>CM060657.1:41359178-41708475 GCA_030686955.1 Odontamblyopus rebecca
CTGACACCCAAGGTCGCCTGACAAATTAAGAATCCATTTAAAATATACAGTTAAAAGCTACTGTTAAAGTGGGACAGTATTTAATTGATCGATTTTATTTAGTATTGTATTTTATTAGTATTTAGTAATGTATTAGACAGTATTTGAATTGACTTGATTGCTTTAATTGACTTACAATGAGTTCTTAGTTATTCTCCCTGGAGACATACAGCATGTTCTGGGTTGATGGGGGAAACCAGAGCTCCGGAGGAAACTCATCCAGAGGAGGAGAGAGAGAGGAGGAGGAGCAGAGGGAACAGAGCTGGAGAGAGGAGGAGGAGAGGGAACAGAGCTGGAGAGAGTGAGGAGGAGGAGAGGGAGCAAGAGCTGGGAGAGGATAGAGGAGGAGAGAGAGCAGAGCTGGAGAGAGGAGGAGGGAGAGAGGGAGCAGAGCTGGAGAGGAGGAGGAGGAGAGAGAGCAGAGCTGGGAGAGAGGAGGAGGGAGGAGAGGGAGCAGAGCTGGAGAGGAGGAGTGGGTGGTACCTGTGTGGTGCGAGAGCTTGCGGGGCCTCTTCCTCGCATTAGACAGCACGTACGCTCCAGCTCCTTCAGGGTGGAGGGTTTGAGCGTTTGGCTTCCATCTCTGATCTCCTCAGGGTTGGTGTCCCTCTGTGGCAGGGTTCTCTGCTCTGGATGATGTGGACCACGCGCCCCCAGCTTCTCCCCCCCGGCAGCTTGTTGATGTCCAGGCTGAGCCAGCCTCTTCCTCGTCGTAGGTCATGGGCACCAGGTCCTCCTCCTCCTCAGAGTCGTAGTGCGGCAGGACGGGCGAGGGCAGCACAGGCGGGTACAGGGGCTTCTTGGACACGCTTCTGGAAGACCGAACATGGAAACATTAGACACAATAAGCCGAATACAGAGGGCAAAGTTCGACTAAACACTTGCCTTTTAAAACGATTTTTAAATAAGCGACAAAAAGCTGCTGTTTCCTGTCTACAGTAAAACTCACTTCGCTTCTGAGACTCTGAAGTGTCCAAACTGTTATTATTATTATTTGTGAAATGTGGAGAGCGATACTTCAGATCCAGTGATTTTTAAAGCAGAAAAGAGGAGATAAAGTCCACAGGAAGTAGAGTCATCTGTAGCTGATCTGCAGCTTCAATCATCAATCAGTCAAACTTTTCTTATTTATAGAGCGCTTTACAGTGATTAAAAAAGAACAATCCCACATTTCCCCTCCACCCTCCACTCCCCACAAAGATAAACTAAACTAGGGCTGGGCGATTCATCGAGTTAATCGATTAGAAAAAATGCATCGATTATTATTTTTTGCCTCGATGCTTCGTTTTATTTTTCATACGCTCGACGATGGCCGGAACCTTTTGTGGTAGAGGGTAAAGTTTCCGCACGACCACTGCACTTTCTCACTGTCCACACAACAGCGCGAAACGCCCTTGGATGTATAAGAGCATGTATGACTCTAATGCAGGTCTGTCCAAAATGTGGGCCCTCAGACCATTTGATTTGGCCCTCAGGCTTCCAGCCAGACAGCCCATACTACTGCAAGTCGTACAGTCCGTGCAGCTTTAAGTAGACTTGTTTACACTGGTATTCCTATGATTGCCCCATAGCTCCTCATGCACACAGCGCGTTACTCACTTGATGCGGCTCTTCTTGGGGGGGCCACTGTGGCTCTGGGGGCCCCTCGCAGACCTGCCTCTTCTTACTGAGCCAGTTTCCACTCCTCGGACCCGGCTGACCCTGCTCGCAGCCCTCCGGCCCCCTCTTGCCTTTCTTCTTCTTCTTTCTTGTCGCGTTTCTCAGCCTTCTCTCGTCTCCTCTTGGGTTTGACCACGGGCCCAGGACAGAGCGGCGAGCTGCTTCGTGCACGGCCCTCAGCTGCAGACACACACAGACTGGAGGTAAACAGAGCTGACCTGGGGGCCCCTCGCTACGAACATGGACACACTTCTGGCTTCAGTTCACTTTGTACTGAAAAAAGCGTGCCCCGTCTCCTCTGTACCTGCTGCTGTGGCCTCAACATTTTGGTCTTAAAATGTTTGTGATAACTGACTACATGATGCTGGGTTTTTTAATTTTGCTTCTCAAGTCACCCAAAAATACAATTTGAACCCTCATATTGTCCAAGAATTAAACTTTTGAAATGCTAAGCCCACAAAACTTAATGTAATCACTGATCAACTTTTTGGCTTTTATAAAAGAATGAAAACATTACTAGGAAGTAGGGATGTAACAATAGCGTAAATCTGGTGATCTCGTATCGTCAAGCTGTCTCACAGTAATATCGTGGAGCATCACAACATACTCCGAATCCCAAAGTCTCTTTTAATAAATGGATAAAAAAACAGAGGGAACTACATGAACCATGATCCTCTTTGCTCTGTTTCCAGTGCAGACGACATGAAGAAGAAATAACTCTTCTAATCACACTTTGAAATCTTCACTCTTTGGATTAAGTCTTGTGGAGGCATTTTTAGAGGAAAAAGGAGCAGATTCTGAGTTTTATATTGTAATAAATCTAGTACAGAGAGATGTTTATGGTGAAAATATCGGTACAGAGAGATTTGGAGTTCATTCCATCCCTAATGACAATAAATGTTTTACCAAATGACTGGTCAAAGCATTTTAGAGTCAGTCTTATTCTGTAGAATATCTTAATATTGTGAGCTTTCCCACGATATCACAATGTCTCATTACCGGGGTGACAATATCGTACCGTGAGACTTGGATATATCGTTACACCCGTACTAGTAAGTAATAAAATGATCACATGTTTGTGTCACATACGGTCATGTATCACTCTTCTAGTTCCATTTTGCCTGATTAGTCTCAGAGAATGGGGCAGTGGCTGATACAGATACTCGAAGAGGTGGTATCAATATCAGCAGACACTACAATCGATATAAGCCCATCCCTCCTCATAACAAAAAGTAAACAAGCACCAGAAGCCAGTATTCTAATGTTTCTCTGAGTACTTTTTAGTCAGTGACTGAAGTACAAAATACATGAGGATTTTGTGTCTGCTCTCAGTTCGCTACAAAAGTATAAAAATATGATATTACCGTATTTTTCTGGACTTATAAGTCGCACTTTTTCCGTGGACTTTCTTATTTTTGGTTCTATATTAAAAACAAACAAACGTGTGCAGAGATTCTTCTCTATTGGGTTGTTTTTATCACTATAACGTCTATAACTTGTCTTTCCAAAAATGAAATGTTGGTTCTTGGTCTCTGATTTTATAAAATAAATTTCCCCTAAAAAGTGCGACTTATACATGTTTTTTTCTTCTTCATTACACATTTGTTTGGCTGGTACGACTTATAGTCCAGTGCGACTTATAGAGTCTGAAAAATACTGTAATCAATACCCAAAATTAGTGTCGAAAATAGATCCTCATTTGTAGCAGGTATCGATAATGAAAAAGTCCCATTGACAGGATGCCAGAGCAGAACCTTTCCTGATGTGTTTGCCTGCTTGATCTTGAGCTGCATCCAGAACAAGGTATAAAAGCACAAAGGCAGTAAACGCCTCATGGAGCCCTCTGGAACCGACCAGCACCACTGAGGGATTACACAGATATATGACACATGGGAACAGAAAAGAAAGTACCACCATTTACTGTGAACATTCTGTTGTGTAAAAATAGAGTAGCAGTTCTGGTTTACCTGTGTGCAGACTTGGTCTCTGCAGCTGCATAAGCCCTCTGGAGCCCCTCTCCTCCTCACTGTCCTCATGGGGCTGCTCTCACTCTCCTCGCTCTCTGTACTGGGCTCGCTTCTCAGAGGACGAGGAGGAGGACGAGGAGGAGGAGGAGGAAGAGGAGGAGGAGCGGGGCGCTCAGGGAGTGTGGCGGCGGACTCAGCGCCGGCTCGTCCAGGATCTTAGCCAAAGCCGAATCTCAAACACGTCCCTAAAAACACACGGGATGGTTCATGGGTCAGTCTGTGTGTGGAGTGGAGCTTGCCGAACACTCCAGGACCAGCCACAGAGCCGAGGTGTCCTGCTCAAAGCTGTACGCAACCATCAACTATTTTAGGACAATAAGCAGTTAAAGTATTAAGTGGATGATAGTACCGTAGTTTTCTAGACCATAAGGTGCACTTAAAAATCCTTTTATTTTTCTCAAAAATCATCAGTGTGCCTTATAAGATGGTGCACTTTATGTATTTATTCATTCTGGCTGTGGCTGAACATCGAACCGATTTTATGTGATTGTCAAAATGTTACTTTTGTAAACTACGTATGCCGCACCGCTTGAAGGATCGTCGCATGGAGCTACTAAAAGCTCTCCAGAAAACACTCGTGCGCAGGACATTTGGAAATGCAGCGTATTTGCAGCTGGAAAGCGCAGAGTGATACGTCCTGTGCTTCAACACTCCAGGTTGGAGAGTGCGAGTACAAGGACCCGAAATGCCCGTTTAGAGACGTGCGACTTACTGGTCAGATGTGCCCGACTGAAGCAAACTGAAGACCGAAGTATAGTTAGCATCGTACTCTGGCGTTGCCTTGTCGCCGCTTCATGGCTTAATGCGCCTTTTACTGCCGTGCGCTTTATTTCTGAAAAATACTCCATTCATTGATCCTAGCGCCTTATGGTCTGAAAAATGCGGTACTGTTTCCAGAATCACAAGTATCCTCGTATATCCGGTTTAAATCGATAAACAGATGTATTAAGATGTTTGAACTTTTTATAGAATAAAACAAAAGTTATGTCACACAGTTGGATTCTGTTTTGGATACACTATATGTGTGTTAAAGAAATAAACTGCCATAAACTTGGCTCTATGTCCATGGAGAGGATACAACACATATCCATCTCTGCTTCAGCATGAGGTTTGTAAAGAGGCAGAGCTGCACGTGAGGAGGGGGGTCGGGGGGTTTTACAGATGTGCTCTGACCTGCAGCTTTCGGGCCATGGCCACCACGTACACAGGTCCGGAGGGTTGTAACTTTGTAGCAGTTGGAGAACATGAGTCTGACATCGCTGGCAAACTGCTGCGCATCACTGTACTCACGGCACTCCATCTTCCTCTGGACACAACCCACAAGAAACACATGAGGAGGCTCTATTCATGAACAAAAAACACTGAGTTAAGACTCAACCTCACAATGTCCAGGAGGTGCTAATAACTATTTAACTATTATAAGGAGAGTCTGTATGAAGCATTCACGAAGAGATCATCCAAGGATTTAACCCAGAGGAGTCACTGTTCTGTCTGTGTCACTTGCACTTTCCAGTTTTCTTAAGCTGTGCAGGCCACAGAAACAGTGTAAGTACAGTAAACAGTCTGAGCTTCAGTCGGGTGTGTGCACCTGATGTGCAATTACCGGCAGACCCCTCAGACCCTCTGTCTGTACCTTGATGGTTCTGGGGTCTGTTATAGTCTAAATAAACAGTGGTGCAGACTCCTCAGAGTCTCTGTCTGTACCTTGATGTTTCTTCTGGGGTCTGTTATAGCTCTAAATAAACAGTGGTGTAGACTCCTCAGAGCCTCTCTGTCTGTACCTTGATGGTTCTGGGGTCTGTTATAGCTCCTAAATAAACAGTGGGTGCAGACTCCTCAGAGTCTCTGTCTGTACCTTGATGGTTCTCGGGGTCTGTTATAGTCTAAATAAACAGTGGTGCCAGACTCCTCAGAGCCTCTGTCTGTACCTTGATGGTTCTGGGGTTCTGTTATAGTTTTAAATAAACAATGGGTGCAGACTCCTCAGAGCCTCTGTCTGTACCTTGATGGTTCTGGGGTCTGGTTATAGTCTAAATAAACAGTGGTGCAGACTCCTCCAGAGCCTCTGTCTGTACCTTGATGCAGTTAGAGGTCCAGTGGGGCACTTGATGATGTCGTGGTAGTCGTGGAGGCTGCAGGGCCACAGCTGTCCACAGGGCTGTAGAAGGTTGCCAGGCGTACAGCGCTGTGACACTTTCTTTGAGAGCATCTCCTTGAGAAGCCCGCTGCAGTAAGCGCAGCTGTAGTGCTCAGTTTGCCCCTCCTGGAGGCCTGGGGCTGGATGGAGTCGGGCAGGTCCTTTTTCAGGGGTTTGATGGGGGCGCCCGCTGCCCACTCTGCGCCCGGGCTCTAGCATGGACTGGATCAGTGACAGGACTTATTCCAGACGGAGTGTCCAGACCCTCCAGGTGGGAGAAGGGGTGCAGTCCCCCCTCACGGCTCCCGGTGCCCCCCCTTCCCCAGGCCCACCATGTGCGGCAAAACCAGGGGCCATGCTTCACGGACAGGCCCACGGTGGAGGGGGTGGTGGTGTCCGCCTTACGCTTCACGCTCCTTTTTCTGCAGGGCAGAGGTCAGACATTAGGGTGTGCAGTAGTGTTAGGCGGTAATACAATAATCCGGTGTCCCTGCGGTATTAGAAGGTATCAGCGGTACTCAGTTTCATTCCCATCATTCAAAAAAAATCTGCATAAGGAGCGAAACCCACAGCAGGACTTTCTCCCTCACGCTCTCTCTCCTCTTCAAACGTGGTTCCACTCGGAGATTTCCATCCCACACGCAGCGAGGAAGAAGAAAAAAACCTGACTGACGCTTCGTGTGGATGTTGTGCCCAAAAGTTTGTGATGGGAGACGTTTTATTGAAGCCGAGAGTCGAGAGGGAGACGAGGCTGAAGAGGAGAAAGTTCCCGAGGGCGAAGTCAGACTTTCCACGGAGGAGACGGTAAAGCCCGATTTATGGTTCTGATCCAAACGTGTTTGTGTGGACGTGCGGCTCCCTACGCACAAAGCGTCCGACCTGCACCTCCCAGGAACTTTCTAACGACGCCTCAAAACGACGCATGAACAATAAGGGCTGTGGATTGGTCCTCTGCACCGCTCTACATTTCCACTGCTCATTCTAGACTCTGAGGAATAATGTGTTTAATGCAGCTTTGGCACATTTGTTTATGTTTTACACAAACCAAAACTTTCAAACCTCATGGCTCATTTGCAGACATAGCTCATTTGGCACATGCAAGCTCAATTTGCATACACAGTATAAGCGCTGATAAAAAACAGCTCGTGCGCTGATGCGATCGAGAACGCACTGCAAAAAGTTTGGTTTTGATCCAGAATCTTGTGCCTCATCTTCAAACATAAAGCTGCGACTCTTGTTTCTGAATGATTTAGGTGCAGCTACAAAAATAATTCTGAATGAAAGTCGGGAAAATGCTGAGGGATCAACATATGGATACCGCCTCAACCCTAGGAGGTACAGGTAGGACCTGTGTGTGTGTGTGTGTGTGTGCGCGTGTGGGGCGTACTCTTGGGTGGTGGGCTGTGGGTGGGGCATGCTCAGGATGGGGGCAGGGGGCAGGTCTCTTGGGCAGGGACTGTGGTGGGAGAACTGGCCAACATGGGAGTCCCCGGTGTCTGAGGAGGAGGGGGGACAAATAGGTCGACTGCGACACCGCCTGCACTCTGCTGCGCTCTGGTACCTGGACACAACAGGGTAAACATGTCACACTTTACACCCATCCGTCTCCAAGAGTCAGTGCATATTCCGTATCTCCTGAGTGTCTGAGTGAGTGTGACGCCTCTCCACAGCTGTCGCTCAAATGAGGCTCCTGTTGCCACGGTTACAGGAGCGAATCTGGAGCCAGGCCCATATTTGGAAATCCTCCCGCGAGTATCATAGCAAACACAAGAGCCAATCATGAGTGAGGAGTGTTAAATGTGGCGCCTCACTCCTGGCAGAGCTTGGATGCATCATATATACGGACTATGGATGTGATACTCTGCCACCTGCAGGACACTGGATTTACTCTGATTCTGCACAAGAAGAAGAAACTTTGAGCTTTTAGCAGCAAATCTTTAAATAGTTTAAGACTTTAATTTAATGTTGTAAGTCGCAATTTAACCAAATTCACTTTACTTTAAGTGCTCGATTAAATTCTGCTAGTTCAGATTCTAGTAACGTTAGATATTGTGACTGTTTGAAATATTTTGTCATTTCATTTCAGAAATCATCACTCGGGGGGGAAAGGGAAGGGAACTTACTTAGCAACAAAACGTGCTGTCAATCAAACCTGTTGCTGGGCAACGCTAGGGGGAGGGACCTCGGGGAATGAAGGCGTCTGATTGGTTCATTATTTTATGTGTTCAGATCTTGATTTAGGAACAAAACAGAGAAATGAAAAGTTCAGGATCCTGTGTGGCAGCTTCAGACGAACAGTTTAAGTCCAGAATGACGAGGCTCAGAGCAGCAGGTACAGACAGAGGGACGAGAAGATCCTAATGTGAAGGAGCCCCAAGAGCCTCCTGGAGCACTTCCTGTTTGGCAGGTTAGCTTAGTCCACTCATATATACGGTCTAAGAGAGGGAGTCTCACTGTTGGCGCGGTGTCCTCGCCCTCGGCCGCTCCGGCTGCGCGGCGCCGGTGTGGGCAGCTCGATCTCCTCCTCGGGCATGTCCGCCACCTTCTGCAGGAAGATCTTCTCCAGGGACTGGGCCATCAGCACGATGTCGTCTGTGGGCTGAGGGAAACAGAGGGGAACAGAGTGAAACAGAGGGGAACAGAGGAAAACAAAGGGAAACAGAGGGAAACACGATGGAAACAGAGAGAAACAGAGTGAAACAGAGAGAAACGGAGGGGAACGGAGAGAAACAGGGAAACAGAGGGAAACAGAGGGAAACAGAGAGAAACAGAGGGAAACACGAGGGAAACAGAGAGAAACAGAGGGGAACAGAGTGAAACAGAGTGAAACAGAGGGGAACAGAGTGAAACAGAGGGAAACAGAGGGGAACAGAGGGGAACAGAGGGGAACAGAGGGGAACAGAGGGGAACAGAGGGAAATAGAATCAAACAGAGGGAAACAGAGGGGAACAGAGGGAAATAGAATCAAACAGAGGGAAACAGGAAAACAGAGGGGAACAGAGGGAAACAGAGGGGAACAGAGGGAAATAGAGATCAGACATGTGTGTTCAGAGGGAATATTAGATTTGCCCCAGAGGGAGAGAGGGGAGGAGAGGAGAAGAGGCGAGAGGAGAGAGAAAAGGAGAGAGGAGAGAGAAGAGGAAGCGAGGAGGAGAGAGGAGGGGAGAAGAGGAGACAGAAGTAGAGAAGACGAGTGGAGGAGAGAGAAGAGAAAAGAGGAGGAAAGAGAGGAGAGAGAAAAGAAGATGGGAGAAAGGAGGAAAGAGGAGGAGAGAGAGAAGAGAGAGAAAAGAAGGTGGGGAGAGAGGAGGAGAGAGAAGAGAAAAGAGGAGAAAGAATAGAAGACGGGAAAGGAGGAGAGTGAAGAGAAAAGAGGAGACAGGAGGAGAGAAGAGGAGGAGAGAGAGAGGAGAGAAGATGAAAAAGGAGGAGAGCGAAGAGAGAAGAGGAGGAGAGCGAAGAGAGAAGAGGAGGAGAGAGAAGAAGTGAAAGGAAGAGAGTGAGAGGAGAGAGAAGACGAGAGAAGATGAGAGAGGAGAAGAGAAGAGAGAGAAGGTGAGAAAGAAGACGAGAGCAGAAGAAAGAGAAGTAGCGAAGAGGCGAGAAGAGGAGAGAAGACGAGAAAGGAGTGAAGAGAAAAGAGAAGGAGAGAAAAGGAGGAGTGAGGAGGACAGACCTTGTTGTAGATGTAGCAGTTGGTGAACATGGTGCTGAAGTCCTGGATGCACTCACTCGCCTCGTGGTAATAATTATTCTCCAGGCGTTTCTTGATGGTGCCCATGTCCATCGGCTGTTTGATTATTGTGTGATAATCCTGGACACAAAAACATGACACGACACGACGTTTACTCTGAAAACCACCATTAAACCAGCGACCGACTATATTAATGTACAGATAAACACACAGTAACGCAAAATAAGACATTAAAGAGGGGCTTTTTACACTTCTTTAGGGTATTTACTTAAAATAAGGCACTAAAGAGGGGCTTTTTACACTTCTTTAGGGTATTTACTTAAAATAAGACATTAAAGAGGGGCTTTTACACTTCTTTAGGTATTTACTTAAAATAAGACATTAAAGAGGGGCTTTTTACACTTCTTTAGGGTATTTACTTAAAATAAGACACTAAAGAGGGCTTTTACACTTCTTTTGGGGTATTAACTAATAACACATAATACATTTAGACCACCATGTTCCCTTTTACGGTTTTGAAAATGCTAAATTTGCCAAAAACAATAGTAGTAGTAACTTTCTTTTTGACGTTCTGACTTGGCCAAATGTAAAATCTAAACACTTAAATCTATCGGAAAATGACTTAAATGTCGTGGAAATGTTCTCCCCATGCAGCAAGATCAGTTTATTTGACAAGTTCTCTGGAGAATAAAGGACCTCTAGACTAGAAATGAAGTAGTCTCAGAGGTAGTAAGTCGATAATAAATCTGGAAAACTAGACAAATAACCTGATAATTGTTCTAAAATCTTGGCCAGAAGTGCTTAATTACATAAACAGATACGTTTTTGATAAGAGAAAACACATAATTACGAGGTAGAAAGCTCAAAAAGTGGATTTAGCAGAGCATCCCCTCTTCACAATATTCTAAATCCTACATATTTCAGCTCGAGCCGTCTGGAACGAAAGCGCCCACGTACCGGCAGATTGAGCCTGTAGGCGTCCACGGGCTCACGGAAGGGCCAGGCGAACTGGTGCTTCCACAGAAAGCGCAGCAGGACGTGGTGGAGGTACTGCAGCTGGTTGGTGGAGCGCCCCGCAGCTCCGGGTCCTTCACCGGGGGCTGGGGTGGGGCCGGGGGGCGTGTGGGCGGAGGTCAGGGGCAGGAAGGGCCTCTCGAAGTCCTCGTGGACAGCAGCGAGGGCTTCCGGATCCGCTCGTGCACTGCTCCATCCTGTCTCCGGACAGCCCCACGGGAACGCTGGAAACACACGGCGAACGTTTGTGAATGTTTTACTTTAAGATCTGGAATGAGAAACTGTAAAGAACTGTGTATAACAATCAAATACAGTGAACTGCCGCTATAACGCGGATCACCTTTCGCGGCTTCGCAGATTTTTAATGCTTTTTTTTACAGGGCCTTGTGTTCTGAATCCTGATTGGCTGAGGTCGTCTAGAAGTGAAAAAAGTCACATTGGTCGTTCACTTAGACCAATGTCAACAGTTTCTGTGCCTCGTCTCTGTTCAGCCCGACAAATTTACGGTCGCAAATTTTCTCCACGACAAAACCCACAATGTGGAGGAAACGTTCTGCGCCGACAAAGGCAAAAGGCCGAGGAAGATGAAACTATCGCAGAAAAAGTTAAACTTCTGGACCTGCTGAAGGAAGGTAGAGGCTCAGTGGCTCTACGTGGAATAAATTAATCTTCGGTTCATTCCATAAAGAAGGAGGAAAATAACATAAGGACGACAGCAGCAATAAGTTTTAACAAGGAGGCAAAAGGGCTGTGACTGTCAACGAGACCAGCGTAAGGATGGAATCACTTTAGCTTTGTGGATTAATGCAGGAAAAAGAACATTACGCTAGATACCAAGGTTATTGTATAATAATTGTAAAAATTAAAGCTGACGACTTCACGGATTTCGCCTATCGCAGGTTCTTTTTGGAACGTGACCCCCGCGATAAACAAGTGTTCACTGTAACGCGACAAATATGAGTTGGTAACATGTCGAGAGGAGCTCCTGAGTGATGCTACAGAATTTATAGACATTAAAGTGGGAATAAAAACATAAACTCCACTCACAACCACCTGTGTGATGTCACATAGTACTTGAAACTGCACCACAACACAGAAACGACTGTCTGGGATAGTGCCATGCAATTATTTTCCCATGAGTCTTTGTATCAATGCACCTGATCTGTCATAAAGGTGACTGAATAGTTTCTACGTTAGTTATTACATGATGAAATGCAATGTAAAAAAAATAATAGGTTATTATTATAGATATTTTACAATCTCAGTGTTATTATTTTGCAGCATTTATCAAACAATTTAAAGACGCCAGCTGCTGTTGCATACTCAAATATTTATTAATATGTTATTTTTGGAGTTCTAAGATTATTTAAATGAAATCTAAATAGCAAATTCATCAGATTTTGTAGTTTGTGTGTCATTTAAATCATCTTTAAGGTCCAGAGATCAGGTTATAATCAGATTTTCGTGTGCATGTGACCGAGGACAGTGACATTCTAAGTGGAATGAATAATGGGACATTCAGGAGCATGAATCGGGGACAACTTCAGATCAAGGGACGGATCACAAATGCAGAATTCAACCACCAACTTTCACTGTTACTGGGTCACTAGTTTATAGCAACCGTATCTACAAATGTTAATGGTTAACCAGAAAACACAAATGTAGTATTTTGAGTTGTTATCGGATAATTACACAAGTTCAAGGGCGTTCAATGGATTATGCAATAAATTGGAGCTGTCAGTGTGCGCCGCGTGGTTCTGGGCTCCACCCTCCTGACTGTAAACAACTCCACCTGACACAATCTGGTGTCACTACAGCATCGAAACGAGACGAACAGCACAGATACACAGATTTAGGGTGATCAAACAGTCCTATTTCCCCGGGGACAGTCCCAGTTTTGAGCCCCATGTCCTCTGTCCCAGCAGATTTACTCCAAAACCACTGATTTGTCTGAGTTTTAACAAAAACAAAAAAATGTCCCTATTTTTGACCAATCTGTTCCCTGCCAACAGTAAAAAGAGGCATAAACTGTCATTTGTTTAGGTAAAATACAGAAAAGATGCTTAAAAAATGACCAAAACACACAGAAAATGTGACTATACTGACTCACGTTAGTCATTAATGGTCTATGCATAACAGTTTTCAATAATAACCCACTAGTTTCACAATTTTACTATAACCAACCACCAAAAAAACGGGGATGTCCCAATTTTTTATTTTGATTCATCATGCAAACGAGACTGACAGCACAAATACTTTCTATTCTTTTACGTTTACTGTGTGCAATGGTTTTCATCTGCACAGGCTATAATAAAAAACTAACATAAATATGGATTATGTCTATGGGACAGGGCCACAGACTGTATAATAGAAGAATAGAGTAGATATTTGCAGACTACGGGCAGGAAATCCCTTTATTACCGTTAGTTTTGTTACCTGTCACCTGCGCCAGTGCAATGAATGAACAGGTTGTCTTTCATTCCGTGTAACAGCCAAAACTCAGCGAACTAAACCGTTAATTTCTTTTATTTTGTTCCCCTAATCCTCTGTAACACTTGTGTGCATGTTACAAACTCATAAAGCTTCCCACTTGTCAAGAGAAACGCCAAATGTCCAATGCAAACATGATGCACGGACGCGCAGAAGAAGCCAACCCGAGCTAGCTAACGCATCCCAGACACCAGCGGACGTTAGCTGCAGCGGCGGGTCCCGGCTCTCTCCCGCGGGAAAACAGTCCCCGGAGGCGGGTGGAGGGGGCGTGTGTGCTCGGGGCGCCCTTACGTGTTGTGGGGCTGTTTGACGGGAGGCTCCATCCAGCCGCGGCGGGGGTATGCTCTGGTATGTCTGCGCAGCTCCTCTGCACTTCCCCCGAGCGCCGCTGCGCAAATGGCGCCCAAACGCTTCCGTTACGCTGCGTATTTATACTTCGGTCACGTGGTGCTACCATGTGCTTCCTGTCACGTGATCAGAATACGGCAGTTTAATTGGTTACCGCAAGCCACTAGACGTTATACATTTTTTTCTGTCTATTATTATTTATAATAATCCTATTTATGTATTTGTTTATTTTATTTATTTATTTATTAAACGCTCTTATGATTGTAGGTAATTTTGCAAGTTTTTTTTTTTCTTTATTATCTTCTATTATTTAACAGACATCATCTTTGGACTGCTTTGTAAGGATATAAAACTATTTTTGAATGCTATACTTTTCATCCATTTTTTTTTTTTTTTTTTTTTAAATGTAAACCACTTTTCATAACGTTTATCAAAGAGATGCAACTGTTTTTTGCCTCTCTTATCTTTACGGACAGGAAGAACGCGATCGTTCTAAAATAACTTATCACCAGGTATGAACTCTTCAGACCCCGAGAACCTCATTTCGTTTATTTATTTTTTGAATTTACATTGTTCCTGTCTGACCGCTCATTTGTCATGCATTATTAATTGACTTGAATATCCTCCAGACATCTTAAAACTTCCCAAAAATCCACTGGGCCTTTGTAAGTAGAACATATTTATTTAAAAAATAAAATAAAATAAAATTCTAGTGTGAGCTTTCTCCAAGCAAGCAGACTGATTTTTTTTTTTCTTTTAAATTATAAAACATTACACTAAAAACACATAATCCTTCTCTGGATTTGTACATGTTCCACATCATTTTAAATAAAACATACGGGTGTGAAAGGTGCTTCTACTGTATTGTCATTCAGTTGGTGTTTCAGCAGTAATAGTTACAGACAAACATACTCAACTTTTTCCCAAGAAGACAAGAATTGAAAGCCCTCAGAAAGTAGTCTGCAGTAATATTTCAAATGCATACAGTACCGTGGAAAATGTTGTAAATGTAATAAAAATTAATTTATTTCTGAATATCACAGAATTTAGTGATGTGCAAATTGAACCAAAACATACATTCAACACTTCAAATCTGGTGCCTGATCCACAATATTATATTTTAGTTTTATTTAATGTTTTTTTTTTTTTTTTTTTTTTAAAGGTTAGAAAATTTTTTAAATACTAATTTAAATATTAAAAACATAATTTTTTTTTATTTTAAAGTGGAACTAAACACCAAAAAAAGTATAAACCTAAGTCTGTGCTGCCTTCAGTGGCCTCTGCGATTTCAAGTAGGTGACGTCACTCAGCACTGCCCTGATTACAGACAGGTGTTTCTAAACGCTTCTCTCTCCTCATTTTTCTGGACTCTTTTTCAACAAATATGATCTAAAAAACTACCATTTGCTATTAAAAATGTGGTTGTGGGCAGAGTTTAGGTGTTTAGTGCCACGTTAATAGTTTTTTCCCTTCACTCTTGCAGCAGGAAAGGAGCAAAGGAGATACTTATTCTATTCTAATGGCTTAATACTCCCATGCACACATAGTCCATCTCAAACACAGACAGCTCCAGGTCCCAGGTCCCAGGTCCCAGGTCCCAGGTCCCAGGTCTCAGGTCTCAGGTCTCAGGTCTGCTCAGTCTGTCTCTGGAAGCCTTTGTTCTGCTTCTCCACCAGCTCGGCGTAGTGCCCCCGGAGCCCCATCAGCTCGTCATGGCTGCCCTGCTCTGGCGCTGCCCCCTGGTGGAGGTACACGATGTGGTCCGCGCTCTGCACCAGCTCCAGTTTATTGGAGATGAGCAGCACGGTGACGTCGCCGGAAAGGTTCAACACGGCTTCATGAACCTGGAAGCATCAGATATAATAGATATAATGGTGGTTATGATTCTAAATAGGTGTAAAAACGAACGACTTAAAATACATTAGAGACAAAATAAAAATGAAGATAACACAGGGTTTGGAACGGAGCTGCCGGAGTGGGGAGCAAAGAGAGGTGTTCCGCTTCTTTCTGCTCTTTTAAACATCGTTACATAAATGGAGATTTCCATCCACACGCAGCGAGGAAGAAGAAAAACCTGACTGGAGGCTTCTGCGGTGCGATGTTGAGCCCAAAATTTTGTGATGGAGACGTTTTATTGAAGCCGAGAGCTTCGAGAGGGGACACGACTTTCACGAAGGAGACGGTGACATCTCAGAGTGGCGAGAGCGCGGGTCTGTCAGATACAACGTGCTGCAGTGGGGAAATATCAGACGCCCTGACTGTCGCCTTTTACTTTTGATTCTGAATCCGCCTCTTCTGCGCTTTTCTTGTCTTGTCGTGTCCCAGATCATTAAATGGAGGGAGATATGCACTGGTGAAGTTTGGTTTGAGCATAACTTGTGCCTCATCTTCAAATATACAGCTGCTCTTCTGTTTCTGGAATGGTTTAGGTGCAGCTACAAAATAATTCTTCATTAGTCACAGTAATACTGTAAACCCCGGGAAAATGCTTAACGGGATCAAAATTTGGATACCGCCCAAACCTAGTGCCCACCAAGATGAGAAGCACCCAGGGCCCAGAATTTGGTGCTACAACCTTAGTTATTAGTGATGAAGCAGGAATGAGGGCCCCACCTGATGTAATAAAACTCTGAACCTCCCGGGAGTCTCTGACCACTCAGCTGCTTGACCATCAGTGATGAGCAAAGTAAGGGATTACTGTAATCAGATTACATTTTTACTGGACACAGCAATGTTCCTGTTTGCGTTGAGTAATTAGATCATAGTTGTTTAACCTAGTGACTTTTAGTTATGTTTTCCCAGACAAAAATACGCGTAATCCAATAGAACTGTGGGTAAAACAGTAAACAGATCAGCTCTGGACCAAAACTACACCCCTGGAGAACTGTGCGGGGCTGTTTTTTCAACTCACTCCCGCCCACTCCTGCTGAATTTCTGACCATTGCCGCAGCACTCCACAACGTGTGCGCAACGTGACCGCCCAATCCTGTGACGTTTATGCCCACAACCCGCCCACAACCCGCCCACAAACCCCCCACAAACCCCCCGCAACCCCCAAAACAGTAAACCCCAATAGAGAGATGCACTGATGCCACAAGTAACGAAGTCCAGCTCATTTCCGTCGCTGTCACAAACAGCAGAGAATTTTCTCCAGATGTCAGACTCGCCTCTTGTTCGTTTTTTATGGTGTATAATCCTTTGTTTGACGCTCTTCTCTACTTCGTTGGTTGACTCAATCATCCTGTCACTTGGTGTTTCATTTCTTTTAGTCACCCATTCCCGCCTCACAGGTAAACTGAAACCGCCCGTTCCTGCGAGATTTGGCGCCGGGTCCCTTCCAATCCCAGTGCAAACCTCTACTCCAAACACGTCAGTTTATAGAGGACGGTGAAGAACTAAACCTAAACTCTACTTGAGATCAGGTTCTATAACAGAAGTGTAAAGAATTCAGTTTTTTAAAGTTGGTTCCTGGAGCTGTGTGCAGTAACGTTTAGTAATCAGTAATGACTTGAAATCCAGTAATCAGAGCAGTTATAGGTTATTTTATAAGGAGTCCGGAGAGTGCCCATCTCCCTCTGTACCTTCTTCTCTGTCTCTGCGTCCAGGTCACTGGTGGCGTTGTCTAAAATGAGGATCTGAGGGCTGTCTGATGAGCGCTCGGGCGATGGCGATCCTCTGCTTCTGTCCTCCTGAGACCTGCTCCGCCTTTGTCTCCAGCGTCTGAGAAGCACAAAACACACGAACTGTGAACACGTGACAAGCTTCAAAAGATCCATCACGATCAAATCAGTAACGAGATCGAGAACGTGAATGAACAAACTGCTGGAAAACAAGAAGGAAATGACATGTTTTGAACTGATCAATCCAAAAGTTTCAGATCCTGCGAAAGAGCCGGAAATCCCGTCGAATTATCTGAATCATGGGAAAACGCCAGTGTCGAGCTGAAGCCAAAACCAAAGCCAAAACTAAGGACTTTCTTTGTGCTGATTATTATGCTGCGATACTGCTCTCTTGAAACTTTAGTGCGTTGTTTTGGTGAATAAAACATTTTCAGAGCCTTAACCTCTTAAGACCCTGCAGCCCCATACGAGAACCTTACATTTTTTGCCAATACATTTTTTTTTTTTCACTTTCACCTGTTGAGGGACACTGCCTGCGCAATTTTGTGGTGATATCACATTACACCAATTTCACTTAAAAAAAAGCAGGAAAATCAACAAAAAACCTCGACAGCAGCTCCTGAAATCAAAACAGCGCGGTAAAGTTTATATCCAAATTTTATGAATGAAACCAGTGTATTTATGTACAATAATGTTTCTATCTTCATTTGGCATCGACATTGGGCAGACTAGACTAGACTTGTTGGACGGTTTTGCTGCTGGAGGGAAACTGCTGCTGCCTCCATTTTGTACCTTGCACTTTTTGCACCTCCACTTTTTTTTGTAGCGATTGAAAGCCAGAAAAAATGAAAACTCCGGACCACATTTTCACGCATTTGTCTGTGTTTTTAACCTCACTCACTGAACCCCAACCTGCTCACGGTCGACCCTCACGTCACATTTGGCAGGTTTAGGGTTTGAATTAAACAGCTGAATGCATTTCATCTGTACATTTTAATGTTTTTTTTACATTTTTAACCTACAATGGTGTCTATTGGTGTCATACAGTAAGATCGAACCATTGTCCACACATACTTATTAGGTCCTACTTATCCCAAATAGCAAGAAAAAATAAAAACAGACCTGACACCAGACAAAAGCTCGGGTCTCAAGAGGTTAAAAGGGAACATGTTGATCTAAATGTTTTGCCTCAGCCGTTATTACCCCCACAGAAGTAAAATAATCGTCTTTAACATAGTTAAATATTCGTGAGGACAAACCCGTGTTGTATCCGTCCGAGAGCAGGTTAATGATGAAGTTGTGTGCACAGGCCAGCTCCGCCGCTCTCTGCATGTCCTCCTCTGAGGCCTTCTCAAACCCATACGTGATGTTCTCCTCCACCGAGCGAGCAAACAGCAGACAGTCCTGGCCCACCACGGCAATCTGGCAGCGCAGGGGAGAGAGAGGGGAGGGCATCCTGAGTAAAAACCACGGCACAAGTTCAGTTCAGGACTCTGGGTGACCGTTACCTTCTGGTGGAGGTACTGGTTCTTGTAGTTCTGCAGTGGCTCTCCGTCCAGCAGGATGAGTCCCTCCTGGGGCTGGTAGAACCTCTCCAGGAGCTTCACACAGGTGGACTTCCCTGAGCCGTTCAGACCCACCACCAGAGCGTTGGTCTTCCCCAGGAGGATCTTGAAGGAGGCGCCCTGTTCACACACAGATTAAATACAGATCACTAGGGTAAAGAAATGTGCAGTTTTTAAGTTTTTATGTAGTATTGAACCCTTTAAACGCCGGGTGCAGGTGTATATTTGAAGTCAGTGACCATATTTTAACAAGGGTTTATCAGTCCTTAAGTGAGAGTGTACTGACATTTAATACGGTGGCCTGGTTTGGTCATTTAACAATCAAAAACAAAGCCAAATTGAGCAGAGTGGTGAAACAAGGTAGTAAAATCACAGGTCAGTTCCAAACTCAGCTCCGCACTCAGCACTAGAGTCAGGCCGGACATCGCCTCAGTTATAAGATCACAGATGATGACACTATTAAACCGTCCAGTGTCTCATCACTTTGAGCTTCTCCCATCGGGGCGAAGATACAAACTTCTGTGCTAAGAAAAACATTTATAAAAAATCTTTTGTGCCCTGTTTTATCCGGGAGCTGAACCGAACTTTTATGAACACTATTTTAAATTATTGAAATGTGTTTTAGTCCGTGTGCTTGAGATGTATGTTTGAGCCGAAGACAAATTTCTGCCAACGCTTTTTGTGTGACAGACAATAAAGTTTTTCTATTCATTCTATTCATATTTTTGATAAATAACCGACGTTTCCAAACAAACACTGAGTCTAAAACAAATTAACGAAGAAGACGTGACCACTGACACTGCACGTTTTTCCTCTTCGCCTGTTTCGCTTTGTTTTTCCGTAGGTATCGTGGTTTTCTTTTCAGTCTTTGACCACACTGTTTATCGCCGTGGCTCTGGTGCAGCAAAAAAATGAACAAAACGACTTAAAATGTAAACTTTCTGTGGTAAAATAGCAGAGGAAAACTGAGGAGAAGCAGCCGCGAGATGTTTTTCTGTTGCATATTTGCAATTTGGAGGAAGCATATCGTTGTATCGTCATCATATAACGGTGACGTCAACTCCGCGTGTGCCGTAAAAACTGTAAATTATAACCATACGCTGCAGTGTTACTGGTGATCCCTGTGGTTTTAAAAGGGTTAAAGCCAGAATATGTAATTTTTCAGGTAAAACTGACTAAAACAAAGCCTCATTCATGTTTGGTTGTGTTTATTGCGCTGAAAGAAAAAAAGAAAGAAAAGGAAAAACTCTTAACAGGGTTCCTACAAGGTTCTTCAAGTAAATTCAAGACACTTTTAAGCTCTTTTTAAGACCATTTATATAAAAACTTAAGACCTATTCCAGGACTATTAGACTTAACGGCAAAGAAAAACTAAATTCTTGAATTTCTGTTTGTTTATTTCTCAAACAAATGAATCTGGGGAGTTGTGTTCGAAGGGTTTTGACTCTGCGCCGAAGTTCTCAATTATTGGTTCCTCCGCTCTTTATTTAGGCAACGTTATTTAACCAAATGATGATGGTCGACAAATTTAACTTTTGAGGAGAAATGCGATAAGGAGAAGTTACGTTCTGCACAAATTTTAAGACCCAGATATAAAAATTCAACACTTTTTCCAGTCTTTTTAAGGTATTTCCAATTCATAAATTCAGTGCTTTTGAGACTTTTTAAGACACTGTAGGGACTCGACTCTTATTTGCCCTGGAGCACTTCCTCCTGCTTCCAGTGTGGCATAAAACCTCTTTATCTCCATAGAGAATGTTCTGACGTGTGGTTTTAACTTTCTGTTTCCATGGAATCATGTAGGTGACGGGCCACCTCCACCTCCACCTCCAGAAAGTTACAGACTGGAGCTTTAAAGTTATTCGATTTCACACCACATGACTGAGGGCTGAAACGATTCATCGAGTTAATCGATTAAATCGATTAGAAAAATGCATTGATTATTTTTTTGCCTCGATGCTTTGTTTTATTTTCATCCGCTCGGCGATGACCGGAACCTTTTGTGGTAGAGGTAAAGTTTCCGCACGACCACTGCACTTCACTGTACACACAACAGCGCTGGCGCCCATGGATGTATAAGAGCATAAGGAGCCACTCTGCGCGTGGATTGTGTCTTGTCGCGTGGACCGCGCTTTCCTCCTGTGCACATCTAAACCAGAACTCACACCAGGACTAAGCCAGGTCTAAACCAGGTCTAAACCAGATCTAAAACCAGGACTAATCCAGGTCTAAAACCAAACAAGAATTTGCAGGAGTTGGTTGCTACATTTATGTAGTTTTAAAAATCATGACAATATCAAGTAATCCAAAGTATTCAGATTACATTACTCACTTTAAGTAATTTAATTATGTCACAAACTACATTTTGGGGAATGTAATCTGTAATCTGTAGGGGAACATTTTAAAAGTCACCTTCTCCACACTGATGCTACAACATCTAAACAGAACCGTACATTACATCAAGTGGAAAAGAAACCGCAGGTAAGTCAACCTTAGCCCAGCGATAATTACGTTTTTCATGTCCAAAACACGTGTATCTGTCAGTGCAGGTGGTGTGGACTTAACATGTGCAAAGTAGACACGACAATAACAAACGATTACTCGATTATTTGAACAAAATAATCAACAGAATAATCGATTATTCTAATAATCGATAGCTGCAGCCCTACACATGACATTTTAACACTTTAAGGACAAAAAACATGCAGAATAACTCTGAGGTCAGAGGTGCTACAGAAATGTGCTGAATTATTATGAAATTTGAACCTTTTTAACAGCGGAAACTGCAACTGAGCAGAAAATTTAGGTCCATATCGTGATACTTCATTGCACAATTCTCTCATCGATTCAAAATGCATCCAAATTAATTTTCAAATAATATTTTTCTTTCAAATTCATTAGACTCTGCATTCACTGTTCACATCTGAACACTTTAAGGACAAAAAACGTGCAGAATAACTGATTTGGTTCCATGGAGGTCAGAGGTACGACAGAAATGTGCTGAATTATTATGAAATTTGAACCTTTTTAACTGCGGAAACTGCAACTGGACAGAAAATTTTAGTGTCATTGACCCATAAACCTGATTTTTGCTGTAGCGCCGTCCCCGCCTCACAGTTAAACTCACCTTCAGCACCAGGCTGCTGTCATCCAGTTTACCGTTGTAGGAAAATTTCACATTTTGAAACTCGATTTCCTTTTCCAGTTTTTCTGGGGCCAGAGTTCCGTCAGGAGGGATCTCAGGAACCCGGTCCAAATACTGGAAGATCTTCTCCGAGGCGCCGATGGCTTTCTTCACCTCGGGGTAAAAGCGCATGACGGCCTGGAGAAGACAACAAAGAGGAAAGATACAACCCTCATTATGAAGAGCCTAGTTTTAGATGAGATGTTCTGTTGTGGATTATTGTGTTGTGTTGTATTTAAGGATGTCCCGATATAATATTCAGTATTAGTACCGGCTCTTTTATGAGTATCGGACAGTATCGGATTCAGGACTGATCCAGTTTCACATGTTTTTGCAGCACTGACGCGCTTTATGGCAGCCGTAAATCAAAAACGCCGCCATGTCGCTGTGTGGGACTTTTCACGACAACAAAACGAGAGTCAAACAGCGACGCAAACGCTGCAAACAAACAGTTTCTCCTGGAGGAACCAGCAGAGCCACTTTAACACGAACAATAAGCCGTGATGTTGAGTCATGCAGCTTCTGGTCGATGCTTTTCTACGGCAAAATCCCTGTGGAAAAGTGTTGCATATTTTTGAGCAGCTTCATAAATCTGCCCCAACACCAAATCTTCATCCAACAAGGAACAAAGAACAGATTCTGTCCATGAAGAATTTATCCACAACGATCAAGGGAAGAAAGACGAAAACTTAAAGGAAACGACGACGAGCATCAGTGAAACGACCGAGCAAAACTCACATTCTGGTCCTGAAGAAAACAGAAGGAACTTGTTCACTCAGACTGATTCTACAATTAAAATTAAAAATCAGTTTTGTGACGTCGGTATTAGCACAGACCGAGAGATTTGTGCAGTTTAAATGGTCGACATTTAATCTGTGAACATCTACAGATCTACAGCATTTAAACTGCACAAATCTGTCCCATGTTACAAGAGAATCATCCGGACGAGTTTGAGATTCACAAGACGGCAAAGCCACAGCACGAACACTGGAGGAGGCGTTTCAGAGAAGGTGAGATCGGTGAGGCTTTCGTCGTCTAATGGACTTTTTGGAGCTAAGGCACAAACTTCCATCACGACACGACATTACAGAGACGGCGCTACCGGAGCTATGAAAAAAAAAAAAGTATTGGATCAGCATCGGAAAGAGCAGTCCTTAAAAAAAACAAAATCAGATCGGAAGCCAAAAAGTCTTGACCGGGACATCTCTAGTTGTGTGGTGTGGTGTTATGGACCCACCTCCACAGCAGAGGTGAACTGCAGCTCGTACAGGACGAAGGACACCAGGTCTCCTCCGCTCACCGCCCCTCGAGTCACCAGAGTCCCGCCGTAGTACAGGATACACACCTTCAGAGCCAGAGTGGTCAGCTGCACACAGCGAGGGCAGGTTACAGTACAGAATACATAATGCACTGAAGGTAGTGACAGACTTTAACACAGCTGGACCCTCACCCACAGCTCAGGAGCCACCGTTTCCTCATAAAGAACAGCTCCAACAAATAACAAGGCCAAGAGTTTGACACAGGTGAACTTTTATCACATTTCTAACTGCTTTTACATCTTCTTACAGACTCTGGTCATATTTTACAGCCTCTCATAAAGTCTGCACGTCTGCACTTTGTGACAAACGCCTCAGATCTGGACTTAGACGAACTCAGACAAACACGGATCCACAAGGGAAATGACCGGGACACAGGAGCTCACACATCACAATATAATATAACAAAGAGAAACAACATAAATGGTCATAATAATAAACATTTTTTTCAACAATAGCTTGTGTTTGGCGTCACATAAGGCCTAATTATAATGACTGTTTCAGAGTTTGTGTTCAGAGTTCAGTTGTAGTTTATTCTAATCATGACATAATGAGGAGGGAGTGTGTGTGGATAAAACTGAGGTGAGGTGAACGGGTGCGATGTTTAAACTTCACGTCGCGCCCGGAGTGTGTGAGAGTGTGTACAGCTCCTGTGGATGTGAACGTGCCTCAGGACGCTTTAAGACTGCGACAAATCGAGTCCAGGCACCTCGAGACCAACGCACTCACATCTGAGATCACGACAACACTAAGCGCACATGCTGTCGGTCTGAGGTACTTTCGGGTACTTTGGAGTACTCTGGGGTACTCTGGAGATACTCACGCTGCTGGCCTAAGGTACTTTGAGGTATTCTGGAATACTTTAGGGTATTTTGGCGTGCTCTGGGATATTTTGGGGTGCTCTGCAGGTACTCACGCTGTTGGCCTGAGGTACTTTTGGGTACTCTGGGATACTTTGGGGTGCTCTGGGATACTTTGGAGTGCTCTGGGATACTTTGGGGTGCTCTGGGATACTTTGGAGTGCTCTGGGATACTTTGGAGTGCTCTGGAGGTACTCATGCTGTTGGCCTGAGGTACTCTGGGGTATTTTTTTTTTTTTTAACCCTTATTTACCCAAGAAAGTCCCATTGAGACTAATCTCTTTTTCAACGGAGTCCTGCCCTGCACACATTACTTTCATACTAGGCAATGTGGGTGAAGTGTCTTGCCTAAGGACAATATGACATGAGTTTCTGTGACTGGCGCCCCCCTGTGGCACCTGGAATTCCCAGCGGTCTCCCATCCAACTACTAACCAGGCCCGGCCCTGCTGAGCTTCTGAGATGTGACAGGATCAGGCTCTGACGAGCTGGTAAGGCCACAATGCAGTACTCTGGAGGTACTGTGGGGTACTGTGGGGTACTCACGCTGTTGGCCCAGGTGGTCCCCGCGTACGCCGCTGCTTCCTTCCTGTTGAGGATGTAGGTCTGGTCCAGGCTGTTCCTGTAACGCTCCGTCTCCCCCTCCTCGTTGGCGAAGCTGCGCACGGTCTTCATGTTGGAGAAGGTCTCGGTGGCCACCTGGTTCGCTTTGGCCAATGACTCCTGGACCTGAGTGGAAATGATCTGAAGAGAAAAAAACAAGATAAGAAACAAGACACGCAACTCTGTGACGAGAAGGAGCTGGAGAGTGAGTTTATCTGAGAGGAACAAATCATCTCTGCCTACTGCAGCTCCACCTAAGCCGCTCTTCAGACTCTGTTAAAACAGACCAGGAGTTTGTGTTTTATTCACGTGTTTGAGTAAAACTTTATTAAGGCCAAACATTTTCTGGACAAGAAAGCTCCACAGACACTTTATTTTTGTTTAGTTGCACCAGATTTGACGAACTGCGCTGAGATCTGGGGTAATACTTATAAATGGGAACCACTATTATATATACATATTACAGAAAAGACACTGCGAATAATTCATAACGTCTGGTTTTAAGAGCGCACCAAGCAGCTATTTATCACTTTAAAAAGTTTTAAACTGAAGGATCTGTTCAGCTTCCAGAGCATAAAAATAATGTACAAGGCAAAACAGAAAGAATGACCAAAAAATATTCAGAAACATTTGATTGAAAGAGAAAGTTCTTATAATTTAAGGGGAATGCGTCTCTTTAAAATGGGTCAGAAGAGCGGGTACCTGTCGGAAGTGTCCGATGAGCTCCGGCACCACCCAGATGACGGGCAGGGCCATGCAGGTGAGCAGCGTGAGCTTCCAGGACTGCCACAGCATGAAGGCCAGGATGAAGAGGAAGCGCGCCGAGTACCACATGAGCAGACTCAGCTTCTCACTCAGCGCCTCGCTCATGTCGTTGGTGTCGGTGGTGATACGAGACACCAGCTCCCCTAAAAAAACACATACAAAACAAAATACAAAACACACCGGCGTTAGAACGGGGATTTTAGACCTGCGTGAAGTCGCCCCCATCAAACGCAAACCTACACAAAAACTGTCAGAAAGTTTAATTTGTGCTTCTTTAGTTTTGGAGAAATTAACGATTCTTTTATAGGTCAGATTGGGGTCAGTCCCACAGGAAGCTTCAAAATTCTCTAAAACGTCCAAAATGGAGTCAATCGTTTGTGCTTCATTTGTGCTGCAATAAGTTTTGTTTGTGTGATTCTGGTTCTTAAGATATTTGCAGTTTTATTTTCGGCCAATCGTCGTCGTCCAGCACCTCAAAATATTAAACAGCCTCAAAACAGGAAGAAAATGATAGAAAACGTTTGTATTTGGTTTGTGCTGTTTTGTGCTGTGACAATTTTCATTTGTGTGAGTTTATTTCTAAAATTCTTCATTATTATTTCTGTGGTAATTATAGGACGTCATTTCCGCTCAGCTGACGGAGACAAACTCCACAAAACTAGTGAAGAGAAACGACCTGAGGCTGAGGAAAAGTCTGTTTTATTATATAAAATATGAATCAAAAGCAAATGACTAAAGTCTGAGACAGACTCAAAGCTCATCACTAAAAGCTGGATTTATCTGGAGCTGGTGGAGTTACTCAGAAGAGACACGAGGATGAAGAATTCAGTGGATTTAGTGATTTGCAGCGAGATGGAGAGTTCAATAAACTTATTCTGTTGTTTCTGCTCTAGTTTTGTGAAAAACTGTTCATATGTGACGTGAACAAACCAGACACATGTTCAGCCTGTTCTTCTTTGTTCTAGTGGTATTTCTGATGATGATTATTTATGTTTTGATTTGTTTGTATTGTGATTTTAATGTATTTCTCATTCTGTAAAGCACTTTGAATTACTTTGTGTAACGGATTGTGCTGTACAAATAAACCTGCCTTGCTTATTTCTATAATTTGCCTTTAGATGAAATGTCTGCTCCTGGAGTCTGATTTCCCCAAAAAATGTGACTTATAGCCCAGTGCGACTTATATATGCTTTTTTTTTGGCTTATAGTCCGGAAAATACAGTATAATTGTGCGGTGGTGGTGCTGACCGGTGGTGGTGGCCTGGAAGAAGCTGATGTCCTGCTTGAGCACGGCCTGGAACACTTCTCCCTGGACGACGGTGTGGATGTGGCTCATGGTCACGTTGTACATGAGGTCACAGAAGAGCTCCAGAAAAGCACTGGAAACATTCACATGCACTTTTATTCAGTGATGTTTTCATCATTTTCAGGACTACAAACAGTACGTGTCAGTTCGGCTTCATGATGTGTCAGAATCATATCAGAATCAGAGTTGGTGCGATTATTCGATTGAAAATGCTGTCGTTGGTTATAAAGTCTTCTGCAAAGGACAAAATATTATTACCAATATTTCCCTCATACACAAATCTTCCATAATCACTCACTGCTAACTGATAAAAGACTAGAGAGGAACAATAACGTAAATCTGGTGATATCGTATCGTCAAAGGTCGCATAATAATCTGGTGGACCATCACGATATATCGAATCCCAAGTCTCTTTGCTTAAATGAACAGTTCTGATGCAGAAATAGCTAAAAAAAACAGAGGGAACTACATAGACCATGATCCTTTGCTCCGTTTCAGTGCAGACGACATGAAGAAATAACTGTTCTAAGCACTTTTACATCTTCATTCTTTGGATTAAGTCTGTGAAGCATTTTTAGAGGAAAAAGGAACAGATTCAGTTTTGTCATGATGATTTATGTTTTGATTTGTTTGTATTGTGATTTTAATGTATTTCTTATTCTGTTTGAATTACTTTGTGGTACGAACTGTGCTGCACAAATAAACTTGCCTCGCCAAAATGCATCTGAATCGATTTTTAAAATATTTTTCACTAAAATTGATACAATTTGGTTCTCTTGAAAGTTTAGCTGACAATATGAATAGAAGTAATTATTGATAAACTGCGATATCTCATCTACTGTTTTAGTATTGTGATATATCGACGAATCGTGACATGCGTATCATGATCTGTATCGTATCGTCAGACTCAGACTGTGAAGAGAGATGTGAATTATCGGCATTTAGCAGATCATAACTACCACGGCGCGCACGCATTTACCGCTAAAGGCTAATAGCGGTAGTTTACTTACAGAACTTTCTTTACTGGTGAGAATATCGTACAAAAACACAATTAGGCCGACCGACTCTTTAAATATGACGTAAAGAGTCAGAAGAACAAGAAATGACGCCTAAATAAACTAGGGTGAACCAGATTTTCTAAATAAAAAAAATGGGACATCCTTGTTTTTTGGTCATTGGTAATAATAAAATTGCGGAACAAGTGATTAAGGAAAACTGTTACGCAGAGACCATCACTAACATGTGAGTCAATATAGTCACATTTTCTTTGTGTTTTGGTCATTTTTAAGCAGCTTTTCTGTATTTTACCTAAGCTAATAACACTTTATGCCTATCTTTACTGTTGTCAGGGATCAAACTGGTCAAAAATAGGGACACTTCTTGTATAAAACTGGGACAAATCACTGGTTTTGTATAAATCTGCTGGGACAGGGGACACAGGGCTCAAAACTGGGACTGTCCCGGGTAAATAGGGACGTCTGGTCACCCTAAAATAAATCCAACTGAAAATCCAATAGAGCCAAACCTAAATTTTATAAACAACTGAAGATTTACAGTGATTTTTTACGTCATAAATATATCAGTGATTATACTGACAGCTCCAACTCCCATTTTATTGTATCATATCGGCCGCAATAAAATCCGTATCGCTCGGGCCCTGACACATACAGTTCCTTTCCTCGTGTGATGGTGTGAAACGCGGCGCCCCCTGCTGCAGAGAGCGTGTCAGCGTCATGCAGCGCTCGTACCTGGCCACGGTCATCAGGGCCATGTGGGTGATGGCCTGGGTGAAGGCGTCCGGAGCCTCTTTGTTCATGATCCAGTCTGCGACCCGGCCGGTGTACTGAGGGAACGCCATCTCACCTGAGGAGCGCAAACAAACAAACAAACAAACAATCAGGACTTCCAGCTCATTCACGCACGCGCTGGCCAATGTTTAACTCAAAAGACAGTGTCAGTTTGTGGAACGTGACAGTAAAATCATATAATTCCATTGTCTTACGCAAATGTTAACAGGGGTCAAAGAGGAGGACAGAGGAAGAGGAGCAGAGGGAACAGAGAGCTGGAGGGAGGAGGAAGAGCAGAGGGAGCGGGAGTGTGTCGTGGTATGGAGGAGATCATAGGGAGATGGGAGGGGCCCAGATTAGGAACTGATTTAAAGGTGGGGCTGCTGCACTGTGTTTTTAAACTCCGCACACCTTCACTAGAATCATTTGAATCATTTCAGACCTGGAATTGCAGATCTCTACTGAACTAAAAGTAAAAGTTAGCATTGTGGGACAAGTAAAGGATAAAGGATATATTATCTTAACCCTGGAGAACCCAAGAACCCTTTTCTTCTTCAGAAAATTATGAACTATGCCTTAAATGATTGCTATAAGTTCACTGAACACCAAAATATCTACTTTTTAAATTTTAACCCTTTATTCCCTGATTTAGGATTTGGTCAAATCTGACCCATTGGGCTTTAGGTGTATAATTTTAAAGAACGACTATAAGATACACTGTCAATGCAAACTGTTTTAAATTTAGGAAAACAATCAATAATTTACACCAGAACATTTAACAATAGTTATTTTTGCATGTTAGAACTGTATTTCTAATGTTTAAACACACTTTGGCCAACTGAAGAACACAAGGCCATAAACGACTAATAAAAAACTAACACCACTGGTCTTTGCTTATCCAAAATCTTTTCTACTAGAGAGAGGAAATCACACTAGACATTGTGGTAGTCTTTGGGCTTTTAAGGTTAAATTTGACATTTTTTTCAGTTTGGTTCATTTTTAGTAGCAGCAATTAACAGTGCTCAAATTTGACCCCGTGGGTTCTCCAGGGTTAAATCACTACATCATGACATCACAAGGTGGAACAGAGTGTTTGGAGCTTTGGAGATGTAGAAAGACAAATAATAGTTACTCAAACATGTGAATGAAACAAAACACAACTCCTGGTCTGTTTTTGAGGAGGAAACAACATTAGAACATGACTTAAAACTCATTTTAAAGGGGAACAAACCCCAAAGACTCAATTGTCGACTCCAGCGGCGGCGAGAGGCTCGAGTCGCCAGAAGCAACAAGTGAGAATCGACTACTGATGGTGAAGAAGAAGAAGAGAAACTAAAAGTTGTTGAAAGAAAATGGTTCGGGAATGTAATTTTCTTTTAGCTTTTTCCAAAAAATATAATTCACTGGTAAATAAACGGGATTAGAAACGACGTCGGCGATCGAGTCTTTTGGGCTTTGGCCTGTGCAGTGGGAAATCAGCAGAGGGAAGTGTGAGGTGCTTATAAAGTTGTTTTCTAACGTTTCCAGACACTAATGAGTGAACCAGGCAGAGCGTTTGGTTTGTTAGACTCGTGGCTGTTGTCAGATGGGTTAAAGTGGAGTTAAGCTTCTTCAGTGTGAAGCAAATTGGTGTTTTAGGTGGAAGTTCAGAACTTGCCCCCATCACTACACTAGTTTGTTGCCTTGACAGACTCACTGCCACAGTGAGATCTCCACCGAGGAAACACTGATCTGTGCCGTTTTTTTGGCTTCTGACAGAATTCCACCTCCTCTAGAAACGGACTTTAGCTTCAAACGCGCCCGAGTTCAACTTTAAATACTTTGACTTTTGTATTCCTTTTCACTTTCTCCGCCTCAGATTCGCCGCACTCACCACACGAGGAGAGAAAGACCATGATGAGCACGGCGGTGAACCTCGAGGAGTACGGCCGCATGTATCCCAGAAGCCTCTGCAGGCGGCGGTCCGTCTGTTCGGGAGGGGCGCGTCTCCAGCCGGAGTGAAGGGAGCGACAGGTGGAGACGAGCAGAGGGAAAACCTGACGGCTCCAGTACACCCAGGCCAGAGCGGTCACCCCGTACCCCTGCAGCACCTGAAACGCACATTTAAGAGGTCAGAATCCTGAAGAGGGCATTTATTTAAAGCTGCACTGTGTAACTTTTCTGGTGGAGGGTCTGTTGCTTCGTCTGGAATGTTACACAGTATGATGTTACGTTACGTTTCGACCCCTCTCACAGTCAGAACGCCTGTTTTTCGAGGTATTTTTGAGCTCTAAAACCACCTGTGATTGAATAAATGTAAAGTAGAGCTGTTTAAAGTCACACTGCGGAACATTATTCCAGGCAGAGCAGTCACGTATCTATAGAAACAAGCAGGTGAAAAGTTAAATAAAATAAAATAAATGCACTTTTAAATACCATAATTTCATCTGCAAACAACAAAATCTCCAGTTTTCTTCTGATAAATGATGCACGGATACATTACTGGTATCGATATCGGCACTGATACTGAAAATTTTGATATCGTTTCAAAGATATCGCTTCATTCCTTATCACATTTTGGTTTATAAATTGGTCTAATATCTCTGTATATCAAGCACATATCGTCTGTCGATCTTAAAAAGCTGTGGGAGATCATTTGTTCCATCAGATTTTGAATTTTAAATATCGCTGAATTTCACTTTGAATTTTTTAACTCTGAAAAAAGTTTTTATTCTGAATTTGAGGTCCTGAAATTTGAAGAATACTTTTTCGAAAATGTTTCAAATTTAAAATGAAAGTTTCACCTTTTAAATATTCAGCACAAACATTTTCAAGCCTCAAATTCAACTGTTGCCCCATCAAACGCAAACCTACACAGAATCTATGACAATCGTTTGTGCTGCAAAAAGTTTGGTTTGTGCCGTCCAGAACCTCAGAATGTGAAACAGCCTCAAAACAGGAAGAAAATGATAGAAAACATTTGTATTTGGTTTGTGCTGTGACAGTTTCAATTGTGTTGTGTTGAGTTTATTTCTAAAATTATTCATTATAAAAGATCTGTGGAATAGTATGTAACAGTCTTTAGTCATTTGCTTTTGATTCATATTTTATATAATAACACAGACTTTTCCGCAGCCTCAGATCGTTTATCACCACAAGTTTTGTGGAGTTTGTCACCGTCAGCTGAGCGGAAATGATGTCCTATAATTACCACAGAAATAACAATGAATAATTTTAGAAATAAACTCACACAAATGTAAATTGTCACAGCACTATTTAACATTTTGAAGGGCTGGATGACGTCATCTGCTGAAAATAAAACTGCAAATATCTTAAGAACCAGAATTACACAAACAAAACTTTTTGCAGCACAAACGATTGACATAGTTTCTGTGTAGGTTTGAGTTTGATGGAGCGACTTCATGCAGCTGAACCGTGTTTGTAAAAGTGTTTGTAAAAGCGTTTGTAAAAGTGTTTGTAAAAGCGTTTGTAAAAGCGTTTGTAAAAGTGTTTGTAAAAGCGTTTGTAAAAGCGTTTGTAAAAGTGTTTGTAAAAGCATTTGTAAAAGCGTTTGTAAAAGTGTTTGTAAAAGCGTTTGTAAAAGCGTTTGTAAAAGAGTTTGTAAAAGTGTTTGTAAAAGTGTTTGTAAAAGAGTTTGTAAAAGAGTTTGTAAAAGAGTTTGTAAAAGAGTTTGTAAAAGAGTTTGTAAAAGTGTCTGTAAAAGCGTTTGTAAAAGTGTCTGTAAAAGTGTCTGTAAAAGTGTCTGTAAAAGTGTCTGTAAAAGTGTTTGTAAAAGCGCTTGTAAAAGCGCTTGTAAAAGTGTTTGTAAAAGTGTTTGTAAAAGCGTTTGTAAAAGTGTTTGTAAAAGCGTTTGTAAGTGTCTGTAAAAGTGTTTGTAAAAGTGTTTGTAAAAGAGTTTGTAAAAGTGTCTGTAAAAGCGTTTGTAAAAGTGTCTGTAAAAGTGTCTGTAAAAGTGTCTGTAAAAGTGTTTGTAAAAGCGCTTGTAAAAGCGCTTGTAAAAGTGTTTGTAAAAGTGTTTGTAAAAGCGTTTGTAAAAGTGTTTGTAAAAGCGTTTGTAAAAGTGTTTGTAAAAGCGTTTGTAAAAGTGTTTGTAAAAGAGTTTGTAAAAGCATTTGTAAAAGTGTTTGTAAAAGCATTTGTAAAAGCGTTTGTAAAAGTGTTTGTAAAAGCATTTGTAAAAGCGTTTGTAAAAGTGTTTGTAAAAGCGTTTGTAAAAGAGTTTGTAAAAGTGTTTGTAAAAGTGTTTGTAAAAGTGTTTGTAAAAGCATTTGTAAAAGCGTTTGTAAAAGTGTTTGTAAAAGAGTTTGTAAAAGTGTCTGTAAAAGAGTTTGTAAAAGTGTCTGTAAAAGCGTTTGTAAAAGTGTCTGTAAAAGTGTCTGTAAAAGTGTCTGTAAAAGTGTTTGTAAAAGCGCTTGTAAAAGCGCTTGTAAAAGTGTTTGTAAAAGTGTTTGTAAAAGCGTTTGTAAAAGTGTTTGTAAAAGCGTTTGTAAAAGTGTTTGTAAAAGAGTTTGTAAAAGCATTTGTAAAAGTGTTTGTAAAAGCATTTGTAAAAGCGTTTGTAAAAGTGTTTGTAAAAGCGTTTGTAAAAGCGTTTGTAAAAGCGTTTGTAAAAGAGTTTGTAAAAGTGTCTGTAAAAGCGTTTGTAAAAGTGTCTGTAAAAGTGTCTGTAAAAGTGTCTGTAAAAGTGTCTGTAAAAGTGTTTGTAAAAGCGCTTGTAAAAGCGTTTGTAAAAGTGTCTGTAAAAGTGTCTGTAAAAGTGTCTGTAAAAGTGTCTGTAAAAGTGTTTGTAAAAGCGCTTGTAAAAGTGTTTGTAAAAGTGTTTGTAAAAGCGTTTGTAAAAGAGTTTGTAAAAGTGTTTGTAAAAGTGTCTGTAAAAGCGTTTGTAAAAGTGTTTGTAAAAGCGTTTGTAAAAGCGTTTGTAAAAGTGTTTGTAAAAGTGTTTGTAAAAGTGTTTGTAAAAGTGTTTGTAAAAGTGTTTGTAAAAGTGTTTGTAAAAGTGTTTGTAAAAGCATTTCTAAAAGTGTTTGTAAAAGTGTTTGTAAAAGTGTTTGTAAAAGTGTTTGTAAAAGCGTTTGTAAAAGAGTTTGTAAAAGCGTTTGTAAAAGCATTTGTAAAAGCGTTTGTAAAAGTGTTTGTAAGTGTTAGTAATAGTGTCGCTCTGGTCCACAGCACTGACCCGGCTCGAGGAGTGGCAGCCCCACAGCTCCTCCACCGTAGGCAGCCCCAGGGCCCACAGGAGGCTGGTGTACACGGGGAAGTGGAAGCAGAGCACGGCCAGGCTCTGGAGGCCCCGGGGCCCTCGCAGCCACGAGGGGACCCCGGGGAAGGAGGCGCAGAAGAGGAGGAGCACAGCCGCCCTGGCCACGCCCCCTCCCCACAGACCCGCCCACGGGTTGAGGTTCAGGAACAACGAGCGCTGCACCCACCGGAGCCCCGGGACCAGCAGGAGGTCCAGGCACGCGCACAGCAGCAGCCCCGGAACAGGCATCTGGAAGAGACAGGAGATTAACATGTGTGTGTGTGTGTGTGTGTGTGTCTGTGTGTGTGTGTGTGTGTGTGTGTGTGTCTGTGTGTCTGTGTGTCTGTGTGTGTGTGTGAGGAAAAACCTGGACAGAGTTTGGCCGTAACTAGTTACAAAGAAAGGAGTGACAGTAATCAGATTACTTCTCTCTCTTTTCTCTTGAACCAAACGCTGCTCATCTGAACGTACAGTACTGGAGTAGTGGAGTATTGGAGTACTGGAGTATTGGAGAACTGGAGTATTGGAGTATTGGAGTACTGGAGTATTGGAGTATTGGAGTATTGGAGTATTGTTAAACGTGTTCATAAACGTGATCTTCTGTTCATGATGTAATTAAAACGTTTTTAGGGGAGGTGCCTTATAAGACCATTAATGCTCTTCTCACGCTCTCCTGCACTCAAATGTTTATATTTATAGTTTTGTGAAATTGTTTTATCTTTATGTGCAAATAAAAATCTAATCTGATCTAATCTTATGTAGCTACAAGTGAAAATAGAGTAATCAGATTACAGTTACTTAGAGCTACTTTTTCCCTGCCAAATGTTGGATTCTGAGCTGTTTCTTTTCTCAGAGACACTTGTGGTGACCAGTAATCTGATTACTTATTAAATGTGTAATTGGATTCCTCATTATCAGTAGCAGTAAAACCCGGTTCGTCTGAGGCCCTGGTCACTGCTGCTGCCACGTGTCGACTTTAAAATGAAAGTAAACAGGTTTTTTTATCAGCACTTTTACTTTTATTTCGAGGGCGTCGAAGAGTCAGTTCAGTTTTTAATAAACACAGACAAACTCCAGAGGAAAGAATCTGAAACAAAAATATTCCCAAAAAAAAGCAAATTCAGTAAATACAGTTGTGCTCAATTTGAATGATTTCTTGTCCATCTTTCAGAGAATATGAATAACACAAAAACTTTTCTTTCACTCATGAGTCTGGAAACTTATGAGCACAACTGTATCATGAAACATATCTGATGTGTGTCTGAGCTCAAGACAGAAACACTCATGTTCCCTCAGCTCTGTGTTCCCTCTGTTTAAATGTGGTAGAAAAGTAAAAATGACTTGATTTGGAATTTAATTTTGAGACAAATCTTCGAAAGAGAAAACACAGGACTGTGGGAGCACAGGGCGTGTGCAGCTGTTGTTTTGTGTCGTCTCACGTTCTCGTGCAGGAGTTTGTCCTGCAGCTGCTGCACAAATGGACCTGAGGGTTTTTCTGTCTTAGTTAAGTGTCTTTCTGCTGTCACTTTATTCTCATTCTTTTTTATTTGAGCCTCTCAGTATCACAGTGGTGCAGAGAGCAAAGAGCACACTACACAAAAGGATTTTCTAACATAGTTAAACTGACTTGAATTAAGCAGATTCATCTTAAAAGATCAATTTTAAGATTTTTTTTACTTAATAAGATGAGATTTTTTTTTACTTGTTATAGATATTCATCCTGATTTATCTTATCTCGATATTACAACTTATTCTAAGCACTTATATTAACTCAGTCCAGGTTAAGCCTCTTTAACTTCCTTCTCAAACCAATAAGGGGAAAAATCTTGCCATAAATAATTGAAACTCGTGTTTTCTGCTTAGAACAAGATTCGTATTTCGTCTTGTTTTAAGAAAATTTGGTAAGTGAAAATTTCTTACTGCACTGGCAGAAAATTTCACTTAAAATGGGGCATTTTTACCCCAAAATGGGTACAGAAAATAAGGAGCAAATAAGACGCGAGAAGCTTATAGAAGCCTCCCCCCTTTTCAGAGTGCGTAATACATTTGATTTCTGATATTCCACTTTCAAATTCTTTTCCAAAACAAACACATAATCAGAGCAATTAATCTTAGGATGAGCAGCATGAACTCTTTACAGCATTTACAATCGCTTTCGTTTTCTCCTGCACGCTCCTCTTACGGGAAACGGCCAAAGCAACACGGTTATTTTACTTTAATAACCGCAGGATTCCGAAAAGATTATGTAATGTGGAGGTTTATAGCTTTCGTAAAACAGAAATATGAAAGTCTGAACTGAGAGACGCGCGACCCGCACCACCCGGACAGGAGGAGCCAACAGAAAGAAAGAAATGATAATAAATAAACCGTCTCTGCGCCAAACTTTTCACGCATTCTCATCTTTAGCAAACACGTCTGATCGCGCAGATTAAAAGTGTCAAAGTTTACCTAAAATCTTGTTCTCAGCAGTGAAAGCGACACTAGCCCAGAGCTACAGCCTTTAGCCGCGGAGGGGCTGTGCGTTTTGGCGCAGAAACCTGAGAATCCAGAACACAGACATTCCCCGGAACTTACCTTGAGTTTGTGAGTTTGTGGGTGTTTCGGGAGGTCAGAGGCAGAAAACAGTTCGGGTTGTTTCTCGCTCCAAACGCAGCTCCTTCTCCAAACGACGCGTTCGGCAGAATGACGCCGGTGCAAAGCGAAACCGAAAGTTTACGCACGGAAAATCCCCGGATCCACAGGACCACAGCGCACACACTGAAACAACAAACTGTCCCCTGAAGTAAACTAAGATATAGTTTAAATATTTAGTTTAAATATTGGCTCCACCGTCACCTCTTTATGGTTTTTTCCTGCTTTGTTTACGTTTATCGTGATGGAACAGGCTGCGGTGCGTTCAAGTGCATTTGGTGATCGTCCTTTTACACGCAGATCTCGCATAATTGCATTTTTAAGTTACACCATGGAACTTTTCTCTCCACCAGAGGCTTGTCTACATGGAGATGTGATTTATTGTTGTTAAATGATTGTTCTCTGGATGTTATTAGCGAGGTAATCTGATTCTGTTTGCCATAAAGTTTATTGTTCTCCATGTCGTAATGTGTAAGTTAATGTATAATCGAGTTGATTATTGTTGTTTGTTATGTTGTTATTATTGTTAAAATGTCAAGACGTATCTTTACCACTATAAAAATGTAATTACAAAATTATTTAAACTGTTTTTAATGTGAATGTCAAATAAAAGAATCTGAATTGCTGAGACGTGAATATTCCGGTTTTTTTGCCTTTACTTACCTGAGTCTATTCAATTACAGATGTTTAAATTATTATTATCCTTATTGTTCTAGTTTATTTTGACTATACATATACATACACACTCCTTCTCTTCCATTTTTTTATTGCTATTAATTCGAAATGTATTATCACCATTTATATTTTTTACTTTCTGTTATTATATTATATTGTGGATCGATAAAGTTTGTCTGAGTCTGTGTGTGTGTCTAACCTGCACTTTGGGATTTATTTGGAAAAGTGTAAAACGTAAGATAAATAAAATGTGATATTCTCAGCGGAGCCTCTTCGCCGCTAGGGGGCAGTGCTCAGAAAACAGACGCCATTTTATTTCCTCGTTCTTCTTCCGCCGTGCGTCACAGCGCCAGCAGAGGGCAGCAGAGCGCGGCCCTCACGCCGCAGGGCTTTATTATAATACTTGAGTCATGATTTCAACCTTTTTTATACTTCACATGTTAAAGTGACGTGAAGTGAAACATGAGCCCAGTGATGTTTACAAAGAATCAAAGAACAATTTAAAGGTACCGTGAAAAACAGGACTGAGCCAGAACTAAACCAGGTCTAAACCAGGTCTAAACCAGGTCTAAACCAGGTCTAAACTAGGTCTAAACCAGGTCTAAACCAGGACTAAACCAGGTCCAAACCAGGACTAAACTAGGACTAAACTAGGTCTAAACCAGGTCCAAACCAGGACTAAACTAGGACTAAACTAGGTCTAAACCAGGTCTAAACCAGGTCTAAACTAGGACTAAACTAGGTCTAAACCAGGTCCAAACCAGGACTAAACTAGGACTAAACTAGGTCTAAACCAGGTCCAAACCAGGACTAAACTAGGACTAAACTAGGTCTAAACCAGGACTAAACCAGGACTAAACCAGGACTGAACCAGGACTAAACCAGGACTAAACCAGGTCTAAAGCAGGACTAAACCAGGACTAATCCAGGACTAAACCAAGACTAAAGCAGGACTAAACCAGGACTAATCCAGGACTAAACCAAGACTAAAGCAGGACTAATCCAGGACTAAAGCAGGACTAAAGCAGGACTAATCCAGGACTAAAGCAGGACTAAACCAGGACTAAACCAGGACTAAAGCAGGACTAAGCCAGGACTAAACGAGGACTAAACCAGGACTAAGCCAGGACTAAAGCAGGACTAAACCAGGACTAAAGCAGGACTAAACCAGGACTAAACCAGGACTCAGCCAGGACTAAAGCAGGACTAAGCCAGGACTAAACCAGAACTAAACCAGGACTACAGCAGAACTAAACCAGGACTAAAACAGGACTAAACCAAGACTAAAGCAGGACTAAACCAGGACTAAACCAGGACTAAACCAGGACTAAACCAAGACTAAACCAGGACTAAACCAGGACTAAACCAAGACTAAACCAGGTCTAAACCAGGACTAAACCAAGACTAAACCAGGGCTAAGCCAGGACTAAACCAAGACTAAACCAGGACTAAGCCAGGACTAAACCAGGACTAAGCCAGGACTAAACCAGGACTAAACCAGGATTAAACCATGACTAAACCAGGACTAAACCAGGACTAAGCCAGGACTAAACCAGGACTAAACCAAGACTAAAGCAGGACTAAGCCAGGACTAAACCAAGACTAAAGCAGGACTAAACCAGGACTAAGCCAGGACTAAACCAAGACTAAAGCAGGACTAAGCCAGGACTAAACCAAGACTAAACCAGGACTAAACCAGGACTAAGCCAGGACTAAACCAGGTCTATTTCAAGTCTAAATCAGAGGAGCATAAATTGCATTTTTTCTAGTCAAAATACAGAAGACCAAAATACTTCTGTACTTTGTCTCAAATTACGAGTCGAGAGCACACATCTCACACATTCTTTTTCACTACTTTATTTACACCAAACATCCAAACCCGAGTGTGAACCAGTTTAGAATTCTGAAAATCTGGTCACTCTGATCATTGGACATTTTGAATCCCAAACTGGTTCACGCCTGTGTTTGGACGTTTGGTGTAAATAAAATAGTGTAAAGAGCGTGTGAGATGTGTGCTCTCGTGTCAGTCATGATCTGAGGGATTCTGACGCTGCATTTTTTGCTTTAAGATCATTTGCAAACACGTTTTTCTGCATTTTGGCAAAACAAACGCCAATTTATGCTCCTCTTTACTGTTGGCGGGATTAGATTAGTCAAAAATTGTAATAGTCCTTTAGTCTTGCTTTAGGCTCGATATAGTCCTGGTTTTGTTTTAGTTTAGTTTAGTAGATCAGACTGGTCAAAAATAGGGACACCTGGGACATTTCTTGCATCAAACTGGGACAAATCAGTGGCTAATTTAGAGACAAAAGTGGGCAGGTTGTATTAAGGCGAATACGTTTTTAGAAAAGAGATCCAGCTTCCTGTCGCTCTCAAATCTGATTATGTCCCGTTTCAGCAGATTTATCCAAAACCAGTGATTTGTGCCAGTTTTGCCCCGAGAAATGTCCCAGGTGTCCTTATTTTAGACCAATCTGATACCAGAAAACAGTAAAGAGGCATAAACTGTCAGTTGTTTCAGTAAAATACAAAAAAAAAACTGCTTAAAAATGACCAAAACGCAAAGAAAATGTGACTATACTGACTCACGTTCGTCCTGAACGGTCTCTGCAGAACAGTTTTCCTTAATCACGCACTCGTTTCCCAGTTTTATTATTACAAACCACTGAAAAAACTGGGATATCCCAGTTTATTTTGGAATTCTGGTCACTCTACGGTCACCCTAATCTCACTGTTCCCTTGTAAAGCTTTGTAAAGGAGCTCAGCGGAGGAAAAAGACTGGAGACCCCCATTTTAGAAACACAGAGTGGACGCAGAAACACAGAGTGGACACAGAATCACAGAGTGGACACAGAAACACAGAGTGGACACAGAATCACAGAGTGGACACAGAATCACAGAGTGGACACAGAAACACAGAGTGGACACAGAAACACAGAGTGGACGCAGAAACACAGAGTGGACGCAGAAACACAGAGTGGACACAGAAACACAGAGTGGACGCAGAAACACAGAGTGGACGCAGAAACACAGAGTGGACGCAGAAACACAGAGTGGACGCAGAAACACTGAGTGGACACCTGCTGGTCGTGTCTTTGGTCTATTTCAGTCGCTCCTGCTGCTCTTTGAACTCCAAACTGTTTCCTGCGTTTCCTGCCCGCTCACATGTGGCCAGCAGGGGGCGGTCCAGACGATTTCCCGCTCCCCGGCCGGTCCTGAGCCGGTGCTAGTGCGGCCTGTGCGGCTCAGGGAGGAAGTTCTGGAGGCTCTGAGCTTCACACGAGGCCGGGACACAAACTGAGAATAAAGAGACAAACGCAGGACGTGTCTCTGGCTGAGGCCCCGTCCACACTCGGACGTGTTCCGCTCGTTTTCGTCGTGGATCCAGTGTTCGTCCAAAACTGATCCGACGGAAAACGGCTCCGGAGACGGAACGATCTGCTGACGCCAGATCTGATCCAGCACCGCACACTGGAAAAAAAGACTATCTGGGGAAGTTAAATAAGACTTAAATTACGAACATGTTACTTTATTTGAGTCGATTCTACTTAACAAGTAAAATGTTCTGCCAGTGGAATACCGTATTTTTCGGACTATAAGTCGTATGTTTTTCAGGGTTTGGGTGGTTCCTGCAACTTATATATTACATTTTTCACACTGACAGCCCATAGACCAAATATATGAATCGTAAATATGAATAAAAAATGAAAAAACAAACCGTTATCTGTTTTTTTTTTCATTTTGGTTTCAGAAACAAATAATATAGTCAGGTCTGTAAGGGAAAAAAGCGTTACTTGGCGGACAAAAGCATGAAATTTTGCACAGTGTTTCATTTGAAAATACCTTTTTAGAAAATCTCATGCTCCAAAAATTCTGTCAAATATTTCACTCAAAATGGCTGCCAATTTACTAAAAACCCGGAAAATCATATACCGTCAAGATTGTAAAATCAAAACAATTAATTCCACAAATTATTTCACAAAATCTAAATGTTTTGGTGCATAAGAAAGAGAAAAATATCAACTATTTGCAATAAAAATGGTTGAAAAAGGAATAATTCTATGAAAATATGAATAAAAATATGATAAAATTACAGCTGAATTACCAAAACCGAGTGTTTTCTGAACCTTATATTTCTTTTAACATGGATTAATCAAAGTATGGTTAATAAAAATATATTGTCTATTGCCATGCATTGAAAACTTATTAGTAAAGAGAAAACAATGCACCAGATAATTTGAATTAGAATAAATCTGTTTATACACTTTTTATGAGGTGCAATTTTTTCAAATAAAGTTTGAATAAAACCACATAAAATGCAATCATGAATTTTGTTAACAAGAATCCTAAATTTTCTTGAATACATCAGTATTGCTTTGTTTATTATTGCTTCTTTCCTTTTGTATCTTTATATTGCCACATGTTTATCATGTTTGTACTTCGTCAGCTATGTTTATAATACTGTGGTCACTGACTGAAACAGATTTACTGCTTTGACCTTGAGCTCCAGATTCTTTCTCAGAAACAAGATACTGATTTGGTTGGTACTATATGTGTTTTGTTCACATCAAGAAGCCTGGAATACATGTAACATGTTATAATTACTATGGTATATCAATATTAAAAGAGATCTAGATAATAAGGTAAGTTGATTCTTTTTTCTAGAATTAGGTTAAATCTTGTCTATTTATTTTGAATAAAGATTAAATTGAATCTTTTTCAATTTAATGACTTAATTTAATTTTTCACTAACTGTGTAATTGTTATGACACTCCATAATCATAATAAACATGGTTTGGTTTATTGGTAGAGTTTCGTTTTGAAACTTAAAGCATTTACTCCTTTTCAATATCATATTAGTTTTCGCTGTTATTTACCTAAATGTCTGTAATGTAATTGAAATAGATTTTACATAAAGTCCCAGAAACTTTTAAAGATAGTTTTTGTGCCTCTCTTATGAAGTCTTCCCCACTATTTGCAGGATGCACTGCATCAACACGTGAAAAGAGCCATTTATCAGACAAGTGTGTGGTCAACATGCTGCCAGGCTCAACCTGTTGTTCCTACACCTGACGAATGGGGCTGGACTCTGAGTCAACACCACTGGGAGCCTGTCTGGATGACCAGGCCAGAAGCAGCTAAAGCAGTGAACTTATTAAATGCAGCTGCAAATCCCAAAGAGGTTGCAGTACTTGTAAATGTGCTAAGGCCGGACTTTCTTGCACTGATCTATGCAGTTGCAGATGTGAAATTTAGAGCTAAATAAAGACATTTTTGGAAATATGTGTTGAGTATTTCTTGAGCCATGAGTAGTAATTGAGCATAATTTAGAAGACAGAAGAACTATAAATTTGTCACATGTTCACTCTGTATAGCAAACAAAAACATAACTGATCATTCCTTTGTTCATGAAATCAATGAATGAAATCTTGGTTGTTTTATTACAATAGTGTAAATTGAAATATAGATGACAATTTTGACCATTTTAACATCAATTTGGGCCTTCCATGATTCATCTGATGGACTTCTTCCCTCAACTATTTTTACATCCCAACACCATTTTTATTTATTTGGTGCTACTTTCTGCACCATGCATGATCACTTGGGTGCATTCTAATGATCATGAGTAAAATTGGGTCATTTGGCGGCCATTTTGAATTTTCAACCCTATAGGGTGAGCAGAATTTTTGGAGCATGAGATTTTTTTGAAGTACATGCCCCAAGGGTTTCACAAAAAAAGTTTCACACTTTTGTCCAACGTGTAACGGTTTGGTGATTTTTTGCCCCTTACAGACCTGACTAATAAAGGAAAGAGGTTTTTGTTGTTTTCTTATTTTTGGTTCTATATTGAAAAACAAATGAACGAATGACACATGGACTCTTCTCTGTTGGGTTGTTTTTATTACTATAACTTCTATAACTCGCCTTTAAGATGAAATGTCGGTTCTTGGTCTCTGATTTTATAACATATCTTATAAAATATATTTCCCCCCTTATACTCCAGTGCGACTTATAGTCCGAAAAATACAGTGTTGTTTTTTTTTCTTATTTCAAGCAACATTTGTTTCTTATTTGTTTCTTATTTTAAGTGTAAGAAGTTGTTTTTCTTATTTTAAATGCAGCAAGATGCATTTTCATATTTTAAGCACAAAAATCGTATTGCACTGGCAGATCATTTTACTTGTCAAGTGAAATTTCCTCAAATCATGGTAAAACCTTCTTACTCCAAGACATTTTAGCTTGACTAGATTTTGTTTTTTGCACCGTGTGGACTCCTAAAAACGCTGATACGCTGACGGAGGAGCTCGAGCTGCCGTTCTTATTGGACCACGTCACTGTGACTCGCTCCTTCCTGATTCGCTGGGTCCATGACATCATCACCCACGTGGTGTCGTGACGCCAGCCGAGTCATGTGATGAGCGCTTCAAATAGTTTCCAATACGCTGATTCGTTTCAGTGTAAACGTAAACTGAAGGTGAAGCATCTGCACTGCAAATTTCTCTGATCTGGCCAAAACTTGGGACCAAAAATGTGCAGAGGAAGGAGCTTCTGCAGGGCTGAAGGATCTGGACCAACATCAACATCATCACTGAACTGGACTCAGTAGTTTTCAAGGGAACTGATTTTAACCCTTGAAGACCTACGGTATCGTATACAATACCAAGGAATATGTTTTCTATAACTGCGCAGAACTTTGTAACGGTAAAAGACAGAAACTTCCTTTTCCCCTCTGAAAGTGCAGACATAGAGGTTTCCGTACATTTCTGCGGCTTTATCCTACGTCACACTCATGCTGTGTGATGACGTGAGCAAAACGAGTGTCCAATAGGAACTTTGTTTTCCCCAAACTCATGCGCTCCGTCCATTTTGATCGAGCCAAACTTTGCCAAAGAGTGAAGTGAGTCTGCTGTTTTTTTGTTTGTTTGTTTTTTCATCTCTATTTCTGGTCCTGTAGCTTTTATCACAGCCTCATGACACAACTACAGCAGCAGATTGTGAAATAACAGGTTGGACTGAACAAAAGGAGGTAGAACACTTCATTAGGGGTAAAAGGGGCAGTTTTAAAAGCAACATTAAGACAAAAATCCAGGCGAGGAGAAATGTACTAAAATTGCCCTCAGGTCTTTGGGGGTTAAAATGACGTCACATTTTTCAGTCCCTTAATAAACACCTAAACTGTTCACTTTCATTGAGCCCGACGTAGCAGTTACAGCAGGTTGAGAATTGCTTTTAAAATGACGTGAACGTCTTCGGGACACTGGTCTGTAAGTCCATAATGCTCAAGTAAAGTGGTGCCAAACAGCAGCCGCATGTTTGAAATGTAAAATGACGCACTGAGCCCCGCTGACCTTCTATTCTTATGCACACAGTCGCAGGAAGTCGTCCAGTATCCTGTGGGCTGTGAGAAAGACCGGGCTGTGGAGGCGCTCAGTCCTGCTCCCGGTCTGGTCCCGGTCTGGTCCTGGTCCCGGTCCTGCTCCCGGTCTGGTCCTGGTCTGGAGCCTCGGGGGGACATGGCGGGCCGTTGGTCCCTGAGGACGTTCATTCTCCTGGGGCTGAGCTGGAGCGGCCAAGGTAAGACCACCGTGCGCCGAGATCGTTTTCACACATGTTTCAGCAGGTTTTTAAAGCGTAGGTTTGTTTTATCATTTTCAGAAATAGGATTTGACTCTGGGTACGTCTTAAAGTGTAAAATGACAAAACTGAAAGTACGCTGCGAAAACGCTTGGCCAAACTTTAACTTTATAAGAGAAGTTTATTTGTACAGCACAATTCGTAGTAAAAGTAATTCAAAGTGCTTTACAGACTAAGAAATACATTAAAATCACAATACAAACAAATCAAAACATAAAAATTGGCATAAAATTAAAAGGAGAGAGAGATGTTCAATTAGAGAGAAGAGAGTTTTCAGTCAAACGCAGCTAAACAGAACAGCCGTAGTAAAGTAGTGTAATGTATAAACACTTAAATCTATCAGAAAACGACGTAAAAGCAGTGAAATGATCTGTTCCGTGCAGCAAGAACATTTTACTGTACAAGTTCTCTTCAAATAAACGACCTCCAGACGAGAATGAAGCTGCTCAGAATGAGGAAGCGAATAATAAACCTGAAAACAACACGAAGAACCTGATATAAATGTTAAAATCTTGGTCAGATCAGAGAAATCCGCCATGTCGACCGGGACTAAAGCTCTAAATAAACTAAGACTAAACCTGGACTAGAGCAGGACCAGGTCTGCATCAGGACCAGGGTCAAACCAGGACTAACGTGTGAGCATATGAAACTTTTCTGGAGGAGAAGATCTTATTGCTTTGTCTGTAATGTAGATATTATCGTGCATTACAATTGTTTTCAGTAAAAGTTGTGATTGATCTTACCTCATGGGGACACAGTTGGGTCAAGTTTATGGAGTTTAAAATAAATCTTACACCCAGTTAATTTAAGAAAACTTGACTTGTGTTTGGGTCATGCTGAACATTTCTCTGATTTGCCCAAGATTTTAAAACTTTTCTCAGGTTCTTCATGTTGTTTTCAGATTTATTCTTGACTTACTCCTTCTGAGACGCTTCATTCCCGTCTTGAGGTCGTTTATTTGAAGAGAACTGGTCCAGTAAAATGGTTTTGCTGCCTGGAACAGATCATTTCAGCACTTTTAAATAATTTCCTGACAAATTTAAGTGTTTAGATCTTCAGCTTATTTGCAGCGTAACATAAAAATACTGAAGAAGTAGAGGTCCGTGAAATTACTGAAGATTATAAAAGTATTTGCGATAACTACTGCTCAAGAAAGAGGAACTTAAAGAGTGTATTCTTGTATTTTTATACAGATTGGCAAAGGAGAAATTAAATTTGTCAACTGCTCCGCAAATTTCTCTTCTCTTTTCTCTTTAACACTTATATCAGGTTCTTCATCTGTTTTATTATCGACTTATTCATTCTGAGACGCTTCATTCCCGTCTAGAGGTCGTTTATTTTCAGAGAACTTGTCCAGTAAAATGATCTTGCTGCATGGACAGATCATTTCAGCACTTTTAAGTAATTTTCTGATAGATTTAAGTGTTTATATTTCACATTTTGGCCGAGCTTTTTTGCTGCGTGACGTCAGTGTCTCAGGTAGTGAACAGCTCCAGTGGAAACACGGCCACAGCTCCTTTAAAATGGGACAGTTCCTATTTTTTTGTGACATATTCCCATGTTTTTATGTATGAATCGTTATGTACTGTATGTATTTAATTTGAATTAGGACAGTGCACATTAAAGGTCCTATATCACACAAAATGGACTCTTAGGAGCTTCAAGTCATGTTCTAATGTTCTAATGTTTCCTCAAAAACAGAGCTGGAGTTGTGTTTTTTTCATTCACATGTTTGAGGAACTCTTTATTGTTCGTCTCCAAACGCTCTGTTCCACCTCGTGATGTCATGAAGTGGTAGTTTTCAAGTGCACAGCTCCTTTTACCTTTAGTTCAGTCGAGATCGGCGATTCCAGGGCGGAAATGATCCAAGTGACACTCGTGAAGGTGTGTGGCGTTAACTGCTCACCGTATTCACCGAAAACAACGTACTGACATGTTTTCAGTTTCGTTTCTGACCCTTTTCTCCCCGCGTTAAGTCGCTCCCCCTTCAGAGCGCCATCACAACACAATCCGCCTGCGTCCTGCTCATGAAACTACTGCACATCACATGGTTTTGTATATTTGTGGAGAACTGTCGCGTGGGAGTAGACCCGAAGCCGTTTGTTCGGAGAATAATGTCTCGCTGATGAAGTCGGCTCGTCGGCTCAGCCAAAACCGAAATGTCTGCAGTCGCCGCCAAAATGTTCATGGCTGCAAATGGCTGAAGCTGTTATTTCATGCCTGGAGTCTATGTTCTAGTGATTTACAATCATCTCAATATGCAGGGTGTCAGTTACACATGTATAAAGGCTATTTCCACAAAATATGATACAGGCGAATAAAAAACAAAAAAACATCAGATTATGTATTTATTTTTGTCTGTACTAAACATTTTCAAATACTGGCAATTATGTCAAAGTGATTTTTATCATGAACGGAGGTGATGTTACACCTTGAAGGAGCCAGAGATGAATGTCTGAGCAGAAGGCAACAGCAGAAGCAGGCGGAGGAGAAACTCAAAGCAGCCGACAGACCCGTCACCTGGACCCACGGTATCCACTCGCTCGCTGCTGTATCCGCCTCTGTCCGCTCGTTTCTGGGCAGAAAAGTTTGACCTGGGCGTCGCACACAGAGGGTTTAAGTCCACCTGGTGCCTGGTGCTGACATGGATGAGTGTAACTCTCAGATTTAAGGCAAGGCAAGTTTATTTGTACAGCACAATTCACACATAAAGTCATTCAAGAGCTTTATAGAATAAGAAATACATTCAAATCACAATACAAACAAATCAAAACATAAAAATCATCATACAATTTTAAAATAGGGATGGGGCATTAAATTAGAGAGAATTAGAGAGAAGAGAAGAGTGCAGAATGAGAAATAAAAACCTTTCAATCAAACGCAGCTAAACAGAACCATTTTTAGTCTGGATTTAACCAGAGTCAGAGTCGAGTCTGTCTTATGTTCAGACCGTTCCAGGCTTCAGCTGCATGAGTCCTGACTCTGGGCTCCAGCAGGAGGCCGGGACTAAACCAGGACTAAACCAGGACTAAACCAGGACTCCAGCAGGAGGCCGGGACTAAACCAGGACTAAACCAGGACTCCAGCAGGAGGCCGGGACTAAACCAGGATTAAACCAGGACTCCAGCAGGAGGCCGGGACTAAACCAGGACTAAACCAGGACTCCAGCAGGAGGCCGAGACTAAACCAGGAGTAAACCAGGACTCCAGCAGGAGGCCGAGACTAAACCAGGAGTAAACCAGGACTCCAGCAGGAGGTCGGGACTAAACCGGGACTAAACCAGGACTCCAGCAGGAGGCTGGTCCCTGAGGTCCTCAGAGCGCAGAAGGTTCATAGATTTAAGTGGGAAGTGGGACTAAAACATGTTTTAGAACCAGCTCGATGCAGTTTCATCTCGTCATATTGGACAATACTGCAGAACCAGTGGACAGTGGATATATGATGCAGTCCACAGAAGGTAAAATGCCTGTTTTTGTTAGTTTGGGGCAAAACTGAGGTCAGGGCCTCACAGGTGCGTAAATGCATGAATGAACTCGTGGGTCCGACAGAGCTGCTCTGGTGTTCTGCCGTGTGCTGTAGGAGCGGCACTGATGTGTTCATGTTGTGACCGTAGCCTTTTAGTGTAGTTTTGCTGATGCTGTCGGGGTTTGGTGTGTTAGGTTGTGTTGTCGGGGTTTGGTGTGTTACATTGTGTTGTTGGGGTTTGGTGTGTTACGTGGTCGGGGTTTGGTGTGTTACGTTGTGTTGTCGGGTTTGGTGTGTTACGTTGTGTTGTCGGGGTTTGGTGTGTTACGTTGTGTTGTCGGGGTTTGGTGTGTTACGTTGTGTTGTCAGGTTTGATGTGTTACGTTGTGTTGTCGGGTTTGGTGTGTTACGTTGTGTTGTCGGGGTTTGATGTGTGACGTTGTGTTGTCGGGGTTTGGTGTGTTACGTTGTGTTGTCGGGGTTTGGTGTGTTACGTTGTGTTGTCGGGGTTTGGTGTGTTACGTTGTATTGTCGGGGTTTGGTGTGTTACGTTGTGTTGTCGGGGTTTGGTGTGTTACGTTGTATTGTCGGGGTTTGGTGTGTTACGTTGTGTTGTCGGGGTTTGGTGTGTTAAGTTGTGTTGTCGGGGTTTGGTGTGTTACGTTGTTGATGTTTGGTGTGTTACGTTGTGTTGTTGGGGCTCAGGTTGTGCTGTGCCTTGTGCTCTGGTGTAGCTCAGCCAATAGTGACCCAAACGACTGTTTTTGGTATTAATTATTATACAAATACGAACAAATATTTATGTTTGTGATGCATAGAATTTGTATTTGATGCACATAATTCTAGACGGCTCAGGCATGGGGGACGTGGGCTTGTGGGTGGAGCCTCGTACAGAACCTTTTGCTAAACATAAGGGGGTTTGAATAGGGCCCAGGAAAGATCACTAGATTACTCAAACATACATGGAAGAAATATTTATTCTATTTGTTTTACTTATTTACTGCTATTTTAAGGCAAGGCAAGTTTATTTGTACAGCACAATTTGTACACAAAGTCATTCAAAGTGCTTTACTGAATAAGAAATACATTAAAAAATCACAAACAAACAAATCAAAACATAAATAATCATCATAAAATTTTAAAATAGGGATGAGGCATTAAATTAGAGAGAATTAGAGGGAAGAGAAGAGAAGAGTGCAGAATGAAAAATGAAAACCTTTCAGTCATATTCACAGCTAAACAGAACTTAGATTTTTATGGTTTTCCTTTTATTTTATTTTACTGGTTTTATTGTTTTTGGACGGGTGTGACCAGATTTTAGCCGTTTGCCTTTTTGTTGTCTTCATTTTCTGAGCTCCGTGCAGCATTTTGGAAACTGCTTTGTTTGTAAAAGGTGCAAAGGGGCGGCAGTAGCTCAGTTGGTCGAGCGTTTCTCCACTGATCTGAAGGTTCACAGTTCAAATCCTGCCATTGATGGAGCGATCAGATCCAACGGGAGAGATCGCTAGATGACTCAGACATGCATGGATGACTCTAAACCCTCTTTCAGCACATTTGTGATGAGGGGAAAACGTTATAATGTTGGGAATATGCTATAAAATCCACCTAAACGCCCTTAAACCCTCATTTAGTCAACAGCAGGCGCATTATTCCAGTCTCCATTGTTTCTGTAAACGTTCGGAGCTCCATTGTGCTCCGCACACCCACGCACCTGCCGCTCTCCACCACAGCTCCACCACAACTCCACCACAGCTCCACCGGCCCATTGTCGAGCCGACTCCGCCCCCCTCGACCTTCACCCCGCCCCGCCGCTCCGTTTCCTGTTCACTTCTGCCGGACACTTCCTGTTTGTGTCGAGACCACTTCCCTCCTCCCCACTCCCTGTAACGGTCAGACTCTGGGTCCGACCTCTCTGCCAGGGCCTAAGGAAGGACCAGAGACCGGACCAGAGACCAGAGACCGGACCAGAGACTAGGGACCAGACCAGAAACTAGAACTGAGACCAGACCAGGGACCAGTTCAGAGCACAAACTGGGACAAGAGACCAGACCAGAGTTCGGACCCGAATCCACCCCTGAGATGAGGGCGTAGTCCAGGCTGTGGTCCAGACCGTAGTCCAGACCAAAGACCAGTCCAGTGGTCATGACCTCACTGTTTTGAATAGTGCTAATGCGTTAGAACAATAAGAGCCGGATCCGTTAAAACTCAGGGCCCCACAGAAGACATAACATACATTTAAGAGGAGACCAGAGACCAGACCAGAGACCAGACCAGAGACCAGAGTCCAGACCAATGACCAGAGACCAAAGACCAGAGACCAGAGACCAAAGACCAGAGACCAGAGACCAAAGACCAGAGTCCAGAGTCCAGAGCAGGCCTGGTGTTGTTTTCACTGTGTCTCATTGACAAACAGGATCTGACACGTCAGGAGTTCTGTAAATAACTGGACATGTCCAATGTTTTTGTAAGAATAAATCAGTTTTGTTTAAGTAAGAATAAATCAGCGTTACATTTATTTTCAGTAAAAGTTATTCATGATTTAGGTCAGAACCTGCAGCCAGGCAGAGGTCAGTGCTAGTGCAGCCTCTGCAGCTCAGGAAGTTCTGCTCATCACCCTTTTCATGTAAACAGAGTTTCAGTGAGAGAGCAGCTCCTCATTCTGATCTTCATAAAACCTTCTGACCCACAGCTGTGTCCAGTGACCCCTGGGGCCAGTGTCCCGTCAGCAGGAAGTGTAAGGACAAGTTTGGAGACGGCACCTGTGACAAAGAGTGTAAAGAGCCCGAGTGTCTGAGGGACGGATTCGACTGTGTCCAGGAGCGTCCAGTCTGCAAGTGAGTGTCCAACAGGCCGGGCTGACCTGGGGTTTGTTTCATTCACACGTTTGAGTAACTCTGAAGTATCCGTCTGTGCGCTGCTCGCAAAGCAGAAGGATTAACACCTACTCTTTACCTTTTGTTCAAGAGAGATTGGAAATTCCAGAGCTAAAATTATCCAAATTAGCATTTTCTGAGAGAAGAACTCTAAATCTGCAGAGTTTGTTAAACATGTTTGAATGAAACAAAACAACAGCATCAGAACAGAGATATTGTGATACTGGCCCTTTAAACAGATGATTAGTTTGACCCGTCACATTTCCGTATGTTTCCTCAGTCCAGGCCACATCCAGTACTGCCGCAACCACTACGGCAACTCGCACTGTGACCATGGGTGTGACAGCGCCCCCTGCGGGTGGGACGGGGGGGACTGCATGTCCCAGCAGCCCCCTGTGTGGGCGAAGGGGACGCTCCTGGTCCACACCCGGCTCCCCCTCTCCCAGGGCACCTTCACAAACTCCTCTGTGCTGTGGGCCCTCAGCGTGGTGCTCCAGACGCCGCTGAAGCTGAGGGGGGCCTCTCCCTTCGGCTCCTCCAGGGACCTGTTCCACTACGGCCCCGGGCAGCTGGAGGAGATCCTGAAACAGACCACGGACAGCGACGCTAACGGGTATGTGCACCACAGCCCGAGGAGAAACAAATATATACAAAAATATACTTACGTACGAGTAACGTTACTTCAAAATTACATTACTCAAGCAGAAGCAAAAAGCACCTGATTTAGAGTTTGTACGTGGAAGGATGAAGGATTAAACAATGCACATGATCTGTTTTACTCTTTGTAATGATGCATAATCTAAACAAAATGTTCTGCTGCAATAAAAGCAATAAAAAGTTTTTATGAGGCCAAATCCACTCTCACTCACTCACTCCTTGGGTTCTTTTTAAAGACAATACAGTAAAGTATTTACCTTGTTGACATGTTTCGGCTGCTGCGTCTTCAGAACTAGGGACGGGCATTCGATTACATTTTCTTAATCGATCGTTGGGAAAATTAACGATCGATTTTCAATTAATCATTAACATTTTATATCAAAATTATCACTATTATTACTATTACTAATCTGCATAAATAAACTCAACTTTACAACATATAAACATCACCACTCCAGAGCCTCATCAGTGTGAGATCAGAATGTGTTTAATGCAGCTTTAAACATTTGTTTACGTCTCACAGAAACTAAACTTAAAACCTCATGACTCATTTGCATAAACGAAAAAAAAGCAGCTCTTTCCTTGTGCTGATGTGTTCAGCTTTGGTTGGACTAAAGGACTCGACTCAGTGAATATGAGTGTTATCTCTGTGACAGAGGATGTTCTGCTGATGCTCAGTCTGTTCTGTGTGTCTGTTGCGTTGAAGATGCTGCATAAACATGCGAAACCGGGACACTCAAAAAAAAAAAAAAATCCTCAGGACACTGATGTGCAGGTAAACGCACTCTGAGGACTGTGGGGCTGCAGCTCCTTATGCTACTTTACGCACAGACACCTACATTCAGTTTGTCGATTAAAATGAACATGATCGATGAAATTCTTAATGATCAATTATCGATTAGTCGATTAATCGTGCCCATCCCCATTCAGAACTGTTCCCGGTGTTGGTGGTGAAGTTTCGTATATCAGCTGTTGGTACTTCCTGTAGGTCAGCTGGACAGACCTGCAGGTCCTCAGACTGACCACACCTCCTGTCGCCCGGTGCTCTCTGGAGGAGGGTCTCAGGTGTGTGAGGGTGAACGCTCTGTCATCTCGGTTAATGCCGTCTGTGCCTCATTTCGGATCTCACTGTCCTACCTGATCCAGCGTTTGAACTTGTTGTTCTCCGATCCAATGACCCGCGCCCCGTCCCAATCCATCCATCTTCTTATTATAATTAACTTTATTAAGGAAAAGCCCCTTGAGGTGAATCAGCTCATTTTCGAGGGGGATCCTTAGCATCCCAAGGATACAACAAATGACAGAAGAAAACAAGCAGAACAAAAACAATACAAAAGAACAAAACAACATATTTAACAAACACAAAACAATTAGACAAGATACAGAGACTCAGATTAACATGAAATATACATGGAGAACTATCTTCATTATAACCAGACAGATTCCTCACTAAAAGCAAACACATTATGTGTTGAGATAGGTAAATAAGTCTTTCTTAAATAGATGGAGTGAAGATGTGCAGCGCAGGGAATTTGGCAAGTTGTTCCAGTCTGAAGGTGCTTTGAATTTGAATGCGAACAGAACAAAGTATTGTTGGAGTTAAGATGGACAGAAAAGAAAAATGCATTTAAAGATGAACTGTAACCAATGAAAGTGCATTCTTGCATTAGGAAGTAACCAGTCCAGTTTTTATACTTCTGGGTTATCCGGCTGGGTCACGGGGGCAGCAGATCGCCGCTCAGTCCTCTGTGCACCCGACCCCCATAAACCCCTCTGCGGGTGGTGAGCCCACAGGAGGGTGGACCCATGTCGTCCTTTTCTTCAGACTGAGCCGGCCGGGCACTGGGCCACGTCACAGTCCTTGAGTTCAGTTCATAGGGGTGCTGCACGTTTTGAGTTGATGGGGGAAACCGGAAGAAACTCATACACATGGGGAGAACATGCAAACTTCACACAGAAAAGCCCGGGTGTCCCAATTCAGAATGTGGTTATTTGTGAATATCCGACACGTCACCACCAACACTGCTGACATTTCTGAAGCAGCAGCAGAACATGTCAGCAAGATAAATCCATCTCCCACTCAACTGTTGAACCCAAGAAGGTGATGCACAAAAGACAAAGTGAACAGTTTTAGATGAGCTCACTCGTGTTGACTTGCTTCTGTGCTGTAAATCAGTGTTTTCGACAGAACATGTACGTAATTCTGTGTGTTTGTATGTGTGTGTGTGTGTGTGTGTGTGTGTGTGTGTGTGTGTGTGTGTGTGTGTGTGTGTGTGTGTGTGTGTGTGTGTGTGTGTGTATGTGTGTATGTGTGTGTGTGCGTGCAGTTCCCTTCTGGCCCTGCAGGTGGACAACAGGCCGTGCTCGTCGCTGCCCTCCTCCTGTTTCCCCTACAGCACCGAGGCGGCCTCCTTCATACAGGCGGTGCTCTGGAGGCAGCCGGCGCTCAGAGGGACCCTCCCCGAGCTCCAGGCCGTCATCAAGCTCCGGGGCCTCAGGGAGGAGCTGGGGAGCAGGGACGAGGAGGAGCCCAGTGTGGAGGTGAAAGGTCAGTCTTATCTTCATGTTCAACTCCTGGGGTTCATTTAAAAACACTTTGAAATTCATATAGACGCATCTCAAACTATAAATGGTACATGGCAAAGGGCAGACTTCAGTTACAGTTACAGGTAGAAGACGTTTCTCCACTCATCCAAACTACTGTTAAACATGTGTGTGAAACAAAACACAACTCCAGGTATGTTTTCATGAGAAAACAGCGTTATAACATACAATACATCCGATAATAGTGAAATATAGGTGTTTTACTAAAAAAAAAAAAGAAAAAGATAGTTGAAATCCACATATCCTATAAAACCCATAAAACTCTAAATGTTTTGCCCTCATGAAACTTCTGTACAGTAAAATCGATGATTTCTACCTGATCTACGACAATAAAGAAAGACTCTTATTTATTTGTTTATTGGGACAATGCAGGTTAAAACCACTCGAAGACTTATGACATCATATACGATACAGAGGAATATGTTTCTATAACCGCAGAACTTTGTAAGTGTAAAAGACAGAATCTTCCTTTTCCCCTCTGAAAGTGCAGACATAGAGGTTTCCGTACATTTCTGCGGCTTTATCCTACGTCACACTCACGCTGTGTGATGACGTGAGCAAAACGAGTGTCCAACAGGAACTTTGTTTTCCCCAAACTCATGCGCTCCGTCCATTTTGATCGAGCCAAACTTTGCCAAAGAGTGAAGTGAGTCAAGATGGTCGACTCCTCTGACTGTGTGTGTTTATAACGAGTGAAAAACTTGTTTTTCACGAGTGTAACTGCGCATCCCTTTCTATTTTTATTTAAAGGTTTATTTTACTGAAAATGAACAAATCCAAATGTAATTTCCACCCTGGAAATGCAGAAGTGCTGTGGCTCTGGCCCTGGACCTGACAGGAGCTGTTTCCAGGACTGGACCAGGAAATGCCCTTTTTTGCCCCTTTTTTTTTGTTTTTAGGGCAATAAGGAGATTGTAAATTTGCTTACAGACTTGATATTTTGCATTTTTGTAGCTAAGGCCCTAAATTAAAAAAAAAAAAAAGATGTCCAAAAAGTTGTTTATACATGTCTGTGTGTTTTGTATAAAAGAGTGTGAATTTTACAATTTTTTTTTTTTTGTCAAATTTGCATTAAACAATAATCAAACCCTATAAACAATTTTCCATACTCACCAATTACTATTGCAACAACACATCATCAGTACAGTTAAACTAACCGGTCTCATGACGGTCTAAACCCAGCACACGTTCACACTCTTCAGGATTTAGCAGATCGTACAGCAGGTCTGGAGGTGGTGAAACATCCACACCAACAAACAAACAGGAAAATGCTCAGGGCCACATGGCTGAAGCACTCAAACCACAGTCACTCCATAAACCCCGGGGCTGAGGCCTCTTGAAACATGGAGATTTATTCAAATGAAGCTGGTTTTCTCCTGCTGCTTTTATCACTCGCTGCTTGTGCACATGGCAGGATCAGAGCTCGGGCTGATCATTCAGAAGTCACCGATACGATACACAGACCACAATAAGATACATACAGTTGTGCTCATAAGTTTCCCTCCTCTGGCAGAATGGATGATTTCTTGGTCCAGAAGCTGCACATGGGACGTACTTGGATATTCAACATGATAATGATCCAAAACACAAAGGCCAGTGGAGCTGTGGCTCCAGCAGAATAAAGTGAAGGTTCTGGAGTGTTCGTCTCTTCTGACCTCAGTATCACTGAGCCTCTGGACAGATTCAAGCTGCAGTTCAGACAAGAGCCCAAGAATTTACAGGAACTGGAGCCTTTTGCCCAGAAGAATGAGCAGCTTTACCACCAGAGAAAATAATACATCCACAACTATCACAAAAGACTCCAGCTTCACTGGGTCATTTGTGTAGTTTCTGTTTCATTATGATTTAAAAAGAGGAAACACAGGAGTTTGATAAGAAACGGCTTCATCCAAGAACTAACCAGGAGTGAAAGAAAAGTTTTTGTGTTATTCATATTCTCTGAAAGATGGACAAGAAATCTATCAAATTCTGTCAGGGTCTGTGAACTTATGAGCACAGCTGTATCTCGATACAGTGCACTTTCAGTTCAATATGATTTAATACGATATATTTCAAAATAATTTGATACAGATACTTGTGATTCGATATATTGTAATGCTCCACCATATTATTGTGAGATCTTTGATGATACGATATCATCAGATTCATTATTGTCTCATTCCCATAATATACACATAAATAAACACCCTTTTCGCTGCAGTGTAGATAATCAAGGCCCACTGTGTCTACTTATTTATTTAGGGGGTGGAGCAGATGAACAGTTTACTGCTCCGGTGTCGTGCCATTATTATTATGAACTCCCACAAAACCGGAGCATGAAAGGAGCTCTTTTATGACCCATTGTTCCCGTCAGTCGGGAGTCGTTGGAGACCACAGAGCGGCGTCTGGGGGCCCTCGGTTCTCAGGCCGAGATCTCTGAGAGGAGAAGCTGGAGGATGTGCCCATTGTGCAGGTTTAAGACGAGGGCAAATGTACCAGGACCCTCATAGAAAGTGCCCGACCAAGCGGCACTGGCATTACACTTTTATAATTAACATGTATTAGTTTGAACTGTAGGTAATTGTGTGTGTGTGTGTGTGTGTGTGTGTGTGTGTGTGTGTGTGTATATATATATATATATATATATATATATATATATATATATATATATATATAAATATATATATATATATTTATATATATATATATATATATATATATATATATATATATATATATATATATATTTAATTTGTAATTTATTCAGTGCTATTTTTTTCTCCATATAAGTCACAGTATATATGCACATTAAGAGCCCAGTGCATTTTTATTTTCTAAAATCAGCCCCCATGGCGTCGTGGATGTGGGCGGTGGTGGCGGTGGCGCTGGCCGTGCTCTTGCTGCTGTGTGTGGCCGTGCTGGTGGTGATGAGGAGGGTGAGACAGCGGGCGCACTCAGGCACCACCCACAGCGGCGGCACCCAGGGGCCCCGCAGCCTCGCCATGAGCGCCCGCCCCCCCAAGACCAAAACCCCGGTCTGGGGAGGTCCAGGCTCCGTCCCAGACCCCAGAGTCCACGGCAGCCGGGACAGGGACAAACTGGGCCTGAGGAAGAAGAAGAAGGCGAAGGAGGCGGAGAAGAGGAGGAGACGAGAGCCGCTGGGGGAGGACGCCATGCGCATGAGGTCAGGACAACGCTGTCAACAAATCTCTCACGTTTAGATTATCCAGAGTGACCAGACGTCCCTGTTTCCCCGGGACAGTCCCTGTCCTGAGCCCTGTGTCCCCCTGTCCCACAGATTTATACAAAACCACTGGTTTGTCCCAGTTTTAGACAAGAAATGTCCCAGTGTCTCTATTTTGGACCAATCTGATCTAAACTAGGGCTAAACCAGGGCTATTTCAGGTCTAAACCAGGTCTAAACTAGGACTGTATCAGGGCTAAATCAGGACTAAACCAGGTCTATTTCAAGTCTAAACCAGGTCTAAATTAGGACTATATCAGGTCTAGGGTTAGGTCTAGTTTAGACTTGGTCTCCAGATTTAAATAAGGTCTTAACTAGGCCTAAACCAGAACTAAACCAAGTCTATTTCAGGTCTATTTCAAGGTCGAAAACTAGGACTAAACCAGGACTATTTCATGCCTAAACCAGGTCTAAACTTGGGCTAAACCAAGAGTAAACCAGATCTATTTCAGGTCTAACTAGGACTAAACCAGGACTATTTCACCTCTAAACTAGGTCTAAACCAGGTCTAAACTAGGACTATATCAGGTCTAAACTAGGACTATATCAGGTCTAAACCAGGTCTATATCAGGTTTAAACCAGGTCTATATCAGGTTTAAACCAGGTCTAAACTAGGTCTATATCAGGTTTAAACCAGGTCTAAACCAGGGCTATTTCACCCTCCCTGAGCTGTTGGTTCATCCATGTGCAGTGGTGCTCTTCTCCCACAGGACGCTGTAGGAGAATGAGGTTTATGTCTGAGTGTCCCCTGAGCACAGACTGTCGAGAGCTTGAATGATCCCTACACTTTTGTGCCGTCAGGCCCCTGAGGAGGGAGCAGGACATCGGCAGTGACACAGACGTGACTCAGAGCTCCATGGAGGACATCAGCCGCTGCTCCAAACGCCACGAGGCCTTCATCTGCGACCACCGCGGCCCCGGAGACAGGCCCTACAGGGGGCCAGGGGGGCCGGGCCGCGCACCCTCACAGGGTACGACCCACAGACTCTTTAAAGACACAATATGTAACTTTTATGGTGGACGTCTGCTCCCTGCTACAGTCTGAACACTTACATCTATCAGAAAATGACTTAGACGTTTACATGAAAACACCTGCGGGTAAAAACGACAAAATATTTTATTGGAAGTAGGGTTGGGCGGTAATCCGGTGTCTCGCAGTATCAAAAAGTAGCTCCGGTATCAGTTTCATTACGTCATTAAAAAAATCTGCATAAGGAGCTAAACCCACAGCAGGACTTTCTCCCTCCACTCTCTCTCCTCTTCAAACGTGGTTCTGCTCGGAGATTTCCCTCCACACACAGCGAGGAAGAAGAAAAAAACCTGACTGACGCTTCGTGTGGATGTGGAGCCCAAAAGTTTGTGATGGAGACGTTTTATTGAAGCCGAGAGTCGAGAGGGGACGAGGCTGAAGAGGAGAAAGTTCCTGAGGGTGAAGTCAGACTTTCACGGAGGAGACGGTAAAGAACAATTTATGGTTCTGATCCAAACGTGTTTGTGTGGACGTGCGGCTCCTACGCACAGCGTCCGACCTGCACCTCCCGAACTTTCTAACGACGCCTCAAAACGACGCAGACATAAGGGCTGTGATTGGTCCTCTGCACCGCTCTACATTTCCTCCTCATTCTAGACTCTGAGGAATAATGTGTTTAATGCAGCTTTGGCACATTTGTTTATGTTTTACACAAACCAAACTTCAAAGCGCATGGCTCATTTGCATACAGCTCATTTGCATACAGCTCATTTGCATACAGTATAAGCGTTGATAAAAACAGCTCGTGCGCTGATGCTGATGCGATCGAACGAGCTGCAAAGTTTGGTTTGATCAGAACTTGTGCCTCATCTTCAAATATAAAGCTGTGACTGTGAAGGTTTAGGAGCAGATACAGAATAATTCTTAATTAGTCACAGTAATACCGTAAACCCCGGTAAAATGCTGAGATGGTTTAACGGTATTAAAATTTGGATACCGCCCAACCCTAATAGGAAGTGCCTTTCGTTTAGACAGTGACGGCATTTGATTCCCCCATATTATAATAAAATAAATGTGCGATAGATCTGTTTAATGCCAAAGTGTGGAACATTATACACAAAGTAATAACATTTCCACAGAGACGGGTTAAATAATGCACCTGTAAGAACTTAGTTTAAAGCTGCTACTGTTAATAAACTTCTAATCCATACTGTTTTTGTGTGTCAGCGCCCCCTAGAGGCTGGGACAGGAACGCCATGCCTCCTCCTCTGCTCAGCCCCCCTCAGCACGTACGTCCTCTCACATTTTAGTGCGTTTATATTTAATGTTTGGACCGTAAATGACCGGGATGTTCTCAGTCTGCAGAGTGGTGCGGCCCGGACGGTTCGGTGGTGCTGATCCGGGCGGTCCGGAGTGGGCTGGACAGAGTGGTGCTGGAGCTGCTGAGGGCGGGAGTCCCGGTCAACAACACTGACCACACGGGTGAGGCTCCGCACTGACCACAACACGGACCACAACACGGACCACAACACGGACCACAACACGGACCACAACACTGACCACAACACTGACCACAACACGGACCACAACACGGACCACAACACGGACCACAACACGGACCACAATACTGACCACAACATGGGCCACAACACGGACCACAACACTGACCACAACACGAACCACAACACGGACCACAACACTGACCACAACAATCGTAAACAGCACAAAAGCCTGGTCAAAATGTAAGATCTAAACACTTAAATCTATCAGAAAACTTAAAAGTAGTGAAATGAGTTCTCTTTAAATAAACAATCTCTAGACTAGAATGAAACATCTCAGAACGAGTAAGATCTAAATCTGAAAACAAGATGAACCTGATATTAGTTTTAAAATCTTTTGCAGGGTATTATTCAGAACTAAATATATAACTTCTTTAAAGGCGCCACACACTACAGGAGACTTTGCTCGATTTTGGCTGCGATTTCTTCTTCCCAGCGAGTTCAGGAGGCGTGACTCGACTTTTTGTCTCCGTGTGCGATTCTGAAGCCGCTGCTCCTCATGTGTGGAGTCAGTGTCAGATCAGAACCACCGAACATCAACAACGTGACGGAAACAGACGATAAAACAGAGTCAGGGGCAGAGGAGTGACGGACACAGAGACGCAACAAACAAACTCAGGACAGAGTGTTTACTGCATTTAAAGTGCAGCGTCTGATCCACATTATCCATAGAAAATGACTCCAGTCCAGGTCTTAAAGTCATTATAAATCAGCCAATCACAGCAGATCTTTATAATGTGACACAGAACGCAACAGTCCAACGAGGCTCATTTGGTCTCCTGATAATTTATGTTATTGGGTTCTTTTTTCAGACCAAGAGTTTGTTTTCATCTCTGACAGTTGCTCCTGCTCCCGCGCTCTTCCTCAGTGTCTCGTGATGTCACTGTGTCGTGTCGCTCGGCTGATTTAAACCAGTTTTGCTGTCTTCCTACGGCTGGAGGCAGGACGACAGCACCACCTGCAGTCCCACTTCGTCAGGACAGTATCCCAGGTGTGTGAGAGTAAAAACGACTCCTCAAATTAAAAGAACAACTCAAACTGTAAAAGAGAGAACCACATTATGGGCTGGGACAGAGGCCACTAGGACAGAGGACAACAAACATCGTCTCTGTATTGAAGAGGAAATCGAAATATGGAAATGTTCCAATGGGATGATAAACCAGGACGAGGGGCTTTTTTACTCTCACACACCTGGGATCCTGTCCTGAGGAAGTGGAACTGAAGGTGGCGCTGTCGTCCTGCCCCCACCTGTAGGAAGACGACGCCAAAACCTGTTTAAATCAGCTGAGCGACACGACACAGAGACATCAGAGACTCTGAGGACGAGCGATATGAGCAGGAGAAACTGGTCTGAAGAAAGAACCTACAAACACGACACAGAGCTCTTTGGTTGGGGTGTTCTCCTTTCTGCTTTGTGGGGTTTGGTAGAACGTCTGAACTGATGGTGGAGTTTTAACAGCCTTTGCTGCCCCGTGAGAAGTCCTGGGGGGTGATGTTTTGCACTGGAGTGAATGAGAGCGGCCCATTTACCTTTTGTCTCTCACCTCCTGTTTTTGTCCCTGTGCCTGTCTCTCCATGACTCCCCTTGTGTCCCGCTCATGTCCAGATGTCCCTCTGTTGCCGTCCCCTGACCCTGACCTCATCTAACGCCCCCGCCTCCCCTCCCACCCCCTCTCTGTGCTTGCCTCATGCCCCCGCCCGTCCCCTCGGCTCTTCACTCTCGGGTGGAATGGTTGTGTTGGCGTCGTGCCCCCTCGCTGTGCCCCTCCCTCGTGTCCTGCCCGCTCTCACACTCACTGTCTCTCAGGGAGGTCGGCGCTGCACTGGGCATGCTCAGTAAACCACCTGTCTCTGGCGAGGACGCTGATCCGCTACGGAGCAGCTGTGGACCTCCAGGACAATAAGGTAACATCACAGTATTAATGGATTATGTATTGGACTGTTTCCAGAAGGTTCAGTGATGTGGCGTCCGTGTACACAACGCCCTGGTGATCTGAATATGTTATGCATTAAAGAGATAGTTTTTTTTTTTTTTAAACATGAATCTGTATGGTAGTGCGGAGTGATATGAGCAGAGAGAAAATAGCACCAAGCGATAATGAGCTCTGACTTTTTCATGGTTCACGGTTTGTGAAGGCAAATGTCTCACTCACTCATATTGTTTTGAGAAGAAAAACGCTTTATTTTCGTGACCTCAGCCAACTTGCCGGACACTTTCATCAGCACCGAAGCCGGGGAAGAATTCGGCTCAGCGGACGCTGTCGGGAGGTTAGTCAGTGTTGATGCTCAACACTGCTGACGGGACGTACAGATTCATGTCAAAAAACACAAACTATCCCTTTAATACCCCATAGGATTTCCTCATTTTGTGGTTTACACAATAGTTTTCCTTTGGCAAATACAAATCTGTGACAACACATTATTTTAATGAAAGTTTAAACGGTGAGGAAAAAAAAAAAGTCTTTAATAGTATTTACACACTGGATGGAATTCTGTGCACTGATGACTTTATACTTCTAATTTATTTTTCAACTTTTCTCAAAGAATAATAATGCTTCACATTACAAATTTGAGGCATTATTATTCTTTGAGAAAAGTTGAAAAATAAAGTAGAACTATGAAGTCATCAGTGCACAGAATCCCATCCAATGTGTAAATACTATTAAAGACTTTTTTTTGAATGACACTGTAGTCATTATTCATTCACTCCACACTCAGTGCTGGTGAGCCACTGTTGTAGCCACAGCTGCCCTGGGGCAGAATGAGGCTGCCAGTCTGCACCATCAGCCCCTCCAACGATCAGTACTCACTCACACACCACTTTCATACTGGGCAATGTGGGGAAAGGATCACAACGAAAGAACTTGATCTGAGCAGGAATAAATCGTCCGACCTTCGTGTTGAGAAACCTCTGAACTACACTTGACTGATGTAAAACTATGATAAATATTTAGCGCAGGTACAATGCACCAAACGGGGGAATAATGAGCAGAATATGAAAACCTGTCATTTTAAATGGTCCATCACTGCTCCGGTAGTTCACTTCTTTGCGTCACTTTTCGTCCTCAGGGTGAAACGGCGCTCTTCCTGTCAGCGCTGCATGGATGCTATGACACCGCCAGGCTCCTCCTCCTCCACGGCGCCAACCTGGACCTCCGGGACAGGAGGGGGCGCCATGCGGTGGACGCGGCTCAGGAGGGGATGCACCACCAGATCCTGGAGATGCTCCTGTCGCACCAGATGCAGAGGAGGCCGCCGGCCGTGCAGGACAGCAGCTGTGACGTGCTGTGGGACGACCGTGCTGTGGCGTACCCCTCCTGCTCATGGGGGGGCGCTCAAGGCCTGCCCGGGCGGAGCGCCTCCTTCTCCGGCACCATCGGAGCTCTGCCCCCCAGGTGAGCCGGGAGCAGATTTGTGTTTGTGTAGGTCTGGGCTTAACACAAGGATCTGCCAAAAAGCAAAAGATTGATCTCCACTTTGGTCGATCTTGCTGATGAGGCGAGCATTTTTTAATCGAAAGGTCAACAAACATCTAGGGATGTACCGATACTGGTATCGGGTATCAGCCCTATACTTCCATAATACTCGTACGCATTAAACATTTGCCGATACCGCGCACTGTTACCACTGTTACACGACACATTACAGCGACTGTAGCGACATCAGTGAAAGAGCCGCTGCACTTGCACGATCTCTGAAAAGTTTAACATGAACCATCTCCAACACGACAGACGCACGGAACAGACTCAGCATCAGCAGAACATCCTCGTCACAGAAAGAACACTCATATTCCACTGAGTCATGTCCTTTAGTCCTACAGAAGCTGAAGCATCAGCTCACAAGCAGTTTTTTTTCAACTCTTATATTGTATGCAAATGAGCTGTATGCAAATGAGCCATACGTTTCCTGTAAAACGTAAACAAATGTGCACAAAACTGCATTAAACACATCATAATCGAGATTCAAAGATTCACAAAGGTTATATCATATTCACATATGAGAAAATGAAATGACGTTTCTCACTCTCAATCAAAGCTAAATTATAATAATAAACAATAATAAAATGAGAGAAAAGTTCAAAGTTCTTGTTTGTATTTTTTCCTATTAAATATATATTTTTTGCGCATTTGTAAGATTGGTAAAATATCGCTATCAGTACTCGGTATCGGCAAGTGCAGAGATGATTGTACTCGTATCGGTTTTCAAAAAAGTGGTATTGTGCATCAGTACAAAAATTGAATAAAAAATCGAGATCAATCAATTTTGGAACATACAATCCTAGTTTTACAGAACATCACAACATTCTTTATTGTCCAGTAATCTGGAAGTGAGTGTTAGCATGCTAGTTGTTGTTAGTATTACCTTCACTCACCTCTGGTCTCTGAAAGTTGTGAAAAGCACTTATAAACTCATGCATAAGGGAGGTGAGGAAGAACTCTGCAAACAGTTTAAAAAGTGTTTTATGTTTTAAAGTTTCTTTAAACTGAAAGGCGCCAATAGAAGAAAGAACAGAAATGAGACGCACCATCAGAGCTCTCAATGTTTCCAGAAAACACAAATGAATGCTTTATATTCTTCCTTCTCAGTGACTGGTCGCCTGGCCGGGTGCAGTACCCCTCCCCTCACACCTGGAGGCCTCAGATCAACCAATCAACAACAGCCTTAGTCCCGCCCCGGATCATGGGCCGCTCTCCTCGACCAATCAGCACTCTACAGGAAGTGACATCAGAGGACGAGGACCGCGAACGGCCCCAAGATGTCCCACGGGCCATAACGCCTCACTTCCTGTCCCCTCAGCCCGCCCCTCGCCAGCGCTCCTTCTCCTGTACCCAGCATGCATTGCAGCGGCGCTCCAGTGCCCCACAGCCGGAGCCCAATTATGTCATCGTGACGGCGCCGGCAGCCAATGCGCACGCAGAGAGAGCCCTGGCCCCTCCCTCAGAGACCAGCGTCCAATCCAACGGCCCCGCTGTACACGCCGAGAACTTAAACAGGGCGGGGCCAGCGAGTCCCGCCCACCCGGAGCAGAAGAGCCGAGAGCGGCCCCAGAGCCACGGGGATCCCAACCACGGAGACCCCACACAAACCGCCCTCTGAACCTGCTGCTGCGAACTGTTTGGATCTGCGCCCTCCTGCTACAGTCTGTGCTTATAGTGACAATAGTGCTGTTTTTATCTTTTTATTTGCAAATAAGTCAAATAAAGTGGAAATGTAACCACAGACTCTCCAATGATGAAACAGGTTTTTTGTTCTGCTGCACTTACGACTCTCTGAAAGCATCGTGTGTTCACAAGTGACCTGGACAAATGAGTTTTTAACTGAATATTCACTAGTGAGGGCCACACCAACAACACATGTGCAAAGCGAAAAGAGTTTATTATATGAAGACGAGGCGGAGTTCGCTGGGTTGAGAATCAGGGTGGGGGTTCAGTCTCAATCTTCACATGGCCCAGCAGGAACAGGACGTCGTAGGCGTCTTATGTCTGGAAGAGAACAGATCGGGGTTGGGAGGGTGGGCTCGAGTTATTCGGGACAAACTGGGTCGCCGGGATTGGCTGCTACAAACAGGGTTCTGGGAAACTGAGGCGTGGTAGAAGTGAGCTGTGATTCGCTGGAGAGGAGGCGAGGGCAGCGGAGGCGAGGTCCTGCTCCTGAACCCAAGTTAAGCATATTAACTACATTTCAGTTCAATTAATTTTTGTAAAGTCTAAAATCCAAACAGCAGTCGTCTCACAGGAGCCACCAAGATCACCAAGATTTAACCAAACTAGAGAAAGGAAAAGGTAAACGTCACACAGAACAGGGTCCACAGAACGGGATCATAGGAGGGGCACCCAGGAATCAGCACTGCGGTCTGCGGGAGGGCATCTGAAACAGTTGCAGAAGGGAGTGGACTTGTGAAAGGTGATGAATGTGAGCCGACTCCAGGTGAGCGACTCCAGGTGATCTGACTCGTCGACAGGGACAGGAGGAGGGAAGAGAGTGCTCAGGTTACCGTGGTTACCATCCTCCCGCAGAGATGCTCCTGATGCAGCTTCGCTAAAACTGTGGCTTTTGTTTCTTCTTCTAAACTGCTCCCAAACGTACAACATGAGGGCGCTCAACAATAACAATATTCCTACTGAATGTGTTCAAATGGACGTTTTTACACAGTCTAATAAAAGTACATGATAACAATCGGCCGCAGTCGTCTGGCTTTCACTCCTGTGTGTGTGTGTGGTTCATTAATGTAAAGTGCTCTTGCATGTTCTCCCCATGTCTGGATGGGTTTCTCCAGGCACTCCCGATTTCCCCAATCAGCCAAAAAAACATACTAGCGCCCCTACGACCTGAAATCAAGGATCGTGACGTCACCTGGTGCCCGGGCGGGATCAGTCTGAAAGGATGACGTGGGTGAACTGCTGCCAACCCAGCCGGATAAAGCGGAAGAAGACAGATGGATGGATGAAGTGGAAATATTTGGGTGAGAAGGAAATAGAGATCTTGAATCAAACCACTGTCTTTGTTTTGTTTATTGTCTTGCAAGAGAAAGAGCAAATATAGACACTATAGACACCTGGAGCCTTTGCAAACGTTAGAGTTATATAGCAAATAGTATAGTGCTATATTATATTATAATATAATATTATGATGCATGAGCCAATGTCTCAGAGTCATTTCCCTTGTGGATCAAAGTTTGTCTAAGTCTAAGTCTGTTCAGAGAGTTTGGAACAGAAGCAAAGAACTTCCTGTTCTTCCTAAACTGTTGCCCATAGAGTCTGGCTGGGGAATTGCAGTATTCCCCAGCCTTCAGGTGCTCACATGATTGTGCAGGTGTCCTCAGACCACAGAGACCTGAACTTTGCTCCAAACCCCTCCGCTCTCTGCTGTTGTGCTGAGTGAAGGCAGAGCCAGCATCCCTGTGGGTCGAGGAGGCGACTGGGACGTGCCCTTTAAATGTCACTGAGACTTCACCACTATGATGCAAGTTATGGAAAGATTCTACAACTTATTTCATTTAGAAGAAACTTTTAGCTCATTTAAATACATTTTTATTGCAAACATTTAGAACAATAAACATTTAAAGGTCCTTTATTACACAAAATTGACTCATTAAGTTTTAAATCAAGTTAGAATGTTCTTACCTCGTCAAAAACAGACCTGGAGTTCTGTTTTGTTTCATTCACACATGTTTGAGTAACTCTTTATTATGAGTCTGTCTACATCTCCAAAGCTCAAAATGCCCTGTTCCACCTTGTGATGTCAAGAAATAGAAAATTTCAAGCAGCTCCTTTTACCTTTTGTTCGGTGGAGATCGGCAATTCCAGGACTGAAATTATCCGGATGATTCTAGGGAAGGTGTGTGGAGTTTAAAAACAGTGAAACAAACTTCTGGACGTTGACTTTCTACAAATTCAGTACCTCTGGCCCACCCTGCTCTTCAGCAGTGGATTTCCACAGGGCTGCGTCCTGGAACCTCTGCTCTTTGTCTTTACACAGAATCCTGTCCTAACATCCACTCAAATACAATACAGTGGTCCGTCGTTTATTGTGGGGGTCACGTTCTAAAAATAACCCGCAATAGTAGTCAGATTTATTTTTACAATTATTATAAATGTTTTAAGGCTGTAAAACCCCTCACCACACACTTGATACAGTTTTCTCAGACAGGCTCTGTGATCTAAACTGAGGAGTGGGGGGAGGCGCCAAATACTGGTCAATGTGTGGAAAACACTGGTCCTTTTTCCACTGAAGGCCTTGGTGCAGGGGTCTTTTTGATAAGAACATAGTTATGGGCAGTTGTTGGCTCTGTTTTTTTTTTTTCTTTTGGACGAGAAGATTGTTATAAACAGACATGCCACCTTCGGTTATGCAGAACACAGTGGAGAGTCCCTGCCTCAGGTGGAGCAGTTCCAGTATCTCGGGGTCTTGTTCTCAGTGAGGGGAGGATGGAGCATGAGGTCGACAGGTGGATCGGTGCAGCGTCGGCAGTGATGCAGTTGTTGTATCGGCCGTTGCAGTGAAGAGGAGCTGAGCCCAAAGGCAAAGCTCTGGATTTACCTCAGTCACGTTCCTCCCCTCACCTGTGGTCATGAGCTCTGGGGAATGACCAAAAGCACCAGATCGAGATACAAGCCAAGAAATGAGTTTCCTCCGCAGAGTGGCCGGGCCTCCCTTAGAGAGAGGGGGAGGAGCTCGGTCAAACGGGAGGAGCTCGGAGTAGAGCCGCTGCACCTCCACATAGATAGGAGACTTAGGACACGCTGGAGGGACTATGTCTCTGGGCCTGGGAACGCCTCGGGGTCTCCCCGGAGGAGTTGGAGGAAGTGTCTGAGGTGAAGGAAGTCTGGGAGTCCCTGCTTAGACTGATGCCCCCATGACCCCGGATAAGAAAATAGAACACAATGCATATTCTTACGCTTTAAAAAAGAAAAAAAAGAATGGAAAATCTGTGCAAAATCTGCTAAACAGCGAGGCCGTGAAAGGTGAACTGTGTTATAGCGAGGGACGAGTGTACATTTTGCTGACAACACTGCAGCTGTGAGACTCGTTACGAATAATGGATGACCAACTCCACTGGTGAAAAAATTGTTTTCTGTGTTCACTAAACAGCAGCTGAATCCAAATGAAGCCAAATCTTTTCGTTGGTTGGTACTCGGAATGAAAAGTTTGAGCGAAACTGTTCCAAAGTCAAGTGCAAAGTCATTCTCCATCGCCCTGTTGCATCATTTCTCCTCTCTCCTCCTTTCTGTCCTCCCTCCCTCCGACTCTCGTTCCCTCTCTGATATAAGCCTCGGTGTTTGGGGGCCTCCTCAGAGCCGCCCCGGTGCAGTCCACGACTAACCTGACCACCATGTCTGAGCTATCCCGGGTAAGACTGCTCCAAACACCCAAAACACACTCTGTAATGTAATATAACATAAGGATGACGGTACATTATTGTGTTTTCATGAAATATGTGCAGTGGGTATGTTTAGTAGACTATATTTTGAATAAGAAGTCATTTGGAAAAGGTTTAACTTGTATTTTAGTATGGTATGGTATTCTTTTATTGGTACACAGCAGTAGATTAAAGCCACAGTGCATAACTTTTTACCCCAAAGAATGGACGTGTTTCCACTGCACTGAAAAACATAGAAAAACTTGCATCCTTGTTCTCGTCCTGGCTTCCCGATGACTTTCCATACCTCTGCGAAGAATGTTCCGAAGTTTAATTGTGACTTTCTATTTCAGAATCATACAAGCGACGTACCTCGAGAAAGCTTTAAACAAACAAAGCTAAAGCAAAAAATGCCAGTGTCAGGTTGTAGCGCAAATGCTCCTTTTGAGCCGTAGTTCTTGAGCAAATACATTTACTAATATTCAGCATTGACTAGACTTAAACTTTACTGATCCATGAGGGTAATATTACAATTTAAAACAATATATTACAATAACAAAGACTAAAACATGTATAAAAATGGTAATATATAAGTAGCAATAAAAATTAGCAAGAAACTGGTGTCAAATAAGACATAAATTACAGAAATGTAAGTAATATAATGTAATGTAATTTATGATAATTGTCTTACAACCTCTTGTTTATAACAGTGTTATACTGTATTTATATTACGGTATTTGTTTTTTACTTGCTCTACATACATTTTTATGATTTATTTTGTTTATTGCTACTTATTTAGAAGTTTATTACAATTTTTTATATGTATTTTTTACTCATTATTGTAATATAATGTGATGTGTGAGCTACTGTGTCCAAGTAATTTCCCTTGTGGATCAATAAGTCTAGTCTAAGGCTGCGTCTTACCCCTTCATCTTACCCCTACCTCTTGGTTTGGTGTGTTCATGTGAGGGCGAGGGGGGTCTCAGTTCTAATTTGTCTGTTTTTCTTGGTATTTTTGAGCTATAAAACCACTTCCAATTGAAAAAATGTAAAGTAGAGCTGTTCGATGTGATACTGTGGAACATTCCAGGTGTCAGGCCGCTAACCAAAAAGTTACACAGTGCAGCTTTAACATTATTTCAAATCTGAGGTCATTTTCACAGAATTCGAGTATTGTATATTTGTTCATATTCTCTACATATTTGCATCATTACTTTGTGCTTCTAATTCTGAAGGTTTTTGAAATGTTTTATTACAGTTTTCTGCTTCTCGTTTTATATCTGTTCATTGTATTTGTATCTTGTAATGTTTTTATGTCTTTATCTAATTTCCACAGGTCTCCGCGAATGAGTCCACGGTGGTCATTTACAGAGACACCTTTTCGTCCGCTGTGGCCAAAAACGTCCTCCTGGTGTCTTTGGGACTGGGCATCAACTACATCAACGGGATTCTGATACACACCTACAGAAAGCACCAGGTACAAATGACTGTTTTAACTATTTATACTGTTTGTATAACTTTCTAAGTGACAAATCTAATAGTGAGGTTTTATTTTGGGTTTCTTGGTTTTATAATATAATAGGTTTCAATAAATGATACTTTACTTTGCTTTATAAGACTATGTTGACCTCACAGACCTCTTTTCATTCTGATTCTGATAGTGGAGGAGCAAAAGTTCAGTGTACACATATGAGGACAGGTACAAGATTTTTGTTATTCCATGAGGATTTTTTATTTTTTTTACTTGTGCCACATCACAGAGTCCTGCACGGGTTCGGGTACCTGCGGATACCCGACGGGTGAACTGTAAATTTTGACGAAACGGGTGAAAAATGTTGTTCTGTGTCAGATGTGGGTTCAGGTCGGGTCGGACACAGGAGAGCGCGGGTCTAATCTGAAAAAAATAGGGATGGCGAAAACTAAAAAAAAAAAATCATGACCAACCACCGAGCCTCGTTAACCTGTTAAAATCGGCCAACCGTTCAATTTAAGATCTATTCTAAATCTAATCTCTATTTGAAATGTGCGTTTGGACCGGATCTCAGACGTGACAGCCCTGAAGATAAAGGTGTTAGTCGAGTGTTAGAAGCTCACCTGAAACTTCGTCGTGGCTCATTTCAGAAAATTCCACTCCGAAGACACGCCCCTTATAGACTGAGGAGCACAAGTCTGTCAACGTCACATGAAGCATTTATACACGGACATGTAAGGCTCAGTTTAACCCAGCGGTCATGACTTTAGTCACAATATGCAGAAAACCGTGACAATAAAACGCCAGAACATCCAACAGTCGCCTACACAACAAAAGCACTTCTGTGGAAACTCAAACCACAGCTCGTAGCAGCACTAAAGCTGTAGAGATAAACAGAAACACAGAGAAAGCACTCAGTGGGACAGAGTTAGAACGGTTAGCACAGTTAGCACGGTTAGCATAGTTAGCACAGTTAGCACGGTATGTTAGCTTTTCTCACCTGTGGAAGAGGCTTGAGGGGGTCGCATTTTGAGGTGAAACACCATCCATGATGTGAACCAGACCGGGGTTCATCCCCTATTCCAACACACCGCCACTCCAACATCCCATAATTCCGACAACCCTCCATTCCGCGGTGTGTCAGAATGGCCACTGTAACCACGAGACCTCGCACCACCGAAAATGTGCATTTAGGCTCCTGTCTATGATCATTTAGGGCGACTCTTGGACTGTAGAACTGTGCCGCGCTCAGGCACGATTACGTAGTAGGATTCCATTTAACTGACGGTCAAAAGTTTTGACCTGTTGACGTTGATTCGGTCAACTACTGGTACCGGTTAACATCCCTACAAAAAACAAGGCTGTATTTTAGTGAAATGCAAAAATTCCACTGTTTTTACAAGATGATTAAATGTAAAATCCATATGTTTTATTCTAAGAAATCTCTCCCACTTTAATTTTCAAACCTCACATGCGATGTCCTGCAGTTTAAAATGACTCCGGAGGAGCTGAAAATTAGCAAGTGGAGAGTATAAAGTTGTGGCTCTTTTTTGGCTCTCAGACTGATTTTTATTCGGGTGCGGTTCGGATGTCGGTTTGTATTAATAGCGGGTCGGATTGAGTGTGGAATTTTATTTAAATTCTTTCGGAAAATGTGTTGGGTGCAGATTGAGCTATGACGGTATACAGGCAGGTGCGGTTTGTCAATCAGACCCATGCAAAACTCTGGGCTCAATGATCTTGGTGTCGTCCACAAACGTGATCAGTTTTTCTGAGTCGTGGCTGGAGGTGCAGCAGTTTTTGTACGGTGGTGAAGTTCACAGCCCAGTGGAGACCGAGTGCTGAGAGACGCTTCTCCAGCTGCACACACTGACCCCGAGCTCTCCAGAAGTCTGTGACCCACCTTCAGTTGGAGCTCGGAGAGTTTGTCTTGGAGCAGAGCAGGGAGACCTGTGGGCTCTGTAGGCAAACGGCAGGGAGTCAAGGAGTGGGAAGGTGAAGGAGTCAAGGAGAGACAAGACCAAATGCTCCGATGTCTTCATGATTCTGACAGTAATAAGTCGTTCTTGCAGGTTTCACGTTAGTAAACGTCAGTACAGTCATGGCCAAACGTTTTGAGAATGACACAAACACTTATTTTCAAAAAGTCTGCTGCTCCAGTATTTATTATGGCAATTTGCATATACTCCAGAATGTTATGAGGAGTGATCAACTCAACTGCAATTAATTGCAAAGTCCCTCTTTGCCTTGAAAATTAACTTCATCCCCAAAAGAACATTTCCACTGCATTTCAGCCCTGCCACAAAAGGACCAGATAACATCAATTCAAAGATTCCTCCTTTAACACTGGTGTGGGTGTTGATGAGGACATGACTGGAGATCGGTCTGTCATGATTTTAGTTAGAATAACAGACTGGACACTTGGACACTGGAGGATGGTGCTTGACATCATTGTTCCTCTTCTGTTAACCATGGTTATGTGCAAGGAAACGTGTAGTCTTCATTGCATTGCACAGAAAGGGCATAACAGGGAAATTTATAGCAGTAGTAAGATTGCACTTCAGTTAACCATCTATCGGATTATCAAGAACTTCAAGGAGAGAGGTTCAATTGTTGCCAAACAGGCTCCAGGGCCCAAGAAACTCCAGCAAGTGCCAGGACCGTCTCCTAAAGTTGTTTCCGCTGTGGGATCGGGCCACCACCAGTGCGGCGCTTGCTCGGAAATGGCAGCAGCAGGTGTGAGTGCGTCTGCACAGTGAGGCAAAGACTATTGGAAACAGGCCTGGTGTCGAGAAGGGCAACAGAGAAGCCACTTCTCTCCAGAAAAAAACATCACAGACCAACTGATATTCTGCAAAAGGTACAGGGATTGGACTGCTGAGGACTGGTCAAGTCATTTTCTGAATCCCCTTTCCGATTGTTTGGGGCATCTGGAAAAAAGCTTGTTCGAAAAAGACAAGGTGAGTGTTACCATCAGTCCTGTCTCATGCCAACAGTAAAGCATCCTGACACCATTCATGTGTGGGGTTTCTTCTCAGTCAAGGGAGTGGCCTCTCTCACAATCTTGCCTAAAAACCAGGACGTCCTCCGAGAGCAACTTCTCCAAACCATCCAAGAGCAGTTTGGTGATGAACAAAGCCTTTTCCAGCATGATGGACCTTACTATAAAGCAAAAGTAATAACTAAATGGTGCGGGGAACAAAATATACAGATTTTGGGTCCATGGCCATGAAACTCCCCAAATCTTAATCCCACTGAGAACTTGTAGTCAGTCTTCAAGAGACGGGTGGATAAACAAAAACCCACAAATTCTGACAAACTCCAAGCATTGATGATGCAAGAATGGACGGCATCAGTCAGGATTTGGTCCAGAAGTTGACTGAAGCTGCAGGGAGAATTGCAGAGGTCCTGAAAAAGAAGGGTCAAGACTGCAAATATTGACTTGTGGCATGATTTTCAATAAAAGCTTTTGATGCATATGAAATGCTTGTAATTATATTTCAGTAAACCATAGAAACATCTGACAAAACACCTAAAAGCCCTGAAGCAGCAGAACCTGTGAAAATGTAATATTTGGTGTCATTCTCAAAACTTTTGGCCACAACTGTAGAGTGAGGGGCTTTGGGCTAGTAGCTGTAAATTTACCCGAGCCCTCTTCAGACTGAGTTGTTTACAGAGAAACATCACATCACACAACATCACTGCCGAGATGGAAGCACATAAATTAAATTAAAGTTTAAATAAAGTCTCTTGGTTTATTTTCAGATATTCTACACCAATCCGCGCTACATACTGTTCGCCCACCTGGTGCTGAACGACATGCTCCAGCTCACCCTGAGCATTGCCATGTTTGTGATGAGCTACACATCTCGTCAAATGATCTGCCCCCTATGCCTGATTCTCATGTGTCTGAGTGTCCTGACGTCTCACAACACCCCGCTCAACCTGGCCGTCATGGCGGTCGAATGCTACATCGCCGTCTGCTTCCCCCTGCACCACCCCCAGCTCTGCACCGTCCAGCGCACCTATGGCCTCATCGGGGGCATCTGGGTCCTGACCACTCTGATCATTCTACCGGACCTCTTCATCCTGGTGGTCACCAAACCTCCAGAGTTCTTTGTGTCTACGGTTTACTGTGAGAGAGCCAGTCTCTTTGACCACCCCGTCATCATGATGAAGAGGGACGTCCAGTACATCGTGTACCTGTCTGGAGTCTGGTTCATCCTCGTCTACACGTACTGCCACATTTTCTTCGCAGCTCAAACAGCGAAGTCGTCTGCCCAAGAGTCAAAAAAGGCGCGGAACACCATCCTGCTCCATGGCTTCCAGCTGCTCCTCTGCATGCTGTCGTACGTGGACCACTTCCTGTTGAGGGTTCTGATGATCTGGTTCCTTCAGTACATCATACACATTGCGTTTGTCATTTATGTGGTGGTCATGATCCTGCCCCGTCTCATCAGCCCCGTCCTGTACGGGCTCAGGGACAAGCTGTTCAGGGAGCACTTCACCAAGTACCTGGTCTTTACCGTCATCATCAAGAGTTAGAGACGAGGAATGTGCATTTGGACTAAAAACTGCATTTTTTAAAATTCAAATATTATTTAGTGTTTGTAACCAACTAGTCGAATCATGTGTTTTTTATAACTCAAGTATTTATAAAATTTGCATATTCAACAAATAAAAGCAGAAAATAAAAATGACAAAAACTGTCAGGTGTAAATTGACACTGGCACTGAAACACATTTGGACAGTTGCAGACAAACAGAAACCATCCCATAGTTCAGCCACTGCTTCATTCTCTACATTTACACGACATCTCACACAGTGTTGTCCAGCGCTCTCTCCTTCCTCATTTCTGTGTAGGAGTGTGGGTGGCCAGACGGGATCATAGCTCATTCAGGAGTGGAACACAAATCAGGGGGTCTAGGTTAATAGTTCAAACAATCTGAACCAAAACAAAGTTAGAATAGGTGCTACATCTGAAATAGTGCAGAAAATAACACACTCTGCCCTCTGCTGCCCCCTGGTAAGTGGTTATTGTCAGTGTTACAAGGGTTACAACTACTCCCAGCCGATGCAGGACCCCCCTCCCCTCCTTATAAATGATGTCTTTAGGCTGAACAAGAGAGACAGGGTGGGAGAGAAGGGTTGAGAGAGCAGAGACAGACGGGGTTGTTGGGATAGGCCTGAATAAATAGGGCTTCTGGGTAATTGAAGGTGTGTTTGAGCTGAGCTGTGTTTGGCTGCAGAGGAGCAGGGGTAGGTTGAGGCGTGGTCCTGCTCCTGAAGCTCGGTCAATCATATTAACTCCACATGTACATGTACTTTGCAGTTATACTCAAAAAGCAGCAATTTAAAACTACAGCCAGGCCTGAGTGACAGTAACACCTCTGTTTTCCATGGGCAGAATGCAGGTTATCGAGGTCTGAACCAAACTTCAGGTGGTTTTATACAGTCTGTGGTTATAGAGTTGCCCGACAAGTAGATTTGACTTAAACTCTGCTGCTTCAGTGAGCAAAGCACAAAGCCCATACACCCACAGTAAAGCCCCATCTGCTCCAAACTCGCATCCTCTAACTGAAGAAGCGTTAGAGTTTAAGTTTAGCACCAAAACCGACACAGCGTTTCTCAAAGGGGCAGAGGCTTTCGCAAGAAAACAGCATTCATCTGCTGGAATTGCACCTTCAACCTACTCTACAAATGAAGTTTATGTTGACAGGGGGATTTGAACTGCCAACCTGGACGAGCACTGAACCAACTGAACTACTGTCACCCCCAGAACTAGTAGACAGTTACCCTGACCAATGTGGATAAATACAGATTAGTATGACCTGATGAACCATACAGAAGCCTTATGTTACCTGCAGGGCCTGATCAGTGACCAGAGAAGAGAAGAGGGTCTCCTGATCCGGGTCAACACAGGGTCCAGGCCTAACTTCTATTTGTAGAGCTCCATTATCTTCACACACCTGAAACACAAAATGAAATACACAAACTATGATATGTGATCATCCCTGAGGGTGTGCAAGTATATTTTATCCATCAACAGCAACTCCACTCTATTAGGCAATCTTTATAATCACATATTAAATACAAAATATAAATTTAATATAAAAAAGAGAGTGCAAGAAGCTAGTAAAGGAGCAAGGTATGAGCAACACCAAATGTGGTAGAAAACATTCCAGAGGAAATACTTTGAGGGTTTATCGCCTGAAACAACAGTGGAGTGAGGCTGAGAAGAGGATTTCCTCTTGTGTCTCCAGACTTCACCCGGCTCCCCTGGAGGCTGGTGTGACGCTGCAGGACTCAGAGTGGGGACACATTTGTCCTGAGGGCTGTTACTTCCTTCTCTGTGTGTCCACAGTCACTACAGTGTGAAAGTAGATAAGCTCATGTACAAGCACAGACCGATTCAAATGCAGGTGTGAATAATGAGTGGAATAAACAATACTTTGGTGACAAGGTGGCTGAGTGGCCTGAAGGCAAGAAGGTTCCGGGTTTGATCCCCGGGCCGCCTGTGCCTTTCTGTGTGGAGTTTGCATGTTCTCCCCGTGTCTGTATGGGTTTTCTCTGGGCACTCTGGTTTCCCCCATCAACCCAAAACATGTTAACCCCCTTATGAACAGTATGAAATCAAGGACTGTGACACTGCCCGGCTGGACTCAGCCCAAGAGGACGACGTGGGTCCACCCTCCTGTGGGTTCGGCCTCCTGTGGGTTCACCACCCGCAGAGGGGTTCATAGTGTGTGCAGAGGACTGGGCGGTGAACTGCTGCCCCCGTGACCCAGCCAGATAAAGCGGAAGAAGATGGATGGATAAACAATACTTTAAATGAAAAAATGGGGAAAAAAAGAAAAAATGTATATGGCGCATCATCAAAATGTGACATTTAACTTTTCTTATTACTTTGGAGCTTTACAAACGATATTCATGTCCACCTCCCCTGACATTTGCAGGTTTAGTCTGTATAGATTCGACTGTACAGATGAAGACGGGGCAGTGAAGTTCAACATGTGGAACATTGCTCAGGTTTGACCATCTCTCTGTCAAGTGATTCATGATTTACACAGTTCAGATACACAGAGGTGCAGCTCTTGGGCCTCAGACTCACTCAGAGCTGTTGTTCTGTGGAGGTCACCACGAGTCCATGTGAGAACTTATGACATAAAGTTCCAGTGATTTGTATTTCTGAAAAGTTATTCGAGGTGACGGTACTCCATAGCCCTGTTGCATCATTGCTCCTCTCTCCCTCCTCTTTCTCTCTCTGATATAAGCCTCGGTGTTCGGTGTCTCCTCAGAACGGCCCAATGCAGTCCACCGCCAACCTGTCCAACCAGTCTGACCTACCCAGGGTAAGCAGGTGCTCCAGACTGTCACACCAAGAACACAAACCCCGCTCTCACAAGCACTTTGCTGTTAACTGCATTTTTGAATGGATTTGAAGGCTTCTGTGAATAGTTTTCTGACCGCAGATTACTTGTACCTGAACATGATGTTTTCTGTCAAAGTGGTAACTGTAAAAGTATCAGGAGTTACATAAAAAACAATCTCTGTACTGAAATATTTTTTAAGAACAGTACTTTTTATTTATTGCAGTACTTGGCTTTACATTCTACCTGTTTAATGTACTCAAAAGTCTGTTATATTGTGTGTTTGTCTTTTATTCCAACAGGTCCCCGTGAATGAGTCCACGGTGCTCATTTACAGAGACACCTTTGAGTCTACTGTGGCCAAAAATGTTCTCCTGGTGTCTTTAGGACTGGCCATCAACTACATCAACGGGATTCTGATACACACCTACAGAAAGCACCAGGTACAGTTTCCTGTTTTAATGGCGTTTGACTCTGATACAAACACAGCCCCGTATGAGCTGAAATGACTCGGTATTCAGACTCCTTATTGTTTACACAGGCTAATGTTCAGGTGGACCTCCAGGTGTTCTTCCCTCTTTGGTCAATTAAAGTAATCAGCATAAAGTATTTTTTTATCAAGGGTCGATCAAGGGTCATAGACTGATGGTCAAAAGAGTGAGTAACTCTGTAAATCTGTGCATTTATAGCAGGTCTGAATGAGCCTCCAGACCTTTGTTTAGGCTTAGACCCTCAAAAGGACAAACAAAATTTGCTTGATGAAGGTAGATTTTTAAAAAATACAGTAAAAAGTACTACTGCGGTAGTATTGACGAATTCACCTGGAAGCCTGAGGGCCAAAATAATTGGTCTGAGGGCCTCATTTGGCCCCCGGGCCATAGTTTGGACATGCCTGGTGTACAGGATCAAAAATATAATTTAAAATAATAAAAAATGTCTGATATTTTTTCTGCTTCAAATTGGTATTGTTTGTTGCCTTTGACATGACATAAAACGTTATTCTTTTCTCTTTTTTTCTCGCCCAAAGGAGCTTTATTGGACAGGACAGTTACAGCTTGAAAACCCACAACTTGAAAAGTGAATTTATTGAGTATGTCACAGGGTCAGTATACAGTCCATAATACCTTACACATATTCATGTACGTGTAGACATGATAATATCATTTCCTTTACATACGTAAACATATCTCAAAGGGTCATGAGAAGAAGTGTTCACTTTTTGAATCCCGCCCCTTACATTTACTTAAGAATTATTATTGACGTCCAGTTTCCTCTGAACTATCTTTTCACATTTATCTGGTTGTACAACTTGTATTTACAATGTCTACAGATAAACTTCATCGTGGTATCAACTGCACATGTGCAGGGATCATACCTGTGTTCCCACAGCTCTGTTTTCTTACATTTAAAAGTATTTTTGAAAGTAAATCCATAACCCCAGCCCTCACTCAGGCCATAATACCTCAACCCTAACCTCAAAATAACAATGACAGCGTAGTAAAGTGGATGTATTGTGATTTATTTTGCTTGATGTTTCCAAAAGGTGCAGTTACAGTATTTACAGTATTTGCAAGTAACAGCAGAAAGAATTAGAGCTTCAGAAATTATAAGATCTAATACTTATCTTCTCTGTAAAAAGTCTTGGCCCACACTGACAGAGATTGGCTGCTTTTATTCACTAAGTCTCTCTCCACCCTGAGCACACAGACTTTATGGCCCTGCTCACAGTGATAGTGAAGTGTTGCAGGTCGGGGCAGATCTGGGAGGACCTGGTGCCTGGTCTCTCTGATGTGACACCCTGGTGCAGGATAATGATGATTCTCGGGTTGTTCCGCTCTAAACCAAGTGCGAACATCAGGTGGGAGGACATGTTTTAGACATTGCAAACTCGTAATTGAGAGACGGATACTTGCTCTGTGACTGTTGGGGGACAAAATATATGGACATGAGTGGTTTAACAACAGCCAAGTGTCCACCCAAGGCTACTGCGATGGTTGATGAACGGTAATTCTGGCGGATAATAAGGCAGATTGAATCAACAGAGAGGTAATTGGTGAGCGGGTGTGTGCATGTGCATGTTTGTCATTGGAAACAGAGCTGTGGGAGCAGAGAGATATCCAAAGCACCACAGACGAGCCCACAGCTGTATTTGAGCTGTCCAAAAAAGTGTCCACTACAGATTGTTCAAGTGAAGTCTTTTAAAATCTTATCTCTTTATTTTCAGATATTCTACACAAACCCGCGCTACATTCTGTTCGCACACCTGGTGGTGAACGACATGCTCCAGCTCACCATATTCATTGCCATGTTCATCATGACCTACACATCTCGTCAGATGTCCTGCTCCGTGTGCCTGATCCTCATAAGTCTTGGTGTCCTGACGTCTCACAACACCCCGCTCAACCTGGCCGTCATGGCGGTCGAATGCTACATCGCCGTCTGCTTCCCCCTGCACCACCCCCAGCTCTGCACCGTCCAGCGCACCTATGCCCTCATCGGGGGCATCTGGGTCCTGACCAGCCTGATCATTCTGCCGGACCTCTTCATCCTGGCGGCCACCAAACCTCCAGAGTTCTTTGTATCTAAAGTTTACTGCGAGCGAACCAATGTTTTTAACCACCCCGTCATCATGATGAAGAGGGACGTCCAGTACACAATCTACCTGTCTGGAGTCTGGTTCACTCTCTTCTACACGTACTGCCACATTTTCTTTGCAGCTCGAGTGGCGAAGTCGCCTGCTCAAGACTCGAAAAAGGCGCGGAACACCATCCTGCTCCATGGCTTCCAGCTGCTCCTCTGCATGCTGTCGTACGTGGACCACTTCCTGTTGAGGGTTCTGATGATCTGGTTCCTTCAGTACATCATACACATCGCGTTTGTCATTTACGTGGTGGTCATGGTCCTGCCCCGTCTCATCAGCCCCGTCCTGTACGGGCTCAGGGACAAGCTGTTCAGGGAGCACTTCACCAAGTACCTGGTCTTTACCGTCATCATCAAGCGTTAGAGACGAGGAATGTGCATTTGGACTAAAAACTGCATTTTTTAAATTCAAATATTATTTAGTGTTTGTAACCAACTAGTCGAATCATGTGTTTTTTATAACTCAAGTATTTATAAAATTTGCATATTCAACAAATAAAAGCAGAAAATAAAAATGACAACAACTGTCAGGTGTAAATTGACATAACTGGCACTGAAACACATTTGGACAGTTGCAGACAAACAGAAACCATCCCATAGTTCAGCCACTGCTTCATTCTCTACATTTACACGACATCTCACACGGTGTTGTCCAGCGCTCTCTCCTTCCTCATTTCTGTGTAGGAGTGTGGGTGGCCAGACGGGATCATAGCTCATTCAGGAGTGGAACACAAATCAGGGGGTCTAGGTTAATAGTTCAAACAATCTGAACCAAAACAAAGTTAGAATAGGCGCTACATCTGAAATAGTGCAGAAAATAACACACTCCGCCCTCTGCTGCCCCCTGGTGAGTGGTTATTGTCAGTATTACAAGTGTTACAACTACTCCCAGCCGATGCAGGACCCCCCTCCCCTCCTTATAAATGATGTCTTTAGGCTGAACAAGAGAGACAGGGTGGGAGAGAAGGGTTGAGAGAGCAGAGACAGACGGGGTTGTTGGGATAGGCCTGAATAAATAGGGCTTCTGGGTAATTGAAGGTGTGTTTGAGCTGAGCTGTGTTTGGCTGCAGAGGAGCAGGGGTAGGTTGAGGCGTGGTCCTGCTCCTGAAGCTCGGTCAATCATATTAACTCCACATATACATGTACTTTGCAGTTATACTCGAAAAGCAGCAATTTAAAACTACAGCCAGACCTGAGTGACAGTAACACCTCTGTTTTCCATGGGCAGAATGCAGGTTATCGAGGTCTGAACCAAACTTCAGGTGGTTTTATACAGTCTGTGGTTATAGAGTTGCCCGACAAGTAGATTTGACTTAAACTCTGCTGCTTCAATGAGCAAAGCACAAAGCCCATACACCCACAGTAAAGCCCCATCTGCTCCAAACTCGCATCCTCTAACTGAAGAAGCGTTAGAGTTTAATTTTAGCACCAAAACCGACACAGCGTTTCTCAAAGGGGCAGAGGCTTTCACAAGAAAACAGCATTCATCTGCTGGAATTGCACCTTCAACCTACTCTACAAATGAAGTTTATGTTGACAGGGGGATTTGAACTGCCAACCTGGACGAGCACTGAACCAACTGAACTACTGTCACCCCCAGAACTAGTAGACAGTTACCCTGACCAATGTGGATAAATACAGATTAGTATGACCTGATGAACCATACAGAAGCCTTATGTTACCTGCAGGGCCTGATCAGTGACCAGAGAAGAGAAGAGGGTCTCCTGATCCGGGTCAACACAGGGTCCAGGCCTAACTTCTATTTGTAGAGCTCCATTATCTTCACACACCTGAAACACAAAATGAAATACACAAACTATGATATGTGATCATCCCTGAGGGTGTGCAAGTATATTTTATCCATCAACAGCAACTCCACTCTATTAGGCAATCTTTATAATCACATATTAAATGCAAAATATAAATTTAATATAAAAAAGAGAGTGCAAGAAGCTAGTAAAGGAGCAAGGTATGAGCCACACCAAATGCGGTAGAAAACCTTCCAGAGGAAATACTTTGAGGGTTTATCACCTGAAACAACAGTGGAGTGAGAGGCTGAGAAGAGGATTTCCTCTTGTGTCTCCAGACTTCACCCGGCTCCCCTGGAGGCTGGTGTGACGCTGCAGGACTCAGAGTGGGGACACATTTGTCCTGAGGGCTGTTACTTCCCTCTCTGTGTGTCCACAGTCACTACAGTGTGAAAGTAGATAAGCTCATGTACAAACACAGACAGATTCAAATGCAGGTGTGAATAATGAGTGGAATAAACAATACTTTGGTGACACGGTGGCTGAGTGGCCTGAAGGCAAGAAGGTTCCAGGTTTGATCCCCGGGTCGCCTGGGCCTTTCTGTGTGGAGTTTGCATGTTCTCCCCGTGTCTGTATGAGTTTTCTCTGGGCACTCTGGTTTCCCCCATCAACCCAAAACATGTTAACCCCCTTATGAACAGTATGAAATCAAGGACCGTGACATTGCCCGGCTGGACTCAGCCCAAGAGGACAACGTGGGTCCACCCTCCTGTGGGTTCGGCCTCCTGTGGGTTCACCACCCGCAGAGGGGTTCATAGTGTGTGCAGAGGACTGGGCGGTGAACTGCTGCCCCCGTGACCCAGCCAGATAAAGCGGAAGAAGATGGATGGATAAACAATACTTTAAATGAAAAAATGGGGAAAAAAAGAAAAAATGTATATGGCGCATCATCAAAATGTGACATTTAACTTTTCTTATTACTTTGGAGCTTTACAAACGATATTCATGTCCACCTCCCCTGACATTTGCAGGTTTAGTCTGTATAGATTTGACTGTACAGATGAAGACGGGGCAGTGAAGTTCAACATGTGGAACATTGCTCAGGTTTGACCATCTCTCTGTCAAGTGATTCATGATTTACACAGTTCAGATACACAGAGGTGCAGCTCTTGGGCCTCAGACTCACTCAGAGCTGCTGTTCTGTGGAGGTCACCACGAGTCCATGTGAGAACTTATCTTAAACTTATAAGTTCCAGTGACTTGTATTTGTGAAAAGTTATTCGAGGTGACGGTACTCCATAGCCCTGTTGCATCATTGCTCCTCTCTCCCTCCTCTTTCTCTCTCTGATATAAGCCTCGGTGTTTGGGGCCTCCTCAGAACGGCCCAATGCAGTCCACCGCCAACCTGTCCAACCAGTCTGACCTACCCAGGGTAAGCAGGTGCTCCAGACTGTCACACCAAGAACACAAACCCCACTCTCACAAGTACTTTGCTGTTAACTGCATTTTTGAATGGATTTGAAGGCTTCTGTGAATAGTTTTCTGACCGCAGATTACTTGTACCTGAACATGAAGTTTTCTGTCAAAGTTGTAACTGTAAAAGTATCAGGAGTTACATAAAAATAATCTCTGTACTTCTGCTTTACTGAAATATTTTTTTAAGTACAGTAGCCTACTTTTTATTTATTGCAGTTCTTGGCTTTACATTCTACCTGTTTAATGTGCTCAAAAGTCTGTTATATTGTGTGTTTGTCTTTTATTCCAACAGGTCCCTGTGAATGAGTCCACGGTGCTCATTTACGGAGACACCTTTGAGTCTACTGTGGCCAAAAATGTTCTCCTGGTGTCTTTAGGACTGGCCATCAACTACATCAACGGGATTCTGATACACACCTACAGAAAGCACCAGGTACAGTGTCCTGTTTTAACGGCGTTTGACTCTGATACAAACACAGCCCCGTATGAGCTGAAATGACTCGGTATTCAGACTCCTTATTGTTTACACAGGCTAATGTTCAGGTGGACCTCCAGGTGTTTTTCCCTCTTTGGTCAATTAAAATAATCAGCATAAAGTATTTTTTTATCAAGGGCCGATCAAGAGTCATAGACTGATGGTCAAAACAGTGAGTAACTCTGTAAATCTGTGCATTTATAGCAGGTCTGAATGAGCCTCCAGACCTTTGTTTAGGCTTAGACCCTCAAAAGGACAAACAAGGTTTGCTTGATGAAGGTAGATTTTTAAAAAATACAGTAAAAAGTACTACTGCGGTAGTATTGACAAATTCACCTGGAAGCCTGAGGGCCAAAACAATTGGTCTGAGGGCCTCATTTGGCCCCCGGGCCATAGTTTAAACATACCTGGTGTACAGGGTCAAAAATATAATTTAAAATAATAAAAAATGTCTGATATTTTTTCTGCTTCAAATTGGTATTGTTTGTTGCCTTTGACATGACATAAAACGTTATTCTTTTCTCTTTTTTTCTCGCCCAAAGGAGCTTTATTGGACAGGACAGTTACAGCTTGAAAACCCACAACTTGAAAAGTGAATTTATTGAGTATGTCACAGGGTCAGTATGCAGTATATAATACCTTACACATATTCATGTACGTGTAGACATGATAATATCATTTCCTTTACATACATAAACATATCTCAAAGGGTCATGAGAAGAAGTGTTCACTTTTTGAATCCCGCCCCTTACATTTACTTAAGAATTATTATTGACGTCCAGTTTCCTCTGAACTGTCTTTTCACATTTATCTGGTTGTACAACTTGTATTTACAATGTCTACAGATAAACTTCATCGTGGTATCAACTGCACATGTGCAGGGATCATACCTGTGTTCCCACAGCTCTGTTTTCTTACATTTAAAAGTATTTTTGAAAGTAAATCCATAACCCCAGCCCTCACTCAGGCCATAATACGTCAACCCTAACCTCAAAATAACAATGACAGCGTAGTAAAGTGGATGTATTGTGATTTATTTTACTTGATGTTTCCAAAAGGTGCAGTTACAGTATTTACAGTATTTGCAAGTAACAGCAGAAAGAATTAGAGCTTCAGAAATTATAAGATCTAATACTTATCTTCTCTGTAAAAAGTCTTGGCCCACACTGACAGAGATTGGCTGCTTTTATTCACTAAGTCTCTCTCCACCCTGAGCACACAGACTTTATGGCCCTGCTCACAGTGATAGTGAAGTGTTGCAGGTCGGGGCAGATCTGGGAGGACCTGGTGCCTGGTCTCTCTGATGTGACACCCTGGTGCAGGATAATGATGATTCTCGGGTTGTTCCGCTCTAAACCAAGTGCGAACATCAGGTGGGAGGACATGTTTTAGACATTGCAAACTCGTAATTGAGAGACGGATACTTGCTCTGTGACTGTTGGGGGACAAAATATATGGACATGAGTGGTTTAACAACAGCCAAGTGTCCACCCAAGGCTACTGAGATGGTTGATGAACGGTAATTCTGGCGGATAATAAGGCAAATTGAATCAACAGAGAGGTAATTGGTGAGCGGGTGTGTGCATGTGCATGTTTGTCATTGGAAACAGAGCTGTGGGAGCAGAGAGATATCCAAAGCACCACAGACGAGCCCACAGCTGTATTTGAGCTGTCCAAAAAAGTGTCCACTACAGATTGTTCAAGTGAAGTCTTTTAAAATCTTATCTCTTTATTTTCAGATATTCTACACAAATCCGCGCTACATTCTGTTCGCACACCTGGTGGTGAACGACATGCTCCAGCTCACCATATTCATTGCCATGTTCATCATGACCTACACATCTCGTCAGATGTCCTGCTCCGTGTGCCTGATCCTCATAAGTCTCGGTGTCCTGACGTCTCACAACACCCCGCTCAACCTGGCCGTCATGGCGGTCGAATGCTACATCGCCGTCTGCTTCCCCCTGCACCACCCCCAGCTCTGCACCGTCCAGCGCACCTACGCCCTCATCGGGGGCATCTGGGTCCTGACCAGCCTGATCATTGTACCGGACCTCTTCATCCTGGCGGCCACCAAACCTCCAGAGTTCTTTGTATCTAAAGTTTACTGCGAGCGAACCAATGTTTTTAACCACCCCGTCATCATGATGAAGAGGGACGTCCAGTACACAATCTACCTGTCTGGAGTCTGGTTCACTCTCTTCTACACGTACTGCCACATTTTCTTTGCAGCTCGAGTGGCGAAGTCGTCTGCTCAAGACTCGAAAAAGGCGCGGAACACCATCCTGCTCCATGGCTTCCAGCTGCTCCTCTGCATGCTGTCGTACGTGGACCACTTCCTGTTGAGGGTTCTGATGATCTGGTTCCTTCAGTACATCCGTCACATCGCGTTTGTGGTTTATGTGGTGGTCATGGTCCTGCCCCGTCTCATCAGCCCCGTCCTGTACGGGCTCAGGGACAAGCTGTTCAGGGAGCACTTCACCAAGTACCTGGTCTTTACCGTCATCATCAAGCGTTAGAGACGAGGAATGCTCATTTGCACTAAACACTGCTTTGTTTTGATTCAAATGTTATTTAGATTAGTATCCAGTTAATAAAAGGTGATTTTTTAATGATTTTTAATGAAGTATTTATAAAATTAGCATATTTCACAAAGCAAACAAAAACAGAACAAAATAAATACAATTTTAAAAGCCTAAAGGTATAAATATGACATAAAAAAGTGACATACCTTAACACTGATGCATTTAAGAATCGTTTACTTTGCAGACACATACAGATAAACATGGACTGCACTGCGACCCACGAGAACAGTCACGTCATCAGGTTATGATTCGGTTCGTGATGTCGTCCTTTAACTTTTGTCCAAGGTGCTCAGCTGTGTGGCAAACAGGCACCAACTCTCTTAAAAGGACAAATTATTATTACAGTGACCCCTTCCTTTTGATATTGACAATGTCATTGAGTTATTTTCAAGGTTTGGAGTCAGAGTCAGTGAAGCAACACACATGCCAGAGCCCGACACTGCAGCTGACAACAGTGCGTGAAAGGTAAAATCACTCACCAGAAGGCGGATGGACCTGACAACATTCCAGGCTGTGCAGAGCAGCTCATAGATGTGTTCACAGATACAGTTGTGCTCATAAGTTTCCAGACCCTGGCAGAATTTATGAGTTCTTGGTCCAGACGCTGCACATGGGACATACTTGGATTTTCCAACATGATAATGATCCAAAACACAAAGGCAAGTGGACCTGTGGCTCCAGCAGAGAAAATAACACATCCACAACTATCACAAAAGACTCCAGCTGTCATTGGGTCATTTGTGTAGTTTCTGTTGTCGTTGTGATTTAAAAAGAGGAAACACAGTTGTTCGATAATAAATGGCATCACCCAAGCACTAACCATGAGTGAAAGAAAAGTTTTTTTGTTATCATTCATATTCTCTGAAAGACGGCCAAGAAATCAATCAAATTATGTCAGGGTCTGTAAACTTATGAGCACAACTGTATCTTTAACCACGCCAGACATGCTCACCTCTTTTAAAATCTCCATTGTCCCAATACCCAAGAAGTCCAATCCATCTTCAGAGAACGCCTATCGTTCTGTGGCCGTCATGGTCATGAGTCACATCTGATCCTCAACACCAGCAAAATAAAGGAGATGATTTTAGAATTCTGGGAAACACCAACATCTCCCACTAACAATAACCAATGCTGAAGTGGAGATGGTCCAGAGCACCAAGTTCCTAGGAATACGTCTGTGGAACAAAAGGACTCCCAGAGACAACAACAGCTGTGATAAAGAAGGGCCAAAGCCTTCACTTCCTCCACAAACTGAAGAACACTCAGGCCATGACCCAGTCCTACAGACAGTCAGCTGAGAACCTTGATTACAAAAACATCATCCAAGTGACCATCCACCGTTGAAACCTTCTCCACATTCAGATTATTTTGTTAGTGAAAATGTGCAGAAAATAAGTGCTTTGTGCATTTTGTAAACAGGGCAGATGTCTGTGCTTCAACTGGATGAAAAGTGAGATTTTTTGACTTGTTCTGTTATTGCGACGCTTTGCTGAATCACGTAGATCGAGTGTGAGCTGTGTTAGAAACTGGACGCTTAGTGAGGCCGTCCATTCTGCAGGTTGTGTGGAAACTCAACCTGCCTGAGGGGCAATGAATAAATGTTCTGACTTCTTTTGGCTTCAGCACCACCGGAGCCTGTGAGACCAAACAGTGAGTCCTGCACCCGCCCGTACCCGTCATAGCTCAGTCCACACCCGACCCGGTTTCCAATTCGACACGATATAAACACCAACTCCTGAACTGCACCCGCATGAAAATCAGTCTGAGAGCCAAAAAAGAGCCACAGCTTTATACTCTCCACTTGCTCGTTTTCTTTTCAGACCCTCGGGAGTCATTCTGAACCGCAGGATATTGCATGTGTGGTTTGAAAAAGAAAGTGGCAGAGATTTCTGGGAATGCTGCAAAAACATATGCATTTTACATTTTATGATCTTGTAACAATGGCATTTTTACATTTCCCTAAAATACAGCCATGTTTTTTTGTTTGACATGATGTTTTGTAAACCGCAGATGCCTAATACGCGGTCTCCTGCGTCCGACTTGAACCCGCATCCAACACAGCACGATTTTCTTGCGGTTGCGGTTCACCCGTCGTGTATCCGCGGGTCCCCGAACCCGTGCGGGACTCTGATAGACGGTGGGCTGATTCTCCGGTGACGGCAGGTTAGTTTAACTTATTAAACACATCAGAAGCACAGTTTGATCAGGTCAGACTGACCAGGCTATTGCACTAAACTGTCTGAGGGCAAAACATGATGCAATTTCATGTCATGGTGATCGTTTTGAATAAAAACACACATCAGCAAGTTTCAGAAAATAACAAGTGCCATTACTCCATAGCCCTGTTGCATCATTGCTGCTCTCTCTCCTCCTCCCCCTCCCTCTCGCTCCTCTTCCTTTCTTTCTCGCTGATATAAGCCTCGGTGTTTGGGGGGCTCCTCAGAACCGGCCCAATGCAGTCCACCGCCAACCTGTCCAACCAGTCTGGCCTGTCCGGGGTAAGACGGCTCCAGACTGTTCCACCGAGAGCACAAACTTCCCTGAACTCTCAATATTACTTATTTATTTGATTACTCATTCAGAAATTTACATCTGATGATTTTAACGTTGGTTGGACAGTGTTTTTTTCTTGTTTACCACAATCTGTATGATGTTCTCTATCAAAGTAGTCGCTGTAAAAGTACCAGGGAGATACATATAAAATATATATAATCAAATATATTCAGTGTTATTTAACGTGACTTTCTTCAAACCTTCTGCTTCTACTTTACTGAAATAATTTTTGAAGTAACAGTATTGTAGTTTTATTGCAGTTCTTCGCTTCACATTCTGCCTGTTTAATGTATTTAAAAGTCTGTTATATCGCGTGTGTTTGTGTTTTATCTTTTATTCTGACAGGTCCCCGTAAATGAGTCCAGGGTGCTCATTTACAAAGACACTTTTGAGTCTTCTGTGGCCAAAAACATCCTCCTGGTGTCTCTGGGACTGTCGTTCAACTACATCAATGGGATTCTGTTACACACCTACAGAAAGCACCAGGTACAATAACTGTGCACGACTCTGCCCCGTACAGCTCGGGTTCAGACTCCTTATTTAAACTCAGGTGGACCTCCAGGTGTTTCCCCTTTTTGGTCCAATTAACCTGCATTTAAATGATCAATTAAAATATCGTTTTTACTCTTTCAGTGATGGTTTGTATCATAAAACAACACAGCTGCACCCTCGCCTCAGGCTGATGTGGATCTGTTCACACCTTTTCGGTCGTATGACGTAAGACTTAACTTGATCTTGAGTTGATGCAACCAGGGACGGGCGATACCACAATATTTAGTATCGATATGATACCAGGTACTTAGAAACAGCATCAGAATCAGACTCAGAAAGGTTTTATTGCCATTTGAGTGAACAGGTTCACAACATTAGGAAATTGCTGCGGTACTTGGAGCAAAATGTAGACAAACACTAAATATGCAATAAATAAAATAGAATAAAATAAGTAGAAAACAATTAACTATAATATAACACAAAAATGTACAAATCAACAAGAATGTAGCAGTGCAGGTAAAAAACTTATGGGGACTACTTACATTTTCTGTACAGATACTGAGTAGTCTTAACCTTATGAGTGAAGACATTTTGATCAATTTCATTTCATCTAAATATGTATAAAGAAAAGGGTTTCAAATGGGCTCTAAAGAGGGACCTGTCCACTGTGCACATGCTGCAGGTGTTCAGTCAATCAAACCTTTCATACAAAATGTAACACAAAGTGCTTTACAGTGATTAAAAACAATCCCACATTTCCTTTGACCCACTTAACCCCACTCACTCACACTCACTCACACACACACTCACACACACACTCACACTCACACGACACTAAAATGCACAAAACTACACCTAGTAGAAGTGTTAGGACACAAAACACTGAAGAAATTACAGAAATATCAATCAATCAAATTTTATTCATGGAGCGCTTTTCATACAAAAATGCAACACAAAGCGCTTGTCTAACATTTTAACATTGATCTAGTATCGACATTACTGATACCCACATTTATGATATATCAATAGTCACATCCTTTATTTTCACTTTGTAATGCCTTAGTTTTATGACAGTTTGACTTAGTTTTTTCTAATCCATTTGACCTGCTTCAACATATTTTTTGATATATGTAATTATTTGAAATGAAACAATGACTGAAGTGTCACTTGGTGTGAAAGTAAAAAGAAACCAAACAAGCATCTTTCATCACTTTGTTTAAATAAAGTATTTTTTGAACTCATATCTGTTTATCTGCAGATATTCTACACAAACCCGCGCTACATCCTGTTCGCCCACCTGGTGCTGAACGACATGCTGCTGCTCACTTTGAGCATCACCCTGTTTCTGCTGAGCAACACGTCCCATCCGGTGATCTGCCCCGTGTGCCTGATCCTTCTGTGCGTGAGCGTCCTGACCACCCACAACACCCCGCTCAACCTGGCCGTCATGGCGGTCGAATGCTACATCGCCGTCTGCTTCCCCCTGCACCACCCCCAGCTCTGCACCGTCCAGCGCACCTACGGCCTCATCGCGGGCGTCTGGGGCCTGACCAGCCTGATCATTCTGCCGGACCTCTTCATCCTGGCGGTCACCAAACCTCCGCAGTTCTTTTTGTCGACGATGCGCTGCGAGAGGACCTATGTTTTTGACCACCCCGTCATCATGATGAAGAGGGACGTCCAGTACACACTCTACCTCTCCGCAGTCTGGTTCATTCTCATCTACACGTACTGCCACATTTTCTTCGCGGCTCGAGCGGCGAAGTCGTCTGCCCAAGACTCGAAAAAGGCGCGGAACACCATCCTGCTCCACGGCTTCCAGCTGCTCCTCTGCATGCTGTCGTACGTGGACCACTTCCTGTTGAGGGTTCTGATGATCTGGTTCCTTCAGTACATCCGTCACATCGCGTTTGTGATTTTTGTCATCGTCATGATCCTGCCCCGTCTCATCAGCCCCGTCCTGTACGGGCTCAGGGACAAGCTGTTCAGGGAGCACTTCACCAAGTACCTGGTCTTTACCGTCATCATCAAGAGTTAGAGACGGGCGAGGCTCTTTTTGGATAAGAATCATTGCTATGACAAAAAATGCTTGTTAGTCTCAAGATTTATTCAGATGTTTTATGTATATGTTTTGTCATTAAATAAAATCCTACATAATACTTTTAAACGATAAGGATGGTGTCAGTCATTGTCAAAAAAACGTCTCAGAGTTTCTGGGGACAGTAAACAGGAAATGACCGGCCTCTTTTCAGCTTTTAAAAAGAGCTGTAAAACATGAAGTTAAAGCTGTCGTCTGTAATTAAATCGGCCGACCTGACCGGTTACATTCCTACACACCACCGGTCTGTTATCAGCTTTTAAATAGAGCCATAAACATGGAGTTAAAGTGGAACTCTGTCACGTCTGAAGCTAAAGTCCATCACTAGAGGTGGTGGAATTCTGTCAGAAGCCAAAAAACGGCACAGATCAGTGTTTCCTCGGTGGAGATCTCACTGTGGCAGTGAGTCTGTCAAGGCAACAAACTAGTGTAGTGATGGGGGCAAGTTCTGAACTTCCACGTAAAACACCAATTTGCTTCAGACTGAAGAAGCTTAACACCACTTTAACCCATCTGACAACAGCCACGAGTCTAACAAACAAAACGCTCTGCCTGGTTCACTCATTAGTGTCTGGAAACGTTAGAAAACAACTTTATAAGCACCTCACACTTCCCTCTGTTGATTTCCCACTGCACATGCCAAAGCCCAAAAGACTTGATCGCCGATGTCGTTTCTGATCCCATTTATTTACGAGTTAACTATATTTTTTTGAAAAACGCTAAAAAAAATGCATTCCCGAACCATTTTCTTTTAACAACTTTCAGTTTCTCTTCTTCTTCACCATCAGTAGTTGATCCTCACTTGTTGCTTCTAGCTGGAGTCGATGATCGAGTGCACAGTTTGTGGGACGCAGCGTTTGCGCACGTGAGGGCTGATCATTGCCACTTGCGGCTATATTTATGATATTATTTTTGATAGTTTTAGATGTTTAATGATGAATTAGATCATGGTTATTTTAAGGAGACTGTTCCTGATGAAATGTTGTTAGCGTTGGTTTAATGTAAAAAGTTGCAGATGGAAAGGAGCTTAGAGTTAAATCTGGCACAGCATTTCTCCTCTGAGATGAATGTTTTCTGTGTACTGTCCTTGTCTTAAATGATTAAATAAATAAATAAATAAATAAATAAAGTAATGTAAAATTAAGTAAAATAAAATTAAGTAAAATGAAGTAAAATAAAATAAAATGAAGTAAAATAAAGTAAAGTAAAATGAATTTAAATAAAGTAAAATAAAATAAAGTAAAGTAAAGTAAAGTGAAAAAAATAAAGTAAAATAAAGTTACGCTCTGAGGAGCAGCTTTTGCACAGTAGGGGGCAGCACGGCGCTTTTCCATCACCTCCGGAAACACTTGGGGAGAAAAAGGATCATGTGACAGACGAGTCCGTCAGGTGATCGGCTCCTCTCCGGTTGTGTGGACCCGGCTCTTCGACTCTTCGGCTCTTGGCTCTTCGGCTCTTCTGTCCTCGGTGCACCGCCTGTGGCCGTAGTCGTGTCCGGAGCGCACGGAGGATGCAGCTGCGCGCAGAGGAGGCCGCGGTGGTGGAGAAGGCCGTGCGCCTCGCCATAGAGTCCGTCATGAACGTGCTGTGCGCCGTCAACAGCGCCCGGACCAACGAGCTGCAGCGGCTGGTGGCGGACAAAGAGCAGGAGGTCCGGAGGCTGGAGGAGCGGGTGCGGGAGGCCGAGGGCGAGCTGCGGCTGCTGCGGCGCTGGTGGTCCCCGGGCCGCGCCCCGGAGCAGAGCGCAGGAGAGCCGGAGAGCAGCGCCGAGCAGCGGGAGTGCGAAGTCCGCGTCTCCCGTGAGTCTGGGGCCCCAATGCGGTCCGGTCTCCGCTTAGAGTGAGCGGATTTTCAGCATAAAACACTGGGACATGGCTGGTTTGGGTTGGTCGGTAATAGGAGAATTGTAAAACGAGTGCGTAATTCGGGAAGAAGTAGTCAGTGTAGTCACATTTTCTTTGTGTTTTGGTCATTTTTAAGCAGCTTTTTTATAGTTTACTTTAAAAAATGACAGTTTATGCCTCTTGTTACTATTGGCACGGATCAGATCGGTCAAAATTAGGGACACCTGGGACATTTCTGGGATAAAACTGGGACAAATAACTAGTTTTGAATAAATTTGCCGGGACAGGGGACACAGGGCTCAAAACTGGGATTTTCCCTGGGAAATAGAGACGTTTGGACACCCTATTTCTGCCCTGTGTCCCTGCAGATTTATCCAAAACCACTGATTTGTCCAAATTTTATACAAGAAATGTCCCAGGTGTCCCTATTTTTGACCAATCTGATCTAAACCAGGACTAAACTAAGATGAAACTGAGACTAAAACAAAACTATCACAATTTTTGACTCATCTGATCCCTGCCAACAGTAAAGAGGAGCATAAATTGTCATTTGTTTTGCCAAAATACAGAAATCCGTGTTCGCAAATGACCATAAAGCAAAAAAATGCAACGTCAGAAGCTTCTCAGATCATGACTGACACGAGAACGCATAATCTGACACGCACTTTTCACTGTTTTATTTACACCAAACATCCAAAAGCAAGTGTGTCCCAGTTTAGAATTGTGAAAATCTGGTCACCCCTATTAAGAAATGTCCCAGGTGGTACTTATTTTGGACCATTTTGACAGTTAAGTGGGGGATATATTGTCATTTGTTCAGCTAAAATACAGATACAGTCTGTGCTTCTGTGGTTGACCAAAAACAGTGATTTGTCCCAGTTTTATACACGAAATGTCCCAGGTGTCCCTATTTTTGACTAATCTGATCCCGCCAACAGTAAAGAGGAGCATAAATTATAATTTGTTTTGAGAAAATACAGAAATCTGTGTTTGCAAATGACCATAAAGCAAAAACAAATGCAGCAACAGACGTCCCTCAGATCACATATCGAACCAGAACTGTTTTAACAATTTTATTTATGCCAAACATCTGGTCACAGTCTGGTCTCCCTAATGAGTAGACAATTGAAGAGCGTTTAAGTGAGGCATTATTCATTTATTCTGATTTTATTTGTTCCCAAACCATTTAAACATCACCTTCAAACTCCTATATTATTCAAAATTGTCTCCTGTGAGCGTTAAGTCATGTTATAATGTTGTTCCCTCCACGAAACCTACAGTATCTGAGTTATTGTTGTGTTTTGTTTCATTCACATGTTTGAGTAACTCTTTTATTTTCTAGTCTGTTGCATCTGGGTCGTTCCACACTAACTCTCCGAATGTCCCGCTCGACCAACACAGATTTGACTGAATAAATTCCAGGAGCTTCACACACTTTCCGACAGGAAAGGTCCAACTTTTAGCTCCAAACTCCTTATAGTTTTGTCATTAAAAATATATATTGTCATCTCCTCCCTGACCTGTTTTGAGCAGAGTTTTCTGAGGAGCCACTTTCAGATTCTGTGTCTAAAAAAACTCTTTAAGGTCCTTCAAATTTTCAAGGGTTAAAATTTGGCAAATGTACTTGTAAAATCTGGACTTTTCCACATGTGCTTTTGGTTTAGCACAGATTTCTGGGGCTTGAATTTGCTCGAAAATTCTACTCTTCAAATTTGGGGGCATCTTTGAAGGACTGTGGGAAGTGTCATTTCAAAGGCAGAGGTTTGATATTGAACATTCACTTTCCCACACACACTGTGATGTCCCCTGTGATGAACGCTCTAGAGGATATTAAGGTTTAAAAATGGAAAAAAATAACTTGGTGACATCTTTGCCATGTTATACCCAACAAATGACAGCACCAACATTAAACGGACTGTAGAAAGAAATGATGTCTGTTTTTAACATTTATGATGGTGTTTTGTCTTATTTTTGCAAAATGAATTTTTGAAAATGTGGTGTCCACACACATGCAGCATTCATGGCCTATGAAGGCACTTTCAGAAGCAAAGAAAACACTCTGAATATCTCACACAGCTTAAACTTAACAAAATGCTTTATTTGAATTATGCTTTATTTCAAGTATTAGAAATGATCTCAACACTTTTCAAATTTAAGCCCACAGAAATCTGTGATAAACCTTAAGCACATGTGTAAAAGTCCAGATTTTATAGACAGTAACAGACAAGTACATTTGCCAAATTTTATCCCTTAAAAATGTGAAGGTCTTTTTAGATCGATCGATCTGAAAGTGGCTCCTCAGAAAACCAGAAAACTCTGCTCAAAACAGGTCAGGGGGAAGTTGAGAAAATATCTTTTAATGACAGAACTATCTGGAGTTGGAGCTAAAATTTGGGACTTTTCCTGTTGGAAAGTGTGTGAAGCTCCTAGAATTTGTCTGTGATGGTCGTGTGGGGGCATTCGGAGATTTGGCGTGGAACGACCCATCTCCAAAGCCTGAAACGCTCTGTTCCACCTTGTGATGTCATGTAAGTTTGTGGTTTTCAGGTGAACAGCTCCTTTTACCGTTTGTTCTGTAGAAATGGGAAATTCCAGGGCTGAAATGATCCAAATGATCTGACGCTGACACCACATACGAGGCTTCAGCGGCATCAAAATCGTTTAGTCTAAGCTGTGTCACTGTTTCTTTCAGTGGCTCTGACGACGGGACCTTCTCAAGACCCTCCTGAAGGAATGGAGCCGGACCAGACCTGCTCGCCCAAAGACCGCAGTGTGTCCGTGCCCCCGGAGTCCCCCGCCCAGAAACTCTCCGTCTGCTCCTCTGAAGGACCCGTCTCGCACCCGCCCCCCGGCTCCTCCGAGGTCCCACAGGAGCCGGTGTGTCCTCCCGAAGCCCGGGCGCCGCAGGAGCCCCAGGGCAGCCGGCCGGTGAAGCAGGAGCCGCTCTTCTCCGGCCCCGTGCAGATAAAGCAGGAGCCCTTCTGCCCGGAGTACGGGTTTGTCCAACAGGAGGACGGCACCGCTGTTTTCCTCCAGGGGGACATGAGCGAGGAGGTGTCCCCCAGTGTCCAGGGTAAGACGCACGTCCTTCAGGGGGAGGTTACGGCCCCCATCAAACTCAAACCTACACAAAAACTATGTCAATCGTTTGTGCTTCATTTGTGCTGCAAAAAGTTTTGTTTGTGCTTCTTTAGTTTTTGAGAAATTAACGATTCGTTTACAGGTCAAACTGGGGTCAGTCAGCTCCACAATAAGATTCAAAATTCTCTAAAACGCCCAAAATGGAGTCAATCGTTCATGCTTCATTTCTTCTGTTTTGTGCTGTGACAGTTTCATTTGTGCAAATTTATTTCTAAAATTATTCATTATTATTTCTGTGGTAATTAGACGTCATTTCCGCTCATCTGAAGCAGCAACTTTAGCAAAACTAGTGAAGAGAAACGATCTGAGGCTGTGGAAAAGTCTGTTTCAGTCTTTAGTCATTTACTTTTGATTCATATTTTATAGAATAACACAGACTTTTCAACAGCCTCAGGCCGTTTCTCTTCTCTAGTTTTGTGGAGTTTGTCTCCGTCAGCTGAGCAGAAATGACGTCCTATAATTACCACAGAAATAATAATGAAGAATTTTAGAAATAAACTCACACAAATGAAAATTGTCACAGAACCAAATACAAACGTTTTCTATCATTTTCTTCCTGTTTTGAGGCTGTTTCACATTCTGAGGTTCTGGACGACGTCATCGGCAAATATCTGAAGAACCAGAATCACACAAACAAAACTTTCTGCAGCACAAACGAAGCACAAATGATTGACGTAGTTTTTGTGTAGGTTTGAGTTTGATCAGGAGCCGACTTCACGGAGGTCTCAAACTCCTGCAGAAAACGCCTAATAAAATTTGTATGACCCAAACATGTGTGAAGCCATAGATCTGACGCTTTGTGCACCTTGTTCCACTTTTTAAAATGTCTCAGAAGAGTGTCCGAGTGTAGTTGAAACACTCTTTACTGAGGATACACATAATTCAGGACAAATAAACGGACAAAAAAGGAAATTTAAACAGGTAAAGGGCGACAGCAGGTCAAAAAATTGTTAGACTTCACTCCCATGATCCACCTGCACTCGCCTTAAATAAAGGAGACGGACACAAAATAATACAAAAAATAAACATTACTTAAAGTGTAACTCCGGCACATCTGAAGCTAAAGTCCGTCACTAGAGGTGGTGAATTCTGTCAGAAGCCAAAAAACGGCACAGATCAGTGTTTCCTCGGTGGAGATCTCACTGTGGCAGTGAGTCTGTCAAGGCAACAAACTAGTGTAGTGATGGGGGCAAGTTCTGAACTTCAACGTAAAACACCAATTTGCTTCAGACTGAAGAAGCTTAACTCCACTTTAACCCATCTTACAACAGCCACGAGTCTAACAAACAAAACGCTCTGCCTGGTTCACTCATTAGTGTCTGGAAACGTTAGAAAACAACTTTATAAGCAGCCTTTTCCCTTTTTTGTACATGTGTATTATATCGCAGAGACTAGGAATAAAAAAAGAGGTAACCAAAACAAAAAAACGTTGTCCAGGTCTGTTTTTGAGGAGGTAGCAGCATTAGAACATGACTTAAAGCTCACAAAAGTTCGTTTTTGTGTCTTAAATAATTTTTCCCCGCAGATATTCTGGGACACGAGCTGTGGCAGAGTGCGCCCCCTGGAGCTGAGGACGTCCCCATGTCTGTGCCGCACTCTGTGGCCGTCCTCAGGGGGTGAGTACTGCCCCGGCACCGATTTAAGCACAGGGTTAAGTCCAGGGAGGTGGGACCGGGCCATTCATTTGTGTCGACATTTGTGTAGAAAAATTGCAAAATCATGACACCGAGGATTATTATGAAACAAGTTCACTCCTGATTTTCTTACTTCTAAAGCAGATTATTGTGGAATTACAGTTAGATATCTATAATAATGCATTTAAGGTGGTTTACACTGTCTTAAATAATCATAAATCATAATCAGGGTGTGTAAAAAAATCAATGTAACGTTAATTTAAGGCAGGGAAACCTGAACATTAACGTGAACAGAAGAGACAACAGGATTGTAGTTTTTATATATGGTATGTAGGGATGTGACAATAATGTAAATCTGGTGATATCGTATCATCAAAGGTGTGCCAATAATCTGGTGGAGCATCACAATATAATATATAATCCCAAGTCTCTTTGTGGAAAAAGGAAAGTTTGTCCTGCCGCGCACTTGTTTAGCTCCACATTTGGTGGTTTGTTGAGTTGAGATTTGTCATAGTTCATTGAAAGTGAATTCCATCCATCTTCTCCCACTTAATCCGGCTGAGTTACAGGGACAGTTTTCTGCCCAATCCTCATAGCACCTGACCGCCCCTAAGAACCCTTCTGCAGGTGGAGCCCACAGGAGGGAGGACGTCATGGTCCTTGATGTTAGTTCAGCTGCTGCATGTTTTGAGTTGATGGGGGAAACCGGAGCCCGGAGGAAACCCATCCAGACACAGGAAGAACATGCAAACTCCACACAGAAAGGCCCGGGCGACCCGAGGATCAAACCTGCAACCTTCTTGCTGTGAGGCATGAGTGTTTCCACTCAGCCATCATGAAAGTGAATTCCTTCCATAAAAATCCTGACCTAAAAAAGGCCAAAAACACAAATATTTCATTCAAAATAAGCAGTTACTATTATGGTGTGACCCAATATGACCAAATTAAATCAGTGCGTCTGTAACGTACATGGGGAAAAATAGAATTGAAATAATAATTGATTCAGAATAGTTTTTAAGAATCCTCTGATCTGTTTCTTCTGTCTCCGGCGCGAGCAGGAAGTCGGCGGTGCCCCGGAGGGACCAGTCTGAGGAGGCCATGCGGCGTCGCAGGGCCTCGTGGAGAGCTGCGTCCCGGAGGTATTACGCCCGGAAGATGGCGCGACTCCACACCCACGCGCCCGGCAGCTCCGCCCCAGGGACCTCCGCCCCTCTGTACCCGCCCTGCCACCCCGGGCCCCAGGGGAACCTGCACCTACAGACGCACAGCCAGCCCTGGGGCGGGTCCTCCAGGGGCTACTCCTCATGTGAACTGAGCCAGGACCCCCTCAGACCCCTGCAGGAGCTCCAGAGGCCCCTGGACTGGCCCAGAACCCCCTCACAGACCTCATGAGGACTTCTACAGACCCTTTCAGTGTCGGTAAACGGCGGTGACGGAGGCTCGGTCGTGCATTTTGGCAACAGAAGTACGGCAGAACTCAGCAGCTTGTCGAGCTCTGCCAAAGGATTATCGCCCAAAGATCGAGAATATTTCCTCAACAAACTGAACTTTGACAAACGGTGTCCAACTACCAGATCCTTGTACGATCAGCGAGGAAAACTTTCACACTTTATTCCGCCGGTAGAATATCAATTCTGACAAACACACACAGAACAACCAGACATTTTCGTGCTGGAAATGTTTTTATCTCCGTCTTTTTCTGTCCGTGTTCAGTCTGAATGAATCTGAATGAATGAGGAACAATGACACTTCTGTTGCCAAAATTCCGCTCTAAAAGGGTCTATATCCATACTTAAAGCTGCACTGTGTAACTTTTCTTTTGGAGGGTCCATGAAATACCAGAGTTTTCGGACTGTAAGTCGCGCCAGAATATAAGTCGCACCAGCCAAAAAAATGCAGAATGAGGAAGAGAAAAACACACATAAGACACACCGGACTATAAGTTGCACTTTTTGGGTTAATTTATTTTATAAAATCAGACTCCAGGAGCAGACATTTCCTCTTAAAGGCGAATTACAGTAACACCAACAGAACAGAGGCTGAACATGTGTCTGGTTTGTTCACGTCACATATGAACAGTTATTCATAAAACTAGAGCAGAAACAACAGAACATGTTTACCAAACTCTCCATCTCGCTCCAAATCACTAAATCCACTGAATTCTTCATCTCCAGTGTCTTTTCGACGCAATCCCGTGACCTCCGGAGGTAAACGGAGCACCAGGCAAGGCAAGTTTATTTGTATCGCACAATTCGTACACAAAGTAATTCAAAGTGCTTTACAGAATAAGAAATACATTAAAATCACAATACAAACAAATCAAAACATAAATAATCATCATAAAAGTTTGAAGTAGAGATGGGACATTAAATTAGAGAGAATTAGAAGAGAAGAATGTAGAATGGAAAATGAAAACCTTTCAGTCATACGCAGATAAACGGAACCGTTTTTAGCCTGGATTTAAACGGAGTCGGAGTAGAGTCTGTCTCATGTGTTCACCACTTCCTCTTCTGCGCAGCTTTCATCAGACTCGGCCTCAGTTCCAGTTAGAATTATTCCGTCCTTTCTGAATCCCGACTGGTTTCTGCTGTCGCTGAAGTCCAGGCTTAGTCGAACCATCCGATGATTTCCAGGAAAGTCCCCGACATGATCCCAGACACAGACAGGACAGCGGGTTTTTCTGCAGGAGACACGCCCAGTGACGGCGGTGCAGGGGGAACAGGAGCAGAACGAGCCTAGAGCGCCCTCTGCTGTCAGCGTGAAACTTTTAATATATAAGTCGCACCTGAGAATAAGTCACAGGACCAACCAAACCATGAAAAAACTGCGACTCATAGTCCGAGAAATACATACTTTTCTCCATGGAGATGTTATTTCTTCATCTGGAATGTTCCGCAGTACGGCATTAAACCTTTCTGTCTTCACGGAGACCAAACCAGACCAAGTTCAAGGTCAGATCTGTGGAGAGGCGACGCCGCTCACAGTCAGAACGTCTGATTTCCTAAGAATATTTGAGCTCTAAAACCAGCTGTGATTAAATAAATGTAAAGTAGAGCTGCTTAATGTCACACTGCGGAACATTCCGGGCAGAGCAGCGACGTATCCTTGGAAACCAGCAGGTGTTGGACCCCCAAAGGAAAAGTTACACAGTGCGTCGCCCGTTCCTACACTACAGGACAGAGTCGACTTGGTCGTCTCCTCCACAAACAGTCTCCACGTGTTCACGCCGAGTCTTAACCCGATTTTTACTCTAAAAATGACAAAACGACAAAATTCATTCTTCTGTTTTTCACGTAAACGTTTGCAGTGGCCCGAAGTTTCTCCTCACTCACCTTCTGCATTCACAGCATCCAAAATATTCACCGCAGTGAGTTTATTTTCTTACTTTTCGCAGCTTTCAGAGACCAGAGCGGAGTTTTTACCGTCAAGGTAAAGCTACGAACGGACATGCTAACCACACACTTCCTGATTCTCGGACAACAACAGGTTTTATAACCACTTATTTTGACCTCAAGAGCTTCTTATACTTTATATCTGTGCTGGGGAGAGGCTCAAACACGTGGGGGGAAATGGTTCAGGGCTTTTCATATGGAAGAAAATTAGTTCCATTAGATTCTGAATTTTAAATCTTGCTAAATTTCTCACTTTGAATTTTTTAGGCAAGGCAATTTATATAAAAGATCATTTTTTTCATATTGACTTTGAAACTACAAATGTGCACATATAATTTCATTGATGGACATCCAGAATAAAAATAATTCAAACATGTTTTTTTTTCAGAGTTAAAAAATTCAAAGTGAGAAATTCAGCCGTATTTCACATCCAAAATCTGCTAAAACAAATGATCTTCTGGACTTTAAAGTCAAACTCCGGCACGTCTGAAGCTAAAGTCCGTTGCTAGAGGTGGTGGAATTCTGAACGTCCACGTAAAACGCCAGACTCGATCGCCGATGTCGTTTTTGAGTGATTTACGAGTTATAATTTTTGAAACACGCTGTGGTTAAGTATTTAAATCATCACCACAATATTGCAGAGCCTGTAACTACATGGATAGACACTGGGTTGTGCTTTCGAGGTTTTCCAGTCGATCCTTCTGTTCTAACCCTGAGCTGAACTCTCGCTCTGAAATCACAAGTTCGTTGTTGCAGGAAGAGAAACTCCAGAAGCAACAAGTGAGAATCGACTACTGACGCTGAAGAAGAGAAGCTGAACGTTGTTGAAAGAAAATGGTTCAGGAATGTATTTTGTTGGCCCTTTTTCAAAAAATATCATTCACTCATAAATAAACGGGATTAGAAACGACATCGGCGATTGTGTCTTTTGGGCTTTGGCCTGTGCAGTGGGAAATCAGCAGAGGGAAGTGTGAGGTGCTTATAAAGTTGTTTTCTAACGTTTCCAGACACTAATGAGTGAACCAGGCAGAGCGTTTGGTTTGTTAGACTCGTGGCTGTTGTCAGATGGGTTAAAGTGGAGTTAAGCTTCTTCAGTCTGAAGCAAATTGGTGTTTTACATGGAAGTTCAGAACTTGCCCCCATCACTGCACTAGTTCAGAACTTGCCCCCATCACTGCACTAGTTCAGAACTTGCCCCCATCACTGCACTAGTTTGTTGCCTTGACAGACTCACTGCCACAGTGAGATCTCCACCGAGGAAACACTGATCTGTGCCATTTTTTGGCTTCTGACAGAATTCAACCACCTCTAGAAACGGACTTTAGCTTCAGACGTGCCGGACTTCAGCTTTAAAGTCCAGATGATCATTTGTTTTAGCAGATAAGTGCAGCTCTTTTTGTCTCGTGTCTCTAAAGAGGCGCTCCTGTCCTGGTCTGCTGCAGGTTTAAATGAAAACAGGACGGAGGTCTATTGAAAAATGTAAAATATTTCCCTTGTTCTGGGCATATACAAACTAACTATAGAAATAGAATGTCGCCTATAATTCAAACCGTGTTATATAAGTTAAAAGAGCGGATTAATAATGAAATGAACAGAGTTTAGGTTGTAAAATGTTTTTTTGTAACTTCTGGGGTTAACTGTATGTTTGTGCGATGGTTGAATCTCTAAGACAGGGTCATTCAGCACATTTTAGGTTTTATTCTTTATGATTTGATTCATGATTTTGTAGCAGCTTTATTTATTTATTCACTCCACACTCACAGCTCCATGAAGCTCTTTATCCACGCTCACCGGAAGACGTTTGGAAACCTGCGGACGACGACTTCCGGTGGAGTTCCCGTCACTGGCGTGTGATAAAACAATAAAACCGTGGATTCAGCAGCAGCTTTTTTTATTTTATTAACGTAGACAAATTATAACACAAATGAACAGGCGATTTATAAAAGGAAAAAAGAGAGAATCCTGTGACGTCTAGATGAAGAAAACCGGGACATTTTCTCAGTTTTCCCAGATTTTGTCAGACAAGAATAAAACCAGATTCAATTCAGGATAAAATTAGACCTAAACCAGGTCTAAAACAGGACTAAACCAGAACTATACTCGGTCTAAACCAGGACTAAACTACTGTAGGTCTGAACTAGGTCTAAACCAGGACAATATTTTAGCTAAGCAAGGTCTGAACTAGGACTATACCAGGTCTGCATCAAGACTAAACTAGGTCTAAACCAGGACTAAATTAGGACTAAAGGAAGATTTTAAATTTTGGCAAAACCAGAACTATACCGGGACTGTACTATGTCTAAATCAAGACTAAATCAGTTCTAAATAAGGTCTAAACCAGGACTAAATTGGGACTAAACCAGGACTATTCTAGGTCTAAACCAGGACCAAACCTGGACAAAATTTTAGCTAAACAAGGTCTAAATCAGGACTATACCAGGACTATACTACGTCTAAATCAAGACTATATCAGTTATAAACTTGGTCTAAAAAGGCATTTTATAAAAGGAAAAAATAAAGAATCCAAGGATTTTCTTCTGAATGAAGTAAACTGGGACATTTTCTCAGTTTTCCCAGATTTTGTCAGAGTTTCTATCGCCAACAAGAGCCCAAAGGAAGTCGTCATCCGCATGTTTCCAAACGTCTGCAGGTTGGACATTGACTGTAATAAGAGCGCTGTCAAACCTCTGTGACATGAACGATGTTGTTTTGCGTTGCCTTTTTCTGTATTTATTTATTTTGTGAACATAAATAAGAGTCCGTATTTCTGCTGCTGTGTCGTCTGGTTTCTACTGAGCTCCTGAGCCCTTCAACAGTCACATGAACCCAGCGGCTAAAAGTCACTTGGATTTGATGAAAAACTGGTGAAAGTGTGGTCCATCCAGGTTTAGTTTTGGTTTAGTTTAGATCTGCTTTAGACCAGGTTTAGTACTGGTTTAGACCAGGTTTAGTTTTGGTTTAGTTTAGATCTGCTTTAGACCAGGTTTAGTACTGGTTTAGACCAGGTTTAGTTCTGGTTTAGACCTACTTTAGACCAGGTTCAGTTCCGGCTCCTGTGCTATTACACAGTCATGTTTGGTGCCATGAATATGACATTATGGACAGTGTGTCCAGGATCGGCCTGAAAATGAAGCCGATATCAGACACCGATATTTGGCTGTGCCCTGCTCCAGCCTGTGTGTGTGTGTGTGTGTGTGTGTGTGTGTGTGTGTTTGAACTCTGGAGGAGCTGTGGAAATAAACCCTCTGTGTTTACACAATCGTGGCAAAAATGTTTTTTTCCTTCTTTTGGTATTGGCCTTTTGCTTAATTAATCATATTTATGTTTCTCTGTCTTTTCTTTTCATTGCTCATGGTTTTTTCTTTGAATTGTTCATTTATTTTTAAATATTCAAGCTGCTCCTTTAGTGCCTGAAGGAGTCACCACAAGAGCGCAGAGTCACACATCACCTCACATCAGTCCTGCCAAATGTGCACTACTCCCTACTATTCAGAATCTCTGTTTAGACTGTAACGCGCTGAACACAAAGAGGAGGAGGAAGAAGAGGAGGAGGAAGAGGAGGCTGCATTCAGTCTCATGGCTCCTTTAAATGGTGAAATGCTGCCATCTACTGTCTGAAGAAAGAAACCACTGTCCAGGATGAAACATGGGAGCTCCACAAGTTCATCAGCGACAAGGCCCAGACTGATGACGCTCAGGGAATATCTCAGACATTCCCTGAGGAGAGAGGAGGAGTCACAGAGGAACCACAGAGGCCCAGATCTACCACACCAGACAAGACCCAAGGTGTAGGTTGTGCAAAGAAGTGCCTGAGACAGTCCAGCACTGGAAACCCCAGGATCAAGGTGAGAAACGCCAAAGGTTGTGGAGAATGACCGAGTCAGGATCATGTTGGACTTCAGATACAGACTGACAGAACAGTGATGAACCAATCATGACATCGTGGTTCTGAATAAGCGAGAGAACAAAGCCGTGGTGGTGGACACCACGATACCGAGCGATGGTGATGTCAGGAAAAAGGAACATGAGAAACTAGAGAAATACCAGGGGCTGAAGGAAGAGCTGGAGAGGCCTGAAGGTGAAGGCATCAGTGGAGCCTGTGGTGATCGGACACTCGGGGCCGTGACCCCCAAACTGGAGGAGCTACAGCAGAACCAGGAAGGACAATGGACATCTGAGTCGAGAAAAGCACAGAACTGGAACAGCAAAGATACTGAAGAACTCTGAAGCTCCCAGGCCCCGAGCTGATGAGGGTGAGAAACACACTCCTTTTTATGTAAAAAACAGTTACATGTATGTACAGATGGCTTTATCTTAATTTCCTAACTCTGAGGTTGATCTGTCCTTTTTCCCCCTTTTGTTTCATATAAATATAGCATATAGATTGTAATTATGCTTCAAAATGTGCAAAAACCGAAATAAAAATATTGTTTTATATATAAAAAAGTATACTTGAAATATCAGCAACTAAAATTCTGAATAAAAATAATTCAAACATCTTTTTTCAAAGTGAGAAATTCAGCGGTATTTAAAATTCTAAATCTGATGGAAGAAATTATCTCCCAGTTTAAACCTGAAGTGTCTCTGATTCCAGCACCTGCACCGGTCCTGGATCATCTGTGATCTTTGTAAGAAGGAAATGTGGACTGTGAGTGTGTCCTCTGTCCCGCACTGAGGGGACGTGTCTCTGAGCGTCTCACAGCTCATGTCTTTGTCTGAGCACAGATGAGCACAACACAAATCCCGCAGTGGAGCTTTATTCCAATCACATTCAGATCACATCCACATAGAGTACACAGGGAAACACACGGGGAAACAGGAATGTACAGAGTCTATGAAGCCCGACTGGAAAAGAACATGAAGAGTTACAGGAAAAATCAGTGTAAAATATTCATTTCAGAGTTTGATATTAAATTACAAGAACACTTCCAGTTTGGAAAACATGGACAAAGTGGTGATTTCCTTAAAACGTTTGAGCTAAACGTGTACAGCAGAGAATCATACAGACGATACAGCAGCACATGACGCGTTGGTCCACATCGCAGTGAGGTTTGGTCAGAGCCTCGTCTCCTGTTCCTGTTCCTATCGATTATATTCAAATTCTATTATAGATGATGTTACAGAGACACACTGCAGCTCTGTCTGTGTCAGGAGGAATTATCCAACATATAAAACAGAAGTGACATGAACATGTCCAGAGCCTGAAGGAGCTCCTCAGGCAGAGTGCACACACACAAACATCTTCTCGTGCTCCTCCCAGTAGTGCAGCTCAGGATTGAAGCTGAAGACACAGGCCAGATCTTTGGTCTTGATGGTGTGGACCACACAGTCTCCAGGCAGGTCCTCGAAGAGCCGCTCGGCCGTGGACTTCACAGAGATCTTCTTCTGGCCCTCGATGTTCTGAGAGACACGTCCTCTGTCCACAGGCTCCGGGGACGAGCTGTAGGACACCACCACGTTCAGGCCGACCTCTGAGCACGGCACCTGGAAGCGGCTCTTCCCTGTGGGGCAGTGGAAGTCCTTCTTTTTGGCCAGAAGACCTTTGGGCGAGCGGAAGACCCTCACGGACCAGGACACCCAGTCGTACCTCTCCTGGAGCTTGTCCAGGATGGCCTGGGCGAGCTGCTGGCAGGTCAGGCCCGGCTGGTCACGCACCACTCTCCGAGAGTCCTGCTCGGCCAGTTTGGGGAAGCTGACGATACAGTCCTCAATCACTGCGTTCATCACCTTCTGCACGGTCTGCATCTTCTCGCTCCACTCCTTCAGGATCTGCTCCTCTTCTCCGTAGCCTATGAGCGCCGCATGCCCCACTAGAGCGATCAGACCTACACAGAAGAGGTTCTTCATACGTGCACAGAAGTTCTCCATGACCCTGCGGTTCTTCTCCTCGCAGTTCATGATGATCTCCAGCACCGACTCTCCAGAGAAGTTGTCTCCAGTCACAGCGTTGTACAGAGTATGCAGGTTCTTTTCTCCTCCGGTTACTTCAAAGTGCTCCAGGAACAGCCTCTTCTTGACCTCCTTGAACTTGGGCTTGGCGTTGAGGATGTCCATGTACTTCCTGAACAGGTTGGTGATGTTCTCTTCCACAGAGAAGTAGGTGGCGTCCACTCCGCTCCTCTTGACCTCGTCGTTGATGCGTTTGGCCTGCTCGGACGCCACCTCCAGACGCTCCCGGACCTTCTGGAACTGCTCTTTCATGTAGACGGCCTCTTTGCTCTCCACGTTGTCCAGGGCCAGTTTGACGATGGGCGCTGCGATGGAGAACACGGGGAAGATGTCTCCGGCGATACTGGCCACAATCTCAGCCCCCTGCTCAAACACCTCCATGATGTTCTCCACCATGTCCTTCTTGTCGGCCACCATCTTCTGCAGCTGCTCCGCCATGTCTGCTGGAGAAGAGGAACAGGGAGAGAAGTTAGAAAGCAGCATTCTTCTGCACGACGCTTCACCCACCGTCCCTCGTGTGAATGTCGTGTGTGTGAGAGCTGTGGGAGGCAGATGGGCAAACTTAATTCAGTCGGTCTAACCCAGGGCAGATGTGGCTACAGACGCATCGTACCACCACCAAGAGCAGAGTGGAGAGATTTACACGTTTACATGAGAGCTTTGACTCTGAATAAGAATAACTGAATTCGGAATAAAAGTGAATTCTGCTTCACTTCCCCACTGCTCTACGAAGAGTCTGTTCACCGCTGAATCTCCCCGAGGGCAGAAGGACGTGACTGACAGGTGGATCAGCCAATCAGGGACATCGTTAGCCCCAGAGTCCACAACACAAGAAGGTTGTGGACAAAGAAGTGGACAGAGCTCCTGCTCGGATCAGCTGTGTGAGGTGGACACGGAGGGGTGGGTGGAGTTAGGAGGAGGTGGGTGGAGTTAGGTGGAGGGACTCACTCGTGCTGTGTGTAGTTCAGGAGTTTCGATCTTGTACTCGTCTCTGGTTCGTCACAGATGCTCCTGTGGACAGAGACAATTAGCAACGCCCACTCAGAAAGTACTCTGAAAATGTACTCTCAGAAAGTACTCTAAAAATGTACTCTCAGAAAGTACTCTCAGAAAGTACTCTAAAAATGTACTCTCAGAAAGTACTCTCAGAAAGTAGTCTGAAAATGTACTCTCAGAAAGTACTCTCAGAAAGTACTCTAAAAATGCACTCGCAGCTCAAACTCGCGGCTTTATTAGAGACGCCATTTCTGTACGACACAAAATATTCTTCTTAAAGGAACCGTCTGTGGCCTAAAGGACTCGTATCGTCTGAGGCTGTTTTCTGTTTTCTGACATTTCCTCGTCACAAACCTGGAGTCGTGTTTTGTTTCATTCACACGTTTCACACACAAACTCTGCACACTGAAGCTGAATTCTCTCAAACTGAAAACACTCGGCTCCACCCTGTGATTTCTGTTAAAACAGGAAGTGTTTCAGACTCTTTCAGGCCACTTCATGACATCACAAGGTGGAACAGAGCAATTTGAGCTTTGGAGATGTAGACAGACTAATGATAAAGAGTTACTCAAACATGTTTGAATTAGAACACGACTTAAATCTCACAATTTTCAGTCAATTTTGTGTAATAATTGGACACAGCACATTAACCCAACATAACAAAGTCTGTATTATTAAAATATGAATCAAAAGCAAATTACTGAAGACTCATAAAGACTTTCCACAGCCTCAGATCGTTTCTCTTTACTAGTTTTGTGGAGTTTTGCCATAGAACTATAATAAAAGCTCTTATTATGTTTTGTTAAAGCCTCCGCGGTCAGCTGAGCGGAAATTACGTCATACAACTTCCGTGAAAATAATAATTAGTAAAAATAATAATAATTAATCATTTTAGAAATATACACGCCCAAATGAAAACTATCACAACACAAACGAAATACAAACGTTTGGTATAATTTTCTGCTTAACATTTCATCGGACGAAAATAAAACTGTGGATATCTTAAGAACCAGAATCGCACAAACGAAACTTTTTGCACAAACGACTGACTCTATTTTGGGCGTTTTGGAGTATTTTGGCTGACCCCGATATGACCCATAAAAGAATCGTTAATATCTCCAAAACTTTTCGCAGCACATTGACTGACAGTTTTTGTGTAGGTTTCCGTCTGACATGGGGCCAACTTCACGCAGGTCACCGCACAAACCCTCAGCCCTCTAATTCCACCACAGAGACGCTCCGCACTTCCTGGAGAGAAGTTTGATCGGTGACGCACAGTTTGGCAACCAACGCCCCGTGGCAAAAGTTCGGATTTAGTGCGAAACTGTGATTTACAGTTTTCCGTGACGAGCCACGGGGTTAGTTTGGTTTGTTAGTTGTTAAAAATCTCATAAAACATGATGATTCTAGTTCAGAGTTAAAGTTTTGGAGAGTTCATCGCGGAAAAGGAGACACTATAGTAACTGGGAGTAACTGCAGTCTGGCGTTACGCACGACTCTCGGACACACCGCTGCACTGTTTGCGTAAAAGCGTCACGGTCCGGGTCAGTGTCCGGTCCCAGACTCACCTCCGGCAGCCCGAGCAGACCCTGGACGCGCGCCGTGTGTCCGCCGTGTCCGCAGGTCACGTGGTTCTGCTCCTCAGACGGAGGCAGGGGCCCGTGGGTGCCGCCGCGGAGGGTTGGCTGGTTCCGTGGTTGGGAGGGACCGGGGAAAAGGCTGCGCTCGGTGCGGGGAGACGAGGCCAAACTCCGCCCGCTGGAGAAACAGGCTGTGCGTAATGGCGCAGGATCCAGACGGGCTCCAGAGTTTGGGAGGAACATGAAGGAAACCACGAGAAACTTTCACACAGCAAAAACGTTTGGACAGAGACACAACCACTTAAATCTATCATAAAATTACTTAAAAGTTGAATAGACATGAAAACAACATGAATAACGTGATATGAGTTTTAAAATCTTGGCCAGATCAGAGACGTTTACAGTGTAAATATTCTGTATCCGTCATAACAGATCCACACCCCACGGGAATCATGTCGCCCTCTTGTGTTCACGGAGAAAACGCACTCCTTTGTCCTGTTTCACTGGAAAAGAGAAGACACCGAAGCGTTCTGAATAGTAAATTTATTTAAGTGCGTATGTACAGACAGGCGGAGGGTCTCACACAGAGACAGAAGCAGCGATAATCATCTGTCGAGGACAAAATAAACTCCACAGTTATAAACACGATTGTGAATCAGAAGAAAGAAATACACGATTCTGTTTGCACAGGAGAATTATATTACACGAAATAAAAAAAGTAACAGTAAAAAATGAGCCATGTTCAGGCACAGGCGGTGGAACGTGCTCAGGAGACGCTCAGAGGAACATGTCGTATATAAAGAGAGAATGATGTGGCAGAGACAGAGGTCAGACACAGAAAAGTGCAGTCAGACCAAACTAAAGAGAAGAGCCATAAGCCAAAGTCCCGCATTAGAGGAACAGGAGGTTATAGGAGGAGCCGGAGCCCCAGCACAGGCCTCTCTGCAGGGCAGCTGCTCAGGTCTGCCCCCTGGTGCTGGGCTGCAGTCAGTGCACAGGAGGTCCTCAGGGGAATGTGTGTGTCAGCGGCAGCGACGGAGCGCCTCCTGCATCTTCTCCTGGACGTTCTCCATGTTTTCGGTCCACTTATCGTTCAGCTCCTCCTCGTCGTCTCCGATGACGGCGGAATAACCCATGAACGCGATAAGGCCGATGCAGAAGAGGCATTTGAGGTGGGAGCACAGGCGCTCCATGGTGGCCCTGCTGCCCCGGCTGTGCCTCAGGTACACCTCCAGGATGGGCTTCCCGAAGAGCTTGTCGATGCCCATCACACTGTCGTACAGCGTTTGAAGGTTCTGGTCTCCCATGTCTCTCTTGTAGCTGACTTCGAAGTCGCGCTTCTTACGCTCACGTAACTCGGGTTCCGCCTTCACGAGCTCCATGAACTTCTTGAACTGGTTCTTGATGTTCTCCTCCACTTTGCAGAACTGACCGTCCACCGTCTCCTTCTTGATCTGGAGCAGAGTGTTGCGGTTCTGCTGGGAGAGGTTGTCCAGGGCGCGGTTCACGGAGCCAAACTCTCTGGTGAGCGTGCGGATGTCCTCGTCATCGATGTGGTGGAGCACCACACGGATCAGGGACCCGGCCACGCCGAAGATCGGGTTCACCACAGCAGCAGCAGAAGAGATGGTCGCCACACACTGCAGAACCTTCACCAGGCCCTGCTTCAGCTTCTCCTTGTCCTCCAGCACCTCCTCGTTCATCATGTCTGCAGCAGGGGGCGCTGTGGCACAGGAGAGGAGGCTCAGAGTGGGTCAAATGCTCTGAGTGTGTGTGTGTGTGACTTTTACCTCACGTTGTTCTGGTTCAGAGTCTTCTGGAAACACCTGAAACAAACCAGACACAGCGTTAGGTCACATCTGTGAGCCGTGTCCTGCTCATCCTGGAGTTGAACCTCTACAAACATGTTCTGAAGTGTCCCTGTGCCAGATGCCCTCCCCGTGTCTCATCATGTGGAAAAGCTGCAGACTCCTGTAGTTTAGGCTCATTTTGACAGAACAGAAGAAATAGTTTGAAATAAGCCTGTATGTTTTGGACGAGGAAACAGCATTAGACCAGAAATCAGAAAACTGCACAATATTTAAAACGCGGATAAAAACAATACATTGTGTTACGTAACTTCAGGCCGTGCCTCAGTCATTCCTGTGTGCACACGAAATATGCACCAGGAAAACTGCAGTGAGCGCGTGCAGACAGCAGAGGGCGCGGTTTCACCAGGGCAGGTTTCAGCACCAGGACAGCACCGCACACAAGGGGCAGAGGCACATGTGTGTTCTCAGCAGCACGAGAATGAACCCCACACACATGCACAGTCCGGACTGTTAAATATGAACAGGAACAAACTCTGCGTTTGAATGAAGAGATCTGAATATTTTGTCCTGTTTAGACTCTAGACTGGCTCAGGTCTGGTCTAGTCCTTCTTCAGCCTGGGAAAGACCTAGTCTAGTCCTGGTCTAGTCCTGGTCTAGTCCTGGTCTAGTCCTGGTCTAGTCCTGGTCTAGTCCTGATCTAGTCCTGATCTAGTCCTGGTCTAGTCCTGGTCTAGTCCTGATCTAGTCCTGATCTAGTCCTGGTCTAGTCCTGGTCTAGTCCTGGTCTAGTCCTGGTCTAGTCCTGGTCTAGTCCTGATCTAGTCCTGGTCTAGTCCTGGTCTAGTCCTGGTCTAGTCCTGGTCTAGTCCTGGTCTAGTCCTGGTCTAGTCCTGGTCTAGTAGATAGGCAGCACGGCGGCTGAGTGCAGAGCACTTACGGCAGATTAAACTCAGTTTAAAACAGGAAGTGCTTTGGGGCTGTGAGTAAAGATGCATTTTCTGATTTCATTGAATAAAGACACAGATGCAGCTGAGTCAGTGTGTTCTCCCTGTGCTCCACAGGGGGCGCTGTCTCAGCCTAATGAGCCTCAAACTCACACATGTGAAGTGAAGCCTATTGCCCCGTCCTGTCCTCACCGCCCATCCAAACCTTTCTGATATTTCATGGCAAAACAGAAGATAATTAATAGGAAACAAATGTCTCTTGCCCCATCTGGAAGTGACACAGTCACATTCTAGAATCTGAAAAGCACCGATACAGAAACTCACAGCGGGACGGTCCCTCTGTCGGTACAGCACCTCTTCTCCCCGGGACACTGAGAGCAGCTGGTCCGGGCACAGGACGTCTTCTCCTACAGGGCAGAGCCGCTGGTGCTGGTCACATGGAAATGAGCCGGACACTCAGAGCTGTTTGAACAGAACAGGTTCAGGGTCCTGAGGGCGAGAGGAGCGAGTCCAGACCTGATCCGGTCTGTGACGCACTGGACCGTTGGTGCAGATGAGCCCACGGGGCGTCTGTAATAGACTGACCACTGAGCGACCACAGAGTGACCACAGACTGACCACAGACTGACCACAGAGTGACCAGAGTGACCAGAGTGACCTCTGCGGCCGCAGGTACAGAGCCTATAGTCCTCTCCTACAGTGTGACCTGATCTGTTTGTAATCCTGAGTTTACACATTTGATAATAAACACTTTTAACATTTATCTGTTTATGGTGATTTTTCGTCTCCGCTGCTGGTTTCAGATGATCACGATATTCTTTGGGTTAATAATATTTAATACAGATGATAAATATTGTTGAAATGGAGATTTGTGATGTGCTACAAAAAGTTTTTGTCTAGTCAATAATAGTGATCAGGTTCAGCATTGGTTCTGTCCCATTTGGATATTTAACGGCAAAGTACAACGTGAACAATAGAAAAACATCAGGTCTAAACTAGAACTAAACCAGGACTAAACCTGGTCTAAAGCAGGTCCTCCCCCTCCCTCCCCAGTGTATCCAGACAGGTGTGCGTAAAGACACAGACTGAGAGATACAGAGGGTTTATTCTAATGTGACGCTCTCAGACCCACACGGGGGGCTGCTCAGGAGGAGGGGCCCTCGGTGACAGTGAGGGCCCCTGGACTGAGGGGCCCTTGTGTCTGTGGGGCCAGTCCAGATGTACTTTAAAAGTGAGAGAAATTTGGACAGAAGCAGGAAGTGTTCACCTGCTGCTCCAGGGGCCATCTTGGATGTTTTCAGTCGATCCCACAGACTTTGTGCTGTGGTCTGTGTGGGACTAAAGCGCCTCAAACTCACGTGTGAAGTGAAGCCTCCTGCCCTGTCCCCTGTCCTCCCCGCCCTCCTCACATGTCCCTCTGTCTCTGTCCACAGGTGGGACACTGTCCCAGGACGCACGGTGCACCGTCACAGGCCCCGTGAGCAGCCCGGTGATACCAGCCGGTGCGCGGCGGGCCCCGGGCCTCGCTGCTCTCGCCTGTGACCCTGGAGCGGCCTGACAGAGCCGTGAGCCGCTACAGCGCAGAATGGCTCCCCCTGCCGTGCCTCCATGTTCCTCTGTGACGCACACCGTCCCGGACCCACCCTGCTCCACAGCGGGCCTCAGCGGGCCACAGCGGGACAAATCTACCTAAAAACCGGGCCATCGGTGTCTAAACACGGGCTACAGGCCCCCCGGGGCCCCCGGGCTCCTCACAGAGCCGAGCAGGCAGCTTTAAAAGTCCTGGTTCTTACCTTTCCTCAGCAGCTGCGCCTATGGCTTCTACTCCAAAGCTCTCAGCTCGACTGCCTCCTTCTTCTTCCCAGCAATCCCTGCAAAAAAGGACACGTCCAAGTGTGTTCGCTGTGAAGGGGTGATCAAGTCACAAAAAAATTATCCAGGGGTCCCAGAAAGGGCCCCAAACGTAATAAAAGGCCCCTATGGCTAAAATAGGGATATTGAGGAAAAAATGGCGCCTGAAACGCTCCATTTATTCATAAACAAAGTCCAACTTGTCCGTATATGAAGTAGACACCCCCTGCACACTGTACATGTGTCGGTCCATCCGGTAGTCCCGTGGAAATGCGCTCACAGCCAATAGAAGCGCAGCGCGCAGCTCCAGTGCGCCACTGCCCCGCGCTGCGCGCACCGGCTCCACAGCTCCATCTGACGCACAGACGCACTGAACTCTCCCAGAGAGCTCAGCGCTACAGCGGGGACAGGACAAGACCAGAGCCGGGGCAGGAGAGGGCTCTGGGGCCCACAGACACGCGGAGAGCCGCTTCAACCCTCCACAGTCTAATTACCAGTTTATCCAAACACGTGTGCGTAAAAACGCACAGATAGAGAGAAATACTGATAAATACTTTAATGTGACGCTCTCAGATCCACATGGAGAGCTGCTCAGGATCACCGCCCGTCCTCACATGTCCCTCTGTCTCTGTCCACAGGTGGGACACTGTCCCAGGACGCACAGCGCCGTTTAAAGGATGAGGCGGTAATGCGGCTGCGCGGAGTGTCTGTTTGCGCATGGAAAACGGGCGTTTAAAATGTCAACAAAATGCCATCAAATGTTTACAGAAATGAATAAATATAGTGTTAGTATCCGTGGGGAGGCGTGTTCCGAAGAACAAGTGGGTTTAGGCTCAGACTGAGCTGGTGCCGCGGAGGACGCGCGGTTCTTCCCGCAGAGACGCACAGAGCGGAGGAGACTCTGTGCTGGTGCTGGTTCCAGATGATCACACACTTCTATAAACCAGGATTATTTAATACAGACGGGAGCAGATAAAATCAATATTGTTCAAATGCAGATTTGTGTTGTAATTCAGCGGGTTTTGGGTCGAGTCGATAATCGAAATGATCAGGTTCCATATTTGGGAATTTACCTTTCTGATATTTCATGGCAAAACACAAAATAATTAATGAAACAAATGTCTCTTGCTCCATTTGGAAGTGTGACACAGTCACATTCTAGAATCTGAAAAGCACCGACACAGAAACTCACAAACCTGAACTAAACCTGGTCTAAAGCAGGTCTAATCTAGAACTAAACCAGAACTAAACCTGGTCTAAAGCAAAACTAAACCTGGGTGAAACCAAAATTTAAAAAGAAAGTCGTCCAAAGAAAGAGCAGGAACTGAAATCTAGTCCAGACCAGAACTAAACCAGGACCAGACTTTCACCAGTTTCATCAAACCTGAGTCACTTTTAGCTGACGGGTTCTGTAATTGGCAAATTAATAAATTAATTAAAAGAAGATGTCCTTACTTTTATTTAATATTAGTCTTTTTTTCATATTATTGTAGCTGACACATTTGTAAACAAACACACAAATAAAAATGAGTTAATTGTATTGGTAATCGTGTCTTTTTACCAGTCCGATGTGAGTAGAACTTCTATATTTTTGTAGTACTAAAACATGACCACGAGGTGTCGCTGTTTCTTAGCTTCAGCACATTTAAGCGCTTTTTGTTTTGAGGAAAGAAATTAAAACAGCATCGAGCGAACTTTTGAGTCACTGCAAACACGCACATGCATATTAACAGGTAAATAATACGGGAGTAACGATACCCAAGCCTCACGGTACGAGCATGAACCTCACGGTACGATATTTATTACGATATTGAGGGAAAACACAAATATAATTGACATTGATAAGATATTATAAACCTGTTTGTATTTGTAATGTGCACAAAGCAAAAACTAAAATCGAGCCATGTTAAAATGACTTTAATTAAGAAAGTTTTATTAAAATGTTTAGTTTATTTGATTTATTTGACAGGGACAGTGTTCAGGAGCATTAATCACAGAAAGAAAAAAAATGAAAGATGCTTGTACCAGACTTTAGCTCTTGGAGGTCATTTCCATCTGCAGTTCCTGAGACAAACATTACAGACAATGTTTAAAACAAGTAAGAGTAACAAATAGGAAAGCTGGAATGAACAGAAGGCATAAAACGATGCAATTTATAATATGTCAGCGATTCATTTCATCAGTTAAAAATAATTCAGACTTGTTTCCCTCCCCTGTCCCTTCTCCAGTCTGACTTTAACACCGACACGTCTGCACTCTTACAAACTCTTGTTTAATTTCCAGGCTAAATTATTTTAAGTCTTTGCATAATTTTAGCTCAGTCGGACGTTCGTTCCACTGTGAGATCGTTTTAAATGAAAATGCCGATTGTCCTAATGATGTTTTCTGTATATAAAATAAAAATAAAAACCTTAGATTGGCTGATTTAATTGTATTGTGAAAGTGATGGGATTTTTGTGGTTTTCGACCTAGAATCTTAAATGCCTATAAAGAGATTCTAAAGGTTTTATTGTAATTTGAGTAAATTTCACTTGAAAAGTAAAATGATCTGCAGTGGAACGAGATTTTTCGTACTTAAAATATGAAAAACAACAACTTTTTGCACTTAAAATAAGAAACAAAGTCAAATGTTGCTTGAATTAAGAAAAAAAAAACACTTATTCCACTGCAGATCATTTCACTTGTCAAGTTGAATCGACTCAAATAAAGTCAAATATTCTTAATTTAAGTCATTTTAACTTACTTAGATGTTGCTTTTTGCAGTGTGTGTGTTTTATTTTGTGTTTTTGTTCCTTTTTTCATCCAATTTATCAAATGTCTAAAGATCCTCCATAATGTACTGAATATCACGGAGAGGAAATATTGTCAATTGTCGCGGGAGAATTAAAACAACTTCTGCTTCTTCCTCCTCCTGTTTTTTCTCTGTCTTTTTGAAATGTGAATGTTCTGGGATTATGCAGATTATGTGTTGTGCCTTCATAGTTTACCTCTAATTCTAACAGTTCCATCTGGATCAGGGGCGTCAAACTCATTTTGATCTGGGAGCCGTGTACAACCTATTTTGATCCCAAAGGGGCCGGATCAGAAAACTCAGGGCATATTTACCCCAAAAATAGAAATAAGTCCAAATATTTGTGCAGAGAAACACAAATCTATTACAGAAATCTTTTTTATTTGATTTTATTTGACAAAATATTCTAATTTTCTGCTCTTCTTCTTTCACAGCAGCAGCACTGACCTCTCGGCTCCAGGTGAAAACAGACGTCTGTTTCTTCAGTCTCAGCAATAACTCGTTTTTCTTCTTCTTCTCAATTCTCTGTTCAAGTTATTGTAGTTTTTGCCGTGTCTCGTAGCGGCGTTTGAGATTATTTTCCTTGAGCACGACCACTTGTTGCAAACCGAGCACAGGTTTCCCATTCACCTCCGAACAAATAAGAATTAGTCATTTTTGTTGGAAAATCATTTTCTCATTTCTGACATTTTGCTGATGAGGGTCACGGTCACAGTCAGAACGCTCGTCCTTTAAGAGCGTTTGGAAAGAGGAAAGTCTCTATTTGTGCTGCTCTGGAGGAGGCGCCGCACGCAGAAGCTCTGGAGACGCTGCTGAGCTCAGCGGCACAGAAAATTACCCGAAAAATCTGAGAAATTTTAAGTGCTTTAATAGAAAATCAGCCGAGGTCCAGATTATTTATTTATTTATTTATTTATTTGACAGGGACAATGCAATCAGACATAGTTACATACAAAGTTTGCAGCTGATGTGATGCGTACAAGGTTTAGCAAATGCTAATTTTCAACCCCCGTCCCTGGTTGAGCTTTTCTACACTAAAGTACATATAAAACAATCAAATTTCATCTATATAACTACAGCAATAAAAGACATGTAACACTCATTCATTCACTCACTCAGCTGATTCATTCATACATTCTAACATTATTTACACATGGGTACATCTTTGGTTTCTCTTGAGCCAAGATTTGAGTTTAAAGGTGAACAATTTGAACTCACAGATGGACTTAATTTCTGTGGGCAGGGAGTTCCACAGTTTACAGCCTTTATAAGAAAAGGCCGACTGTCCAAATGACGTCCTGCACTGGGGGATTTTACAATTAGAGTTTAAGGTGCCTCCTATTAAAGGTCTTGGAGGGCCGAACGTGGCCCCCAGGCCGCACGTTTGACACCTCTGATCTGGATGAAGAAAACCGGGGCCATTTTCTCCATTTTCCCAGATTTTGTCGGAGTTTCTGTCGCCCAAAGGAAGTCGTCGTCCGCGTGTTTCCAAACGTCTGCAAACGGTTTTGTGCTCAGCCTCGGACCTGTAATAAATGTGAACTGGACTCTGCGACTCTGCACTATTATTATACCTCATACACGACTGTGGGAAGGGATAAATGTAACTACAAAGAAGAGAAAAGGAGAAAAAAAGATGGACAATGATCCATTTATTTTTTATTTTTATTTTATTTTTGTGAACCCCTCCCCTGGCATCACGTCTTCCTTTGTCGGTCTGTTACTTATTGCAATTTGTATGGATTTATTTTGAGAGTTTTGCACTTAAATATCTGCTCGACCCGAACATTTACTGATCTGTGTCACAAAGGTCCGCTCTATATTTCCTTTGTTCTCTTCCTGAACTAAAGCAGTAACGGTTTGTGGTCCGTTCATTTTCTCCTTGAACCGCTCCTTTAGGCTTCATAACACATCTGTAACGGCTCAGGATTTTCAGAGAATGTGCAAAATACAGTTTGAACATGAAATTATCCCCTAACCTCCTCTGCTCCTCCCCCCGTAGAACCCAGACACAGAAATATTTGTTGGAAAAAAAATCATCCGTGCTAAACTTTAGTCAGTGTGGATGGGTAACGGGTAAGAGCAAAATGTGTCAATATTTTTGGTGAGCAGCATTCATTCACCAAATTTGATGATGTAGCACATTTGCAACGTTGGGCTTTTCAGGCGGCATTTTGACATAAGTGTAGTAACTACGACTACAAAGAAAAACAGAAATCGGTAACGCTACAGTAACTTTATTATTATCCAGGTGTAGTGGTCATCGTCCCCTGGGCCTGGCTGATAATCCTCATCATCATCACTATCAGATACAAGTTCCTCTTTTTCACTCTCAGTACGGTTGTCCAGCGTTGTCAGGACATCTTCAGCATTGGACCTTTTTGCCATCTCGCCTGAGAAAAAATACAAATGTAAAATTAATAGTTTTTTAGCGCCTTGATGCAATAAAAAAGGACACTGATAATTTATGACATCAACACAAGTCAACTGTCCACTCAACCTTACTGAATACTGCAGCACAAGTTGGTCCCTCACTGTCACAAATTTGAAAATAATTGAATCACTGTTCACGTCGAGAGGAGCCAGCTGAGGTGGTTCGGGCATCTGGTCCGGATGCCTCCTGGACGCCTCCCCCGGGAGGTGCTCTGGGCATGTCCCACCGGTAGGAGGCCCCGGGGAAGACCCAGGACACGCTGGAGGGACTATGTCTCTCGGCTGGCCTGGGAACGCCTCGGGGTCCGTCCGGAGGAGCTGGAGGAAGTGGCTGGGGAGAAGGAAGCTTGGGAGCCCCTGCTTAGACTGCTGCCCCCGCGACCCGGCCCCGGATAAGCGGAAGAAGATGGATGGATGGATGAATCACTGTTTAAAAAATCTCTAAAAGTTTTTGACCAAAAACCTAATTCATTTCATGTTGGTAATATTTTAAATAAGTACTTCTTTTTTATTTTGAAAATTTTGCAAACTTTATGTTTGCTTCATTTACAAAGCTCCAAACGGACGAGCCCCACCCCCAGGTCTCCGAAACCCAGGGCCTCATCCAGAGGAGACTGTGAGGTCCCCACAGAAGAACCTTTGGACAGAACCTTCTCTCTGTGAGGTTCCCACAGAAGAACCTTTGGACAGAACCTTCTCTCTGTGAGGTCCCCACAGAAGAACCTTTGGACAGAACCTTCTCTCTGTGAGGTCCCCACAGAAGAACCTTTGGACAGAACCTTCTCTCTGTGAGGTCCCCACAGAAGAACCTTTGGACAGAACCTTCTCTCTGTGAGGTCCCCACAGAAGAACCTTTGGACAGAACCTTCTCTCTGTGAGGTCCCCACAGAAGAACCTTTGGACAGAACCTTCTCTCTGTGAGGTCCCGACAGAAGAACCTTTGGACAGAACTCTCTCTCTGTGAGGTCCCCACAGAAGAACCTTTGGACAGAACCTTCTCTCTGTGAGGTCCCCACAAAAGAACCTTTGGACAGAACCTTCTCTCTGTGAGGTCCCCACAAAAGAACCTTTGGACAGAACCTTCTCTCTGTGAGGTCCCCACAAAAGAACCTTTGGACAGAACCTTCTCTCTCTGAGGTCCCCACAGAAGAACCTTTGGACAGGACCTTCTCTCTGTGAGGTCATGTGGAACAGTTCCTCTGCACATAAAGGAGCCCTGCACTGATCAGCTTTAAAACGCTGAAACTCTGGCTGAAACAAACCAGTCATGTGACCTCTGGACTTTAGTTTGTGCTGCTTGTTTTGTCTGTTGTATTTTATGTATTTTCCTGCTTGGGGGAAACGAGCTTTGGAGCTAAAATGTGGCACATTTACATCTGTTCTACACTGATGTTCATTAATGTGCATTGTCCCTGTCAAATAAAGAAATAAAACTGCAGTCCATTTATCCAATGAACAAAATGTGCAGATGCACACAGACCTACGAACCCGGTGTTGCATATTTGCAACGTGATCAAAACGGTGGAACCAAAATACACGAATATAAAAGTGAAAGACGAGGACATGTCGTAAGTCTGGAGGTTTTTCCTCTGCCTAAAGTGATGAACTTCAAACGGATTTTTTACTTAACATTGGACAGTTTGGTGTCAGAACTTGAGGCAGACACCACAGGCCACTAGAGGGCAGCACTAATGTAACAGCCACAGGCCACTAGAGGGCAGCACTAATGTAACAGCCACAGGCCACTAGAGGGCAGCACTAATGTAACAGCCACAGGCCACTAGAGGGCAGCACTAATGGACCTCCTCTCTCCTCCTCTCACCTCCTCTCACCTCCTCTCTCCTCCTCTCACCTCTCACCTCCTCTCTCCTCCTCTCTCCTCCTCTCACCTCCTCTCTCCTCTCACCTCCTCTCTCCTCCTCTCACCTCCTCTCTCCTCCTCTCACCTCCTCTCTCCTCCTCTCACCTCCTCTCTCCTCCTCTCCTCTCTCCTCTCTCTCCCTCTCTCCTCTCTCCTCTCTCTCCTCCTCTCCTCCTCTCACCTCTCTCTCCTCCTCTCTCCTCTCTCTCCCTCCTCTCACCTCCTCTCTCTCCTCTCACCTCCTCTCTACTCCTCTCACCTCCTCTCAGCTCCTCTCTCCTCCTCTCACCTATATATATATATATATGAAATATATAGTATATATATATATATGGCGTAATGATATATATATAAATATGATAGTCATGTAAAACATATATAATATATAGTATGTGATATATATATAATATAATATATATAGTAAATATAGTAAATATGGCGTGTATATAGTAATGATATTAATAGTATAGTATATATATATATATAAATGGCGTAAATGATATATACACGTGATATATAATATATGTGCGTAAATATATAAAACATATATAAATATGACGTAATGAAAATGATATATATATGATAGTATATAGTAAAATACATAGTATAATTATATATAAATATATATATATAACGTAAATAGTAATAAATGATAAGTAATGATGGTAATAGTATATAATGATGAAGTAATAGTAGTAATATGAATATATATAGCGTAATATATAATGATAGTAGTAATGACAAATGATAATAATGATGTATATATGATAGTAAATAGTAATGTGATAGTAATGATGTGGTAATATTGATGATAATGGTAATAGTAATGATAGTGTGATAGTGAAATGGTAATTAAGTAAATTATTAGTAGTAATATGTGAAGCATAATGTGTGAGTAGTATATGGCATATATGATAATTGAAATAAATAATGGTAATGATAATAATGGCGTGTATGTATATAATGATATAATGTACGTAATGAAAATATGAAGTAAATAGCGTCGTGTAATAGCACATGTAATGTATATAAAATATTAATATATATGTAATGTATATGATAATGTGACGTAATATATGTAAATAATGTGCATCATATGACGGATAATCAATGATAAATATCAGAATAAATAATGGCATAAATGTATATATGTAATAATATAGTAATATATATGTATCATATGTCATCATATATATGTAATATAATAAGTATAGTATTAATAATGGACGTAATATGATATATATTATAATATGGGACGCCATATATATAAAAATAATAATAGTAATAGTATATATATATATGCATATAAATGATAATATATATGTTGTAATAGTAATATATATATAATATGTAATATATATATGATATATAATATTAATATATATATATATATGGTATATATATATATATGTATGATATATGTAGTGTAATATATGGTAAGCAATATATAATAATATGTATAAATATAATAATATATATATAAATAATGGCATCGTATATATAATAATAAAACGATCATATGTATCATATCATCATATGACATTAAATATAAATAATGTCGGCATATATATAGCATCATATTTGCGTATATATACATATATGCGTAAATATAGAATAATATATAGTATATATATATATATAGCATATATATAAATATATGTGGAAATATATATGTAACATATATATATATGCATATATATATAGTAATATATATATATATATATATATGGCATATAATATATATGTAAAATATATATATATATATGCATAATATATATAATATATGTATATATAATAGTAATATATATATAAATATATATAATATAGCTATATGATATATGTATATATAATATATGCGTATATATGTAGCGTAGAATAATATATAGTAAATATGGCATAATGTGTAATGAGTAATATATGTAATAATATTAAATAGTAATATGCATCATCCTCTCAGTAATAATAGCATGGTGTAATAATATGGCATGTGTAGCATCCTATGTAATAATTATGTAATAATGTAACGTAAATAATCCTCTCTCTCCTGTATTAATATCCTCATGTATCCTATCTCCTCTCTGATAATCTCTCCTCCTCTCACCTAAATAACCTCGCATGGAAATCTCTCATCCTCTCTCTCCTCTCTTTATCTCTCTCCTCCTCTCACCTCCTCAACTCCTCTCACCTCCTCCTCTCTCTCCTCTACTCTAAATAATATCCTCTCTCTCTCTCACTCTCTCTCCTCCTCTCACCTCCTCTCTCTCCTCTAACTCCTCTCACCTCCTCTCTCCTATTCTCTCTCCTCTCTCCTCCTCTCACTTCCCTCTCTCCTCTCTCTCCTCTAACCTCCTCTCACCTCACTCTCTCCTCCTTTCCACCTCCTCTCACCTCCTCTCAGCTCCTCTCTCTCACCTCTCCACCTCCCTCTCAGCTCCTCTCTCCTCCTCTCCTCTAATGTAGCAGCCACAGGCCACTGAGAGCAGCACTAATGTAACAGCCACGGGCCACTGAGGAGCAGCACTAATGTAGCAAGCCACAGCAGGCCACTAGAGGCAGCACTAATGTAACAGCCACAGGCCACTGAGCAGCACTAATGTAACAGCTTCACAGGCCACTAGAGGGCAGCACTAATGGACTCTCATATCTCGCATAAATATAATGAAATAATGTGGCGATAAATAGATGTAAATGTGTAGTAAACATATTAAGTATGTGTGCGTGTCCTCTAATAGTAATGATGTAGTAGTTTTCCCTCTCTAGTAATATGTATTAATGATATATGTATTAATATATATAGTATATATGGCATGCGGTAATAGTGAATAATAATGGCATTGTCGTAATGGTAATGTGTGTCTAGTCCTGGCGTGTGTATTAGTAATAATAACATATAATGGCATACCTCCTCTCAATAGTAAATAATAATGGCGTGATGTATATAAATGTAGTATGCGATAGTAATGATATATATATGTAAATAATAGTATATGTATAATATATATTAGCCATGTAATATAATAAATGTGTAATAATATAGTATACATAAATATGTAAATGTAATGGCCTATGATAATTAAGCCATATGTAAATATAATAATAATATGGCGTAATATATGTAATATGTATATATAAATTAATACTGATAATGTATGTGTAGTAAATGTGGCGTAGATGTAAATGATATACTGTGTGTAAATGCATATGTAAGCGTAATAATATATAAGATACTATATAATATGTGTATATATATAATATAAATGGCATATGCTGTGTCGTAATAACATATATGATATATGGTATGTGTAGTAAGTAATAGTAAAGTAATAACAGTATATATATATATTAGTAAATGCGCATATGTGTGAAACATATGTGTGTAATAATAAATAATATAATGGTATATAGTAATGTGGCATGTGTAGTATATATATATATTAATAATGTGGCGTAATATGAATATATATATGTAATAATATGTCATATGCATGTATATGTATATATATGTATATAATGGCGTAAATATGTGCATATATATGGAAATAATAAAATGATATATATGGTATATGTACATGTCACCTATATACATAGCTATATATGTATATATATATATATATATTCTATATATATATCCTCTCTCACCTCACTCATATATATATCACCTCCTCTCTCATCACTCTCTTATCTCACCTCATGGAATAATATATAGTATCATGTAAGTAATAATAGCGTAAATGACGATAGTAATAGTAATATATATAATATGAAAATAGTAATACATATGATAGTAATAATAGCGTAATGGCATCATATAATATATGCATAATAATGCTCTTGGTTATAGTATGCAGACATATATGTACGTAAATATATATAATATATAACGTATAATGTGATAGTAATATATATGCGAAAAATAATAATATGACGCGTAATATGGTCGTATGGCAAAAGCATGTGTAATAATATGTAGTATATATAATAGTATGCATAGTCATATATGGCGTATATATAATAGTACATAGTAATATGGATAGTATTATTAGTAAATAGTAACAATAATATTAAATAGTAATAATATATAATGTGTGTAATATAGTAAATATATAATAATGGTAATGATAGAATATGCATAAATGGCGTCGTAATGATATAGTAATATGGTAATGTAAAGTAAATATGGCGTATGTGTGTAAATGTATTAGTAAATGGCATGTCATAATATTATGCATAAATATGCGATAATATGTGTAAATATAATAGTAAATATAGCGTAATATAGAATAATAATGCATAAATGTATAATAATAGTAATAACCGTAATATATAATAATATAGAATATGTAAATCTTGGCATCATGTCATGTAATAGTAAATAACTAGCATAATAATAATAAGTAAATAATAAGCATATATGTGTATATGTGTATGCGTATATATAATAATATGTGGAATATAATAGTAAAATATGTATAATATATATAGTAATGTATACGTAATAGTGACGGATAATAATAGAATAATGACAGTAATATGTGACGTAGCCATGTATATATGTATAGTAATAATAAATAAATGTGATAAGCGTAATATGGCGTAAGTAATGATATATGGCATGTGTGTATGTAATAATAATAGCCATGTAATATATATGTAAATAATAATGCATATATATATAATATAACGTACAGTAGTAAACATGTATTAATAATATATAATGGACGTAATATAATAATAATGGATAGCATATATATATAAATATATATAATATAATAGCATAGTGTAATATTTAAGCCATATATGGAATAAATATGTGCGTTTATGTACATATATATATATAAACGTAAATATGTGAATAATAATATGCATTGTATATATATAAATAATATGTATGTTATATGTGTATGCATGTAATAAATAATATAATATAAAAATACATATATATATAATATATATATATAGATAGTGTGTAAATACTTATATGTATATATCATGCAGCATCATGTATAGGACTGCAAAATAATATGTAATGTAGAATATATATATATATAAATAATATTAAATAAGCGTATATATGATAATGATAGTATATATGAATAGTATATACAATGTAATGCGTATATAAATGGTATGTATATATTAATAATATAAGCAGCCATTGTATGTCTGAATAATATGTAAATAAGTAATAGCGTAACGTGGTATATATAAATAATGGCGTAAATATTAATAAAGTATATAATTATGTGTAATTAAATATAGTTACAATATATAATGGTAATATAGTATAATGTAGTATGTAATAGTAATATTAGTAAATAATAGCGTAAATGATAGTAAGTAATACATCATGGCATGCTGTAAATAATATTAAATAATGTAATAGTAAGTAAATAATGCGTAATAGCGTATATGGCATCATGTGAGGTATGTAAATAATATGGCATGTAATATGTAAGTGTGTATAAATAATGATAGTAATAGCGTAAATGTAGTAGTAATAATAATGTGTGATAAATATAATATGTAAATAATGTAATGTCAGGTCATAGATATCATAATAGTAATATGATATGTATTAATGCATGTAATGTGAAGCGTAATATGGAATAAATGACCTAAATAATAATATGTAATGTAATAATTAAATATGTATCCGCTCATCATCTGTGTCTAATATCATAAATAATATGGCATCATCGTAATAATATCTCCTCATATCTCTATAATATCTAAATCCTCTCATACGGATAATAATATCATGTGTCCTCTCAACGTATTCTAATAATAATAATAATAAATAATGTAGTCCTCCTCTAACGTAATAATAATGATAATATTGCCTCCTCTCACCTCTCCTGTGCATCATCCTCTCTCCTCCTCTCTCCTCTCACTCTCACCCTCACTCTCACCTCCTCTCTCCTCCTCTCACTCTCCTCTCTGCCTCCTCTCTCCTCCTCTCACCTCCTCTCCTCTCTCCTCCTCTCTTCTCCCCTCGCCTCCTCTCATACCACCTCCTCTCTCCTCCTCTCTCATCCTCTCACTTCCTCTCTCCTCACCTCCTTCTCTCTCCTCTCTTCCTCTCTCCTCCTCTCACCTCCTCTCAGCTCCTCTCTCCTCCTCTCACCACCTCTCCTCCTCTCAGCTCCTCTCTCCTCCTCTCCTCTAATGTAGCAGTCACAGACCACTAGAGGGCAGCACTAATGTAGGAGCCACAGGCCACTAGAGGGCAGTACTAATGTAACAGCCACAGGCCACTAGAGGGCAGCACTAATGTAACAGCCACAGGCCACTAGAGGGCAGCACTAATGTAACAGCCACAGGCCACTAGAGGGCAGCACTAATGTAACAGCCACAGGCCACTAGAGGGCAGCACTAATGGACCTCCTCTCTCCTCCTCTCACCTCCTCTCACCTCCTCTAACCTCCTCTATCCTCCTCTCACCTCCTCTCACCTCCTCTCTCCTCCTCTCACCTCCTCTCACCTCCTCTCTCCTCCTCTCTTCTCCTCTTTGCTCCTCTCTCCTCCTCTCACCTCCTCTCACCTCCTCTCTCCTCCTCTCACCTCCTCTCACCTCCTCTCAGCTCCTCTCTCCTCCTCTCTCCTCCTCTCACCTCCTCTTTGCTCCTCTCACCTCCTCTCACCTCCTCTCACCTCCTCTCTCATCCTCTCACCTCTCACCTCCTCTCTCCTCCTCCTCTCACCTCCTTCCTCCTCTCACCTCCTCTCTCCTCCTCTCTCCTCTCTCTCCTCCTCCCTCCTCCTCTCACCTCTCTGTAGTATTAACCTCCACTCCCTCCTCCCTCTCCTCCTCTCACTCCTCTCATCTCTCAGCCTCCTCTCACCTCCTCTACTCCTCCTCTCTCTTCCTCTCCTCCTCTCACCTCTCTCTGTCCTCCTCCCTCCTCCTCTCACCTCCTCTCACCTCCTCTCACCTCCTCTCTCCTATTCTCTCCTCCTCTCTCCTCCTCTCACCTCCTCTCTCCTCCTCTCTCCTCTCTCCTCCTCTCACCTCCTCTCTCCTCCTCTCACCTCCTCTCACCTCCTCTCAGCTCCTCTCTCCTCCTCTCACCTCCTCTCAGCTCCTCTCTCCTCCTCTCCTCTAATGTAACAGCCACAGGCCACTAGAGGGCAGCACTAATGTAGCAGCCACAGGCCACTAGAGGGCAGCACTAATGTAGCAGCCACAGGCCACTAGAGGGCAGCACTAATGTAACAGCCACAGGCCACTAGAGGGCAGCACTAATGTAACAGCCACAGGCCACTAGAGGGCAGCACTAATGGACCTCCTCTGTCCTCCTCTCACCACTCGCATCTCTCCTCATCTCCCTCCTCTCTCTCCCTCTCACCTCTCATCACCTCCTCTCTTCCTATCTCCTCCTCTCATCCTCCTCTCACCTCCTCACCTCCCTCTCACCTCCTCTCTCTCCTCTCATCCTCCTCTCACCTCCTCTCACCTCCTCTCTCCTCTCTCTCCTCTCCTCCTCACTCCTCCCCTCTCCTCCTCTCTAGGCTCTCTCTTCTGCTCTCAGTCTCTCACCTCCTCTCACCTCTCTAACCTCCTCTCACCTCCTCTCTCCTAATCTCTCCTCCTCTCTCCACCTCTCTCACTTCCTCTCTCCTCCCCTCTCTCTCTCTCCTCCTCTCTCATCCTCTCTCCTCCTCTCACCTCCTCTAACCTCCTCTCAGCTCCTCTTTCCTCCTCTCTCCTCCTCTCTCCTCCTCTCTCCTCCTCTCTCCTCCTCTCTCCTCCAGCACTCACCCTCCTCTCCTCCTCCTCTCCTCCTCTCCACCTCGAATAAATATTAAATATCTCATAATCTGTCGTAAATCATCCTCTCGCATCATCTTGATAATATCTCGAACGTCCTCGCTAAAATGATAATAATAACTCCTCTAATCATCTCGTAAATGTAATAAATAAATAATAATAAAATGAATAAAATCATTAAATAAATCTCATCAAATAAACCTCCTCGATAAAAAATAATATGGACATAATCTCATAAATACTCGATAAATAATCTGATAATCATGGTGAATCAATGTACAATATGATTAAACTGGAATGACGTAAATAATAATAGTAATAAATATAATGATAATTAATGATAATGTAGTAAATATTAATAGTATTGTAATGCGTATGGCTCATCTCACCTAAGTAAATATGTGTGTGTAATTCAGCGTCAAATGCGATAATCCTCTCACCTAATGATAATCAATGTAATGATAGTAATGGTATGTAATAATGATAGTCAATAGTAATAGTAAATAATAGTAATATGCGTGGTTGTAGTAATAATGGCGTGAAGTAATGGAATGATAATATTAGTAAATGTAAGTAATGTGGAATAGTAATAATAATAATATCTAATGTAGCGGTCACAGGCCACTGGGGGCGGCACTAATGTAGGGCCACAGGCCACTGGGGGCAGCACTCATGTAACAGCCACCAGGCCGCTGAGGGCAGCACTCATGTAACAGCCCCCGGGCCACTGGGGGCAGTACCCCGGTCTGTAACAGCCACAGGCCACTGGGGGCAGCACTCATTTAACGGCCAGCCACAGGCCACTGGAGGGCAGCACTAATGCTGGCTGAGCCACAGGCCACTGAGGGGCAGCACTAATGTAGCAGCCACAGGCCACTAGAGGGCAGCACTAATGTAACAGCCACAGGCCACTAGAGGGCAGCACTCATTTAACAGCCACAGGCCACTAGAGGGCAGCACTAATGTAACAGCCACAGGCCACTAGAGGGCAGCACTAATGTAACAGCCACAGGCCACTAGAGGGCAGCACTAATGTAACAGCCACAGGCCACTAGAGGGCAGCACTAATGGACCTCCTCTCTCCTCCTCTCACCTCCTCTCACCTCCTCTAACCTCCTCTATCCTCCTCTCACCTCCTCTCACCTCCTCTCTCCTCCTCTCTCCTCCTCTCACCTCCTCTCTCCTCCTCTCTTCTCCTCTTTGCTCCTCTCTCCTCCTCTCACCTCCTCTAACCTCCTCTCTCCTCCTCTCACCTCCTCTCACCTCCTCTCACCTCCTCTCTCCTCCTCTCTCCTCCTCTCTCCTCCTCTCACCTCCTCTCACCTCCTCTCTCCTCCTCTCTCCTCCTCTCACCTCTCACCTCCTCTCTCCTCCTCTCTCCTCTCACCTCCTCTCTCCTCCTCTCACCTCCTCTCTCCTCCTCTCACCTCCTCTCTCCTCCTCTCTCCTCCTCTCTCCTCCTCTCTCCTCCTCTCACCTCTCACCTCCTCTCACCTCCTCCCTCCTCCTCTCTCCTCCTCTCCTCCTCTCATCTCTCACCTCCTCTCACCTCCTCTCTCCTCCTCTCTCTTCCTCTCACCTCCTCTCACCTCCTCTCTCCTCCTCTCACCTCCTCTCTCCTCCTCTAACCTCCTCTCACCTCCTCTCTCCTATTCTCTCCTCCTCTCTCCTCCTCTCACTTCCTCTCTCCTCCTCTCTCCTCTCTCCTCCTCTCACCTCCTCTCTCCTCCTCTCACCTCCTCTCACCTCCTCTCACCTCCTCTCAGCTCCTCTCTCCTCCTCTCACCTCCTCTCAGCTCCTCTCTCCTCCTCTCCTCTAATGTAGCAGCCACAGGCCACTAGAGGGCAGCACTAATGTAGCAGCCACAGGCCACTAGAGGGCAGCACTAATGTAACAGCCACAGGCCACTAGAGGGCAGCACTCATGTAACAGCCACAGGCCACTAGAGGGCAGCACTAATGTAGGAGCCACAGGCCACTAGAGGGCAGTACTAATGTAACATGCTGGGCCACTGAGGAGCAGCACTCATGTAACAGTCTGTGAGCCACTAGAGGGCAGCACTAATGTAACAGCCACAGGCCACTAGAGGGCAGCACTCATGTAACAGCCACAGGCCACTAGAGGGCAGCACTAATGTAGCAGCCACAGGCCACTAGAGGGCAGCACTAATGTAACAGCCACAGGCCACTAGAGGGCAGCACTAATGTAACAGCCACAGGCCACTAGAGGGCAGCACTAATGTAACAGCCACAGGCCACTAGAGGGCAGCACTAATGTAACAGCCACAGGCCACTAGAGGGCAGCACTAATGTAACAGCCACAGGCCACTAGAGGGCAGCACTAATGGACCTCCTCTCTCCTCCTCTCACCTCCTCTCACCTCCTCTCTCCTCCTCTCACCTCCTCTCACCTCCTCTCACCTCCTCTCTCCTCCTCTCTCCTCCTCTCACCTCCTCTCTCCTCCTCTCTCCTCCTCTCACCTCCTCTCTCCTCCTCTCTCCTCCTCTCTCCTCCTCTCACCTCTCACCTCCTCTCTCCTCCTCTCACCTCCTCTCACCTCCTCTCTCCTCTCACCTCCTCTCTCCTCCTCTCTCCTCCTCCCTCCTCCTCTCACCTCTCACCTCCTCTCACCTCCTCCCTCCTCCTCTCTCCTCCTCTCCTCCTCTCACCTCTCACCTCCTCTCACCTCCTCTCTCCTCCTCTCTCTTCCTCTCACCTCCTCTCACCTCCTCTCTCCTCCTCTCACCTCCTCTCTCCTCCTCTAACCTCCTCTCTCCTCCTCTCTCCTCCTCTCTCCTCCTCTAACCTCTCTCCTCCTCTCACCTCCTCTCTCCTCCTCTCTCCTCCTCTCACCTCCTCTCTCCTCCTCTCACCTCCTCTCACCTCCTCTCACCTCCTCTCAGCTCCTCTCTCCTCCTCTCACCTCCTCTCAGCTCCTCTCTCCTCCTCTCCTCTAATGTAGCAGCCACAGGCCACTAGAGGGCAGCACTAATGTAGCAGCCACAGGCCACTGCTAGGCAGCAACACTAATGTGGCACCCACAGGCCGCGCTGGGGGCAGCACCATGATGTAGCAGCCACAGGCCACTAGAGGGCAGCACTAATGTAACAGCCACAGGCCACTAGAGGGCAGCACTAATGGACCTCCTCTCTCCTCCTCTCACCTCCTCTCACCTCCTCTCTCCTCCTCTCTCCTCCTCTCACCTCTCACCTCCTCTCTCTTCCTATCTCCTCCTCTCACCTCCTCTCTCCTCTCACCTCCTCTCATAATATGTCAGTCACTCCTCCTCTCCTCTCACCTCTATCCTCCTCCTCCTCTCTCACTCCTCTCCTCTCACCTCTCTTATCTCTCTGCCTCCTCTCTAGATCCTCTCCTCTTCCTCTCCCAGCTCCTCTCTTTGCTCTCTCTCACTCCTCTTCTCTCTCTGCTTCCTCTCCTCTGTTCTCCTCCTCCATCCTCCTCTCTCGCTTCCTCTCTCCTCCTCTCTCCTCCTCTAACCTCCTCTCTCCTCCTCTCACCTCCTCTAACCTCCTCTCAGCTCCTCTAACCTCCTCTCTCCACCTCTTTTCTCCTCTCTCTCCTCCTCTCTCAGCTCACTCTCTCCTCCTTTCCTCCTCTCTCCTCCTCTCTCCTCCTCTCCCTCCTCTCTCAGCTCCTCCTCTCCTACTCTGCTCCCTCTCTCCTCCTCTCACCTCCTCTAACCTCCTCTCAGCTCCTCTTTCCTCCTCCCTCCTCCTCTCTCCTCCTCTCTCCTCCTCTCTCCTCCTCTCTCCTCCTCTCACCTCCTCTCTCCTCCTCTCTCCTCCTCTCACCTCCTCTCAGCTCCTCTCTCCTCCTCTAACCTCCTCTCTCCTCCTCTCACCTCCTCTAACCTCCTCTCAGCTCCTCTTTCCTCCTCTAACCTCCTCTCTCCTCCTCTCTCCTCCTCTCTCCTCCTCTCACCTCTCACCTCCTCTCACCTCCTCTCACCTCCTCTCTCCTCCTCTCACCTCCTCTCTCCTCCTCTCACCTCCTCTCTCCTCCTCTCTCCTCCTCTCACCTCCTCTCACCTCCTCTCACCTCCTCTCTCCTCCTCTCTCCTCCTCTCACTTCCTCTCTCCTCCTCTCTCCTCTCTCCTCCTCTCACCTCCTCTCTCCTCCTCTCACCTCATTTCACCTCCTCTCACCTCCTCTCAGCTCCTCTCTCCTCCTCTCACCTCCTCTCAGCTCCTCTCTCCTCCTCTCCTCTAATGTAGCAGTCACAGGCCACTAGAGGGCAGCACTAATGTAGGAGCCACAGGCCACTAGAGGGCAGCACTCATGTAACAGCCACAGGCCACTAGAGGGCAGCACTCATGTAACAGCCACAGGCCACTAGAGGGCAGCACTAATGTAACAGCCACAGGCCACTAGAGGGCAGCACTAATGTAACAGCCACAGGCCACTAGAGGGCAGCACTAATGGACCTCCTCTCTCTCCTCTCTCACCTCCCTCTCACCTCCTCTAACCTCCTCTATCCTCCTCTCACCTCCTCTCCACCTCCCTCTCTCCTCCTCTCTCCTCCTCTCACCTCTCTCTCTCCCTCTCTTCTCCTCTTTGTCATCCTCTCTCCTCCTCTCACCTCACTCTCTAACCTCCTCATCCTCTACTCCCTCTCACCTCCTCTCACCTCCTCTCCACCTCCTCTCTCCTCCTCTCTCCTCCTCTCTTCTCCTCTCACCTCCTCTCACCTCCTCTCACCTCCTCTCTCCTCCACTCACCTCCTCACTCCTCCCTCTCACCTCCCTACCTCCTCTCTCCCTCCTCTCACCTCTCTCCTCCTCTCTTCTTCCTCTCTCGCTCTCTCTCCTCCTCTCTCCTCCTCCGTCCTCCTCTCACCTCTCACCTCCTCTCACCTCCTCTCACCTCCTCTCGCCTCCTCTCCTCCTCTCTCATCTCTCACCTCCTCTCACCTCTCTCTCTCCTCTCTCTCTTCCACCTACCCTCCTCCTCTCCTCCTCTCTCCTCTCACCTCCTCTCCTCCTCTCCTCCTCTCACCTCCTCTCCTCTCTCCTCTCTCCTCTCTCCTCTCTCACCTCCTCTCACCTCCTCTCACCTCCTCTCTGCTCCTCACCTCCTCTCACCTCTCTAACCTCCTCTCACCTCCTCTCACCTCCTCTCACCTCCTCTCTGCTCCTCACCTCCTCTCTCCTCTCTCACCTCCTCTCACCTCCTCTCTCCTCCTCTCCTCTAATGTAGCAGCCACAGGCCACTAGAGGGCAGCACTCATGTAACAGCCGCAGGCCACTAGAGGGCAGCACTAATGTAGCAGCCACAGGCCACTAGAGGGCAGAACTAATGTAACAGCCACAGGCCGCACTGAGGGCAACACTAATGTAACAGCCACAGGCCACTAGAGGAGCAGCACTAATGTAACCCAGCCACGAGGCCACTAGAGAGACAGCACTGAATGTAACAGCCACCAGACCACTGGGAGAACGCTTGCACTAATGGACGCTCCACTCTCTCCTCCTCTCACCTCTCTACCTCCCTCTCCCTCCTCTCTCCTCCTCTCACCTCCTCATCTCCTCCTCTCTCCTCTCTCCTCCTATCTATATTCTCTCTCCTCTCATCTCTGCCTCATCTCTCTCCTCTCTCCTCTCTCCTCCTCTCACCTCATCTCTCCTCCTCTCTCCTCCTCTCTCCTCCTCTCACCTCCTCTCTCCTCCTCTCTCCTCTCTCCTCCTATCACCTCCTCTCTCCTCCTCTCACCTCCTCTCAGCTCCTCTCTCCTCCTCTCTACTCCTCTCTCCTCCTCTCACCTCTCACCTCCTCTCACCTCCTCTCACCTCCTCTCTCCTCCTCTCTCCTCCTCTCACCTCCTCTCACCTCCTCTCTCCTCCTGTCACCTCCTCTCTCCTCCTCTCACCTTCTCTCTCCTCCTCTCTCCTCCTCTCACCTCCTCATTCCTCCTCTCACCTCCTCACTCCTCTCCTCCTCTCACCTCCTCTAATAATAATATGTATAAAAATATAATATGTAATGCCTCTCTCCTCTCTCACCTCCTCTCTCTCCTCCTCTCCACCTCTCTCATCCTCCTCTCTCCTCCTCTCACCTCCCTCTCTCCTCTCTACCTCCTCTCTCCTCCTCTCTCCTCTCTCTCCATCCTCTCAATATATAATAATGGCGTAATATATGATAATATGGCGTAAATAGTGATGCGTAGTAATGATAGTAATATGGTAATAGTAATGGTAATATGTGATAGTAATGATAATGATAGTAAATATGCGTGTGACGTGGCGTGTGTAAATGATAGTAATAATAATGATAGTAATGTGGCGTGTAATGATGATAGTAATGGCGTAGTAATATGATAATAGTGACGTAATGTAATATATATAATAGTAAGTGATAGTGACAAATAGTATGGCGTCGTAATATTACATGTAATAGTAAATAATGGTAATATGTGTAAATGCACGATGATAATGAAAATATGGAATGATATTATTAACTGATAATGTAATAGTAGTAAGTCGTGTGTGTGCGTAGTATGTAATAGTATGGAATGATAATGTGTGGCGTGAAAAATGTCATAGTAATGAGTATAATAATGGCGTAATATGGAGATAATGTGTGATAGTAATAATGATAATGTGTGTATGGAACGTTGTGGCGAAATAATGTAAGCGTCAAGTATCATAGACATATGTGTATGTGGCGTAATAATAGTAATGACGTATTAATGTCATGTGTGTCAGCGTATATGTTTGGTAAATAGTAATGATATGGTAATATGGCGTAAATATGTGCGTAATGTGGCGTAAATATATGTGTAACATCGTAATTGCATGTGTCGGCGTAAGTATATTTGGCTAGTATAATGTAATAGTAATGTGGCGCATAGTATAGTGGCAGTATATATGTGGTAATGATAATAGTAATATGGCGTAAATAGCGTGAAATATGTAAGTAACGTTTGCTGGTTTAAATGATATTAATAAGTAATAATGTGGTAAAATGTGTCAGTCATAATATTAATGTAATGTGTACGATCAATATGCGGCACTGATGTAACGGCCAACAGGCCGCTGGATAACGGCAATAATGTAACAGCCACAGGTAATAATGGCGTAATAAATAGAATAATCGATAATAATAATAATATGTGAGGCTTGGCAATGTAACGGCCTGGGCCACTTTGGTAAGAGCAGCGACACTAATGTAACGACCACAGACCGCAGAACGCAGCACTAATGGACCTCCTCTCTCCTCCTCTCACCTCCTCTCACCTCCTCTCACCTCCTCTCTCCTCCTCTCACCTCCTCTCTCCTCCTCTCTCCTCTCTCCTCCTCTCACCTCCTCTCTCCTCCTCTCACCTCCTCTCTCCTCCTCTCTCCTCCTCTCTCCTCCTCTCTCCTCCTGTCATAATGTCGCGTAATGGCGTTATGTAATAATCCTATCACCTCGTCTCCTCTCTCACCTCCCTTGAGATAAGTAATGGATAATGTCATGTATATATAATATTAATAAATAGTAAATGGCGTAAGTAAATAATGGTAGACGTCAGTAATAGTAGTATGTGTGTGATAATGTGGCCGATATATATGTGGCGATATAATAATGATAGTAATGATAGTAATAGCGTCTGAGTAAATGTGTGAACGTAAATGGCGTTTATTATTAGTAATATGAGTAGTAATGATAAATGGACAATGATTTTTAGTATAGAAATGATGAATGATAATATGGTAAATAATGATAGTAATGATAATTATTATTGATATTATTAGTACAATGGCGTAGTATGATATATGATAATTAATGATGATAATGATATTAATGATAGTAATAGTGGTAATGATAGTGTAGGTGAAAAATGATATGTAAATGTCAAGTATATGTATTAGTAATGAAATGGATAATTAGTGGTAATGATAGTATAAATGTAGTATGATAGTAATGAGTAAATGGCGTCGTCAATATGAAATAGTAGTGATGGTAAATGGCATTAGTATGAAAAATGTAATAATGTGATGTAGTAATTAATATTAGTAGTAATGGTCGTGAAAAATAGTAATTAAATAATGATAGTAATGGCGTCGTGAGCGATGAGTATGGCGTAAATGTGGCGTCATACGTAAATGAAATAATGTAAAATATATGAGTGGTAATGATAAATGATATAGTATTATGAATAATGATAGTGGTAATGAGTAAATGATAGTAATATGGTAATCGTCAAGCGTGATGCATGGTAGTCACAGTAATGATGATGTCCATGATAGTATGGCGTCATCTCATTAGTAGTTAATGAATAGTAATGATAAGTGTGATGGTAAATGATGGTAATGTAATGTATATTAGTTAGTGTGAAAGTGAAATGATAAGTAAGTTAATAGTAAGGTGTCGTGTGATCATCGTAGTATGGTAAGTAATGGAATGTCGTATGTCGTCGTGGTAAATATGTCGTCGTGTAAGTAATAGTAAGCTAATAAATGATAGTAATGGGATAGATATGTAAAAAAATAATAGTAAATGGTAATGGATCGTGTGAAAATATTAGTAAATGTCATGTCATCTCGTCATAAATGACGATAATGGTGTCGTCAAATGTAAAATCGTAATAATCATCAGTCGTAAATATGTCATTCGCGGTCGTAAATATGTTTGTCATCAGTAATAATGGCGTCAAGTAATGAAAAAGTAAATAGTGAGTAATAATGATAGTGTGTAAGTAGTAATGATAGTAAATGAAATGTCATCTCGTTTAATAATGTGATAAATAATAAATGTCATAGCATCTTATCATCCTCGCAGTAATCTCGCATCATCATTAGTCATCTCATAATGTAGCAACGTATGTAGTAAATGTATTAATGGTAATGTAATAGTAATGATAATGATATGTAGTCAATGTGGTAAATGGACCTCCTCTCACCTCCTCTCAGCTCCTCTCTCCTCCTCTCACCTCCTCTCAGCTCCTCTCTCCTCCTCTCCTCTAATGTAGCAGCCACAGGCCACTAGAGGGCAGCACTAATGTAACAGCCACAGGCCACTAGAGGGCAGCACTAATGTAACAGCCACAGGCCACTAGAGGGCAGCACTAATGTAACAGCCACAGGCCACTAGAGGGCAGCACTAATGTAACAGCCACAGGCCACTAGAGGGCAGCACTAATGTAACAGCCACAGGCCACTAGAGGGCAGCACTAATGGACCTCCTCTCTCCTCCTCTCACCTCCTCTCACCTCCTCTCACCTCCTCTCTCCTCCTCTCACCTCCTCTCTCCTCCTCTCTCCTCTCTCCTCCTATCACCTCCTCTCTCCTCCTCTCACCTCCTCTCTCCTCCTCTCTCCTCTCTCCTCCTCTCACCTCATCTCTCCTCCTCTCTCCTCCTCTCTCATATATAATATATAATATCTCTATATATGTAAATAATATAGCATATGTAGAATATGTGTGTGTATATGCATCCTGTAATAATATAATAATATGTGCCAAATAATAATATAATATATATATATATTCTCTCTCTCTCTCCTCTCTCTCACCTCCTCTCTCTCTCCTCTCTCTCTCCTCCTCTCACCTCCTCTCTCCTCCTCTCTCCTCTCTCCTCCTCTCACCTCCTCTCTCCTCCTCTCTGCTCCTCTCACCTCCTCTATCCTCTCTCCTCCCCTCTCCTCCTCTCTCATCCTCTCACCTCCTCTCACCTCCTCTTTTCTCCTCTCTCCTCCTCTCCTCCTCTCTCCTCCTCTCACCTCTCTCTCCTCTCACCTCCTCTCTCCTCCTCTCTCCTCTCCACCTCCTCTCACTCTCTCTCTCAGCTCCTCTCTCCTCCTCTCTGCTCCTCTCCTCCTCTAACCTCCTCTCACCTCCTCTCTCCTCTCTAACCTCCTCTAACCTCCTCTCACCTCCTCCCTCCTCTCACCTCCTCTCTGCTCCTCACCTCCTCTCACCTCCTCTCACCTCCTCTCTCCTCTCTCCTCCTATCACCTCTCTCTCCTCCTCTCTCCTCCTCACCTCCTATATATAATATATATAGTAAATGATAGTATAATAATGATATATAATGAAATGTAATAATGATAGTAATGAATAAATGATAATGTATAGTATATGATAGTAATAGTAAATATGTATATGATAGATAATGATAAATAGTAATGACATTATGTAATAATGATAAATATATATATATATAAATGATGATAGTATATAGTAATAAATAAATGATATATATATAGTAAATAGTGTATAGTATATATGATATATATATAATGATAGTATAATAGTAATAGTAATGGAATAATGAAAGCGTAATGATATATGATGTAAATGATATATGTGATATATGATATATAATGTATATATGGTATGAAAAATATATGATGACGTAATATATATATATAGATAAATATATATAACAAATAGTAATAGTAGTATATGAAATAATAGTAATAGTAATATATGATATATATTAGTATTGATAGTAAATATTATAATATATAGTAATGATGATGATATATATATAGTATATATATAATATATATCAATGATATATGAAGTAATATTAATGATAGTAATGTGTGTATGATAATGATAAAATGTATAGTAATGTAGTAATAATGATATTATTAGTAGTAATGATATTAGTGTGTGGCGATAGTAATGATAGTCCTCTCTCCTCCTCACCTGATAGTCCTCCGTCTCCTCCTCTAAATCCTTAATGTAATGATGATAATGTGGACCTAATAAGTAATAGTAGTATCTCTCTGCTAATGACACCTCCTCTATATCCTAATAACCTCCTCTCTCCATCTCTCATCCTCCTCTTCAAATGTCTCAGCTCCTCTCTCCTCCTCTCACCTCCTCTCTCCTTCTCTCACCTCCTCTCACCTCCTCTCAGCTCCTCTCTCCTCCTCTCACCTCCTCTCAGCTCCTCTCTCCTCCTCACCTCTCCTCTCACCTCCTCTCTCCTCCTCTCACCTCCTCTCACCTCCTCTCACCTCCTCTTTTCTCCTCTCACCTCCTCTCACCTCCTCTCTCCTCCTCTCACCTCCTCTCACCTCCTCTCACCTCCTCTCACCTCCTCTCTTCTCCTCTCACCTCCTCTCACCTCCTCTCTCCTCCTCTCTCCTCCTCTCTCCTCGGTTATTCTCAGTCTGTCCTGTAGGTGGCGGTAAACACACAGATGATCCGGTGTTTGCTGCAGCTGCTGAATCAGGCTCAGGTCAAAGGTCAAACCCACAGGACTGAAGGAAAAGCGCGGAGACGCTGTGAGTAACTTTAGCTTCAAATAGTTTAAAAATGAATTAGATTTTGTAAAATAAGTGAATTTTCTGATTTAGTGATGAGAAGCCTTAGTTAAATTGGTGAAAAAAAATCTAGTCAAGCAAAATTTTATCATAATTTGAGTAAATTTCACTTGACAAGTAAAAATTTCTGCCAGTGCAGTAAGATTTTTCTCCTTATAATCTGAAAATACATCTGGCTGCACTTAAAATAAGAAAAACAACAACTTTTTGTGCTTAAAATAAGAAATAAAATCAAATTTTGCTTGAATTAAGAAAAAAAATCACTCCACTCAGATCTCTTCACTTGTCCAGTTAAATCAACTCAAATAAAGTCAAATTTTCTTCATTTAACCTAAATATTGTTTTTTCCAGTGGTTTATTTTATTTTATGCACTAACTTTGAGTGGGCAGTGGGTTTATGTTTACACACAGACATCGTGGGTTAGTTTAAGTCATTAAAATGTTAAAACAGAATTGAATAATTTGATTTGATTGGACATTAAAAACTATTTGGTGATTTGAAATTTCAAATTAGTTATGGTATAAAATAAGTTATATTGAAGATATATTAAAATATAGATTAAAAATGTGTTTAAAATATTAATAGTAAAGTTATATTAGTTAAAATTGTAGCCTAATTTAATATTTAAAGGTATATTCATAAATAATATAATTAAAATGGATTAAAACTAAAGCAGTTTTGATTAAATAATCCAACTTCCTTTAGTCGCCCTGAGTCTGTGATCTTGGGTTTGGGCCGTTTCTTTACGTCTGTTTGTTTTACTGTATTTTCTGTGTATTTGTTTTATGATCACATGAACCTGTCGACGGTCTGAACATATGTACATATCTTCTGTATGTTCAGTTCAGTGTTTTGTCCCTATTTAAAATAAATAAAAAATAAAATAATCGTAAATGTTGAATCTAAATGTAATTTCATTATTTATATATTTGTGGAAAAAAAGGTGAAAAATTCAATAAAAGTCTTAAATCTGAGTTGAGCCTGTGTCTGTTTTCCTGTTTTTTTCCTGTTGAGCTGTGGAAACCTGCAGGTAAAAGACGTCCGTACGTTTCACACTCGTGTTGCAGATGTTTGTTTCCTTCTCTCGGCGTTGGCCTTTTCATTTTGCTTCATCATATTTCTGTGTTTCTCTGTCTTTTCTCTTCATTGCTCATGGTTTTCTCTTTGAATTGTTCGTTTTAAATATTCAAGCTGCTTCCTTAGAGTCACCACAAGAGGGCAGCGTCACACACCACCTCCGGCCTGTGGAAAGTGCGCACTGCTCCCGACTATTCGCGCGTTTATGTTGCTCTCCTGAAACCTGAGCTGATCCGTAAACGCTACAGAATCATCGTGGAAATGTTGCACTTGTAAAGAAGAGGCAGGTTACAGATTTACGGAGGTTTTGCAGATCAGATTCTTCAGCTCATTTCTGACTTAGACTTTTAGATGAACAAACCTTGTGGCTCAAATATGTCACAGCCCTGGTTTTTGCATCATGTGCTGCCACAAAGTGTTTTAAGACGTCTCTATTTATCATTTAGTAAAATAAAATACTGTGGGGGGTCCAAAGTTCATCAAATTTAATTTAAAGATCACATTATTTGCAGGAAAACCTCAGATAAATGTCCATCCATCCCTCCATGTTCTTCCTCTTATCTGGGGCCGGGTCGCGGGGGCATCAGTCTAAGCAGGGACTCCCAGACTTCCCTCACCCCAGACACTTCCTCCAGCTCCCCCTGGACCCTTTGGGCTCAGCTCCTCTTCACCACAGCGGCCGATACAGCGACCGCATCACTGCCGACGCTGCACCGATCCACCTGCCGACCTCACGCTGCATCCTCCCCTCACTGAGAACAAGACCCCGACATACTGAACTGCTCCACCTGAGGCAGGGACTCTCCATCCATCAAATCAATTTTATTTTTTCACAGTTTCAAACTATAATCCCACAAAGGCACTCATCACATTCACACACATATGTCAAATATGCATTTAACAGTATTTACCAAGGGGCCACAATGTACTAACTGTACTAACTGTGAAAAACACCGACTCCCAGAAAAGCTGCTGAGCTTTTATATACGGGGTCCATCACCACAGCGTGACCAACTTAGTATTACAGCTCCCCCCTGGGCCCCTGTATGGTCCCTGTGGTGCAGCTCCACCCTGGGCTCCTATATGGTCCCTGTGGTGCAGCTCCACCCTGGGCTCCTGTATGGTCCCTGTGGTGCAGCTCCGCCCTGGGCCCCTGTATGGTCCCTGTGGTGCAGCTCTGCCGTGGGCCCCTGTATGGTCCCTGTGGTGCAGCTCCACCATGGGCCCCTCTATGGTGCAGCTCCGCCCTGGGCCCCTGTATGGTCCCTGTGGTGCAGCTCCACCGTGGGCCCCTGTATGGTCCCTGTGGTGCAGCTCCGCCGTGGGCCCCTCTATGGTGCAGCTCCGCCGTGGGCCCCTGTATGGTCCCTGTGGTGCAGCTCCGCCCTGAGCCCCTGTATGGTCCCTGTGGTGCAGCTCCGCCGTGGGCCCCTGTATGGTCCCTGTGGTGCAGCTCCGCCCTGAGCCCCTGTATGGTCCCTGTGGTGCAGCTCCGCCGTGGGCCCCTGTTCTAACTGCGTGTTCACGGTGCAGAAAAGGAAGTGGTTTTTCGTTCTGTTTCCCTCCATCACTTCCTCACCTCTGCCCGAAGACGAGCTCCTCCACCCGGTACGAGCTGCTCCGGTCTGTTATTTTCACTTCAATTATTGTTTGAATTTATGTTTTTGTTTATTTATTTATTCATTTGCCAATTACAGAACCCGTCAGCTAAAAGTGACTCGGGTTTGATGAAACAGGTGAAAGTCTGGTCCTGGTTTAGTTCTGGTCTGGACTAGATTTCATTTCCTGCTCTTTCATTGGACAATTTTCTTTTTAAATTTTGGATTCATCCAAGTCTAGTTCTGGTTTAGTTTAGACCTGGTTTAGTTCTGGTTTAGTTCTAGTTTAGTACAAGTTTAGACCTGCTTTAGACCAGGTTTAGTTCTGGTTTAGTTTAGACCTGCTTTAGACCTGGTTTAGATCTAGTTTAGTACAAGTTTAGACCTGCTTTGGACCTGGTTTAGTTCTAGTTTAGTACAAGTTTAGACCTGCTTTAGACCAGGTTTAGTTCTGGTTTAGTTTAGACCTGCTTTAGACCAGGTTTAGTTCTAGTTTAGTTTAGACCTGCTTTAGACCAGGTTTAGTTCTGGTTTAGTATAAGTTTAGACCTGCTTTAAACCAGGTTTAGTTCTGGTTTAGACCAGGTTTAGTTCTGGTTTAGTTTAGACCTGCTTTAAACCAGGTTTAGTTCTGGTTTAGACCAGGTTTAGTTCTGGTTTAGTTTAGACCTGCTTTAGACCAGGTTTAGTTCTGGTTTAGTACAAGTTTAGACCTGCTTTAGACCAGGTTTAGTTCTGCTTTAGACCAGGTTTAGTTCTGCTTTAGACCAGGTTTACTTCTAGTTTAGTTTAGACCTGCTTTAGACCAGGTTTAGTTCTGGTTTAGTACAAGTTTAGACCTGCTTTAGACCAGGTTTAGTTCTGGTTTAGTTTAGACCAGGTTTAGTTCTGGTTTAGACCAGGTTTAGTTCTGCTTTAGACCAGGTTTAGTTCTGGTTTAGACCAGGTTTAGTTCTGCTTTAGACCAGGTTTAGTTCTGGTTTAGTTTAGACCAGGTTTAGTTCTGCTTTAGACCAGGTTTAGTTCTAGTTTAGTTTAGACCTGCTTTAGACCAGGTTTAGTTCTGCTTTAGACCAGGTTTAGTTCTGCTTTAGACCAGGTTTAGTTCTGGTTTAGTTTAGACCTGCTTTAGACCAGGTTTAGTTCTGGTTTAGTTTAGACCTGCTTTAGACCAGGTTTAGTTCTGCTTTAGACCAGGTTTAGTTCTGGTTTAGTTTAGACCTGCTTTAGACCAGGTTTAGTTCTGGTTTAGTTTAGACCTGCTTTAGACCAGGTTTAGTTCTGCTTTAGACCAGGTTTAGTTCTGCTTTAGACCAGGTTTAGTTCTGGTTTAGACCAGGTTTAGTTCTGGTTTAGTTTAGACCAGGTTTAGTTCTGCTTTAGACCAGGTTTAGTTCTGCTTTAGACCAGGTTTAGTTCTAGTTTAGTTTAGACCTGCTTTAGACCAGGTTTAGTTCTAGTTTAGTTTAGACCTGCTTTAGACCAGGTTTAGTTCTAGTTTAGTTTAGACCTGCTTTAGACCAGGTTTAGTTCTAGTTTAGTTTAGACCTGCTTTAGACCAGGTTTAGTTCTGCTTTAGACCAGGTTTAGTTCTGGTTTAGACCAGGTTTAGTTCTGGTTTAGTTTAGACCAGGTTTAGTTCTGCTTTAGACCAGGTTTAGTTCTGCTTTAGACCAGGTTTAGTTCTAGTTTAGTTTAGACCTGCTTTAGACCAGGTTTAGTTCTGCTTTAGACCAGGTTTAGTTCTAGTTTAGTTTAGACCTGCTTTAGACCAGGTTTAGTTCTGCTTTAGACCAGGTTTAGTTCTAGTTTAGTTTAGACCTGCTTTAGACCAGGTTTAGTTCTGCTTTAGACCAGGTTTAGTTCTGCTTTAGACCAGGGTTAGTTCTGGTTTAGTACAAGTTTAGACCTGCTTTAGACCAGGTTTAGTTCTGGTTTAGACCAGGTTTAGTTCTGGTTTAGTTTAGACCAGGTTTAGTTCTGCTTTAGACCAGGTTTAGTTCTGCTTTAGACCAGGTTTAGTTCTAGTTTAGTTTAGACCTGCTTTAGACCAGGTTTAGTTCTGCTTTAGACCAGGTTTAGTTCTAGTTTAGTTTAGACCTGCTTTAGACCAGGTTTAGTTCTAGTTTAGTTTAGTTCTGCTTTAGACCAGGTTTAGTTCTGCTTTAGACCAGGTTTAGTTCTGCTTTAGACCAGGTTTAGTTCTGGTTTAGTACAAGTTTAGACCTGCTTTAAACCAGGTTTAGTTCTGGTTTAGACCAGGTTTAGTTCTGCTTTAGACCAGGTTTAGTTCTAGTTTAGTGTAGACCAGGTTTAGTTCTGCTTTAGACCAGGTTTAGTTCTGGTTTAGACCAGGTTTAGTTCTGGTTTAGTACAAGTTTAGACCTGCTTTAAACCAGGTTTAGTTCTGCTTTAGACCAGGTTTAGTTCTGCTTTAGACCAGGTTTAGTTCTGCTTTAGTTTAGACCAGGTTTAGTTCTGGTTTAGACCAGGTTTAGTTCTGGTTTAGACCAGGTTTAGTTCTGGTTTGACCTGCAAATGGACACATTTCAGTCACTCTGTCTTTTCGTTCATATTTTGTGGATTTTTAACATTAATAACGTGTTTTCAGACAGATTTGTTTTGCTGTTTTGGATTTGGTTTTTGGTGTTTTGCTGTTTTGTTTTTAGTGTTTTGGATTTGGTTTTTGGTTTAAACAGCTGCTAATTTCCCAGATGGAGGAAAGAGACCATTTTATTCCTGTCGATCACTTTGTACTTTTTCATAAAATATCCAAAAGATAAACTCACAAATACTGAACCTGATCATTATTCCTGACAACGAGACACATAAACCTTTTGCAGTACGTCCAAAAACCTATTTATTTTACCTGCTCCCGTCTGTATTAAATATCATTAACCCACAGATGAAAAATCACCGTAAACAGATAAAAGTTGAACGTGTTTATTCTCAAAAGTGTAAACTCAGGGTTCCAAACAGATCCGGCCACACTGCAGCAGAGGAACGTTCGGTTTGTACGTCTGACACGACTTCCGGGTCCAAAGAGACATTTGTCCAGCACAGTCTACGGTTCAAAATGACAAAACCAGAGAATATTTTCACCATCGCCTCGTTTTTTTGAGCGAGGTTCCAACCGGAGCCTGTTCGGACGAGTTTGGACAAATGAAAAACCACTCGCTCTGAGACTCTGAGACCTGCGCAAAAACTATGTCAGTCGTTTGTGCTGCAGAAAGTTTCGTTTGTGCGATTCTGGTTCTTCAGATATTCACAGTTTTATTTTCGGTCGATGACGTCGTCCAGAACCTCAGAACAGGAAGAGCTGTTTTGTGCTGTGACAGTTTCATTTGTGTGAGTTTATTTCTAAAATTCTTCATTATTATTTCTATGGTAATTACAGGACGTCATTTCTGCTCAGCTGACGGAGACAAACTCCACAAAACTAGTGAAGAGAAACGACCTGAGGCTGAGGAAAAGTCTGTTTCAGTCTTTAGTCTTTTGCTTTTGATTCATATTTTATAATAACACAGACTTTTCCTCAGCCTCAGATCGTTTCTCTTCTCTAGTTTTGTGGAGTTTGTCTCCGTCAGCTGAGCAGAAATGACGTCCTATAATTACCATAGAAATAATAATGAATAATTTTAGAAATAAACTCACACAAATGAAACTGTCACAGCACAAAACAAACAAACCAAATACAAACGTTTTCTATCATTTTCTTCCTGTTTTGAGGCTGTTTCACATTCTGAGATTCTGGACGACGTCATCGACCAAAATAAAACTGTGAATATCTGAAGAACCAGAATCGCACAAAAAACAAAACTTTCTGCAGCACAAACGATTGACACAGTTTTTGTGCAGGTTTGAGTTTGATGGGGCGACTTCACGCAGGAGACTCTGAAGTGTCCACAGATCAGAGCTCAAGTCCAAACTGTGGGATTATTATGTGTGAAATGTGGAGCAAAACTTCAGATCCAGGATTCTTAAAGCAGAAAAGAGGAGATAAAGTCCACAGGAAGTAGAGTCTGTTGCTATGTCGTATCCGTGCGCTGTGGATGGAAACAGACACACGGGAGGAACTGTCCAGACTTTTTACTGTTAAAGAACGAAGAAAACTGGATTCACGGAGCGGGTCTGTGGACTGGGGGCAGTATTTGTGGGTAATGTGGATGAGACGCTGCACTTTAAATTTACAACTTTACGAGAGGTGATAAAGTCTGAACATTATTTTCGCTGTGTCCTGAGTTTGTATTTTGCGTCTCTGTGTGGGAGCCGAGCCAGACGGTATAAGTTAGTGAGTAACTTGTAAGTAAATACAGTGTTCGGGTTCAGATATTTCTCTCTGTTGTAACAGAAATAGCGATGGGAGAAAGTGCAAAGGCGCCGCACGCTACAGGAGAATCTGCCCGATTTTGGCTGTGATTTCTTCTCCCCGAGTTCAGGAGGACTGACCCGACTTTTTGTCTCTGTGTGCGAGTCCCATGTGTGGAGTCAGTGTCCGATCAGAACCACCGAACATCAACAACGCGACAGAAACAGACGATAAAACAGAGTCAGGGGCAGAGGAGCGACGGACACAGAGACGCAACAAACTCAGGACAGAGCGAAAATAAAGACTTTATTACTCACCTGATGTAAAGTGGAACATTTAAAGTGCAGCGTCTCACCCACATTATCCATAGAAATTGTCCTCCACAAATAATGACTCCAGTCCACAAAACCGCGCTGTGAATCCAGTTTGAAGTGTTCTTTAAAAGTAAAAAGGCTAAAGTTGTTCCTCATGTGTTTGTTTACGTCCACAGAGCGAAAAGCTGCAGATCAGCCACAGTGACTCTACTTCCTGTGGACTTTATCTCCTCTTTTCTGCTTTAAAAATCCTGTATCTGAAGTTTTGCTCCACATTTCACACATAATAATCCCACAGTTTGACTTGTGTCTAAACTGAAGTGCAGAGTCTGATCTTTGAACACTTCAGAGTCTCAGAGCGACTGGTTTTACTGTAGACAGGAAACAGCTGAGGCCATCACAGCCTCACAGCTTTAGATCCTGTGCTCCACACACAGATCCTGCTGCATCTGGGAGAGCAGAGATTTAAAGTCTCTAAGATTCTCCTCGTGTCCGTGGTGTTTGTGCTTTTTGTTGCATGTTTAAAAATCTTTTAAGACCGAAAAATCCTCTAGTGTTTAGCGAGTTTAATGTGGTGATTTGGAAGAAACGCTACGGCAGATTTCCATCAGCCGGAAAATGAAAGAACGACAGTTTCTCCTCGACATTTGTGTTGGTTTCTGATCTGTTCAAACAGCGGGACACGACACTGCGGCGTTTTTACCTGCAGATCACTCGGGCAGAATTCGGAGGCTGCGGCTTGGACCCGGAATAGGACAATGACGTAGCGACTTACAGGACGAATAGGCTCATTACCTGCGGCCCTGAGGTCACCCTGAGGTCACTCTGAGGTCACCCTGAGGTCACTCTGAGGTCACTCTGAGGTCACTCTGAGGTCACTCTGAGGTCACTCTGTGGTCAGAGGAGTCACGGGTCCAGGCTCTGTCCTCCCTGAGACACAGACAAATGTTACATGGACATGCCTAAATCCAATAATAATAATAATAGTAATAATACATTTTATTTGTAATGCAAATAACTGCACTTTACATTTCAGTGAAATCTCAAAGTGCTACAGTGAGAGAATAAAAAAGATGATAAAAACACTTACAAATGACATTAAAAACATCCTAACACAAGATAAACCAGGCAAAATCCTAGTCGGCCTTTTAAAACCAAAACCGAATCAGTCCTCACTGCTGTAGAAGTTTTCAGCTTGTCCAAGAAAGGAAGTAAAAGGCTGAAGACCAACTGGACGTCATCAGCAGGAGAGGTTTATTTACCATAAATGATACGGGATCTTTGAGTGTTCGAGCCCCTTGACGATGCTCCCAAACGAGGAGGTTTATAAAGCAAATGTGGGGAGACCTGGAGGCTCGGGTTAGTCAGAAATATGCCACAGTTTAGATCGTGGCGCCGATGGAACGGCAAGAGAAGAGAACGGTGTCACTGTAGCTCCTGTGAGTCAATGTTAAAGGGACAGTTGTGAGTTTTGTTCATCGTTCCTCATTTCCTGATGATCCAGAGTGTTGGAGACGTGTGGAGACACTTGTTTAAATCTTCCTCCAGTCCTTGTATTTGCAGAGGTGCTGGTGCTGGGATAGTGCAGGTCAATGGCCACAGTCGTCCTGCCACTAAAAACAGTCTGACCCACTCCACAGACCAGAGGAAACTATTAGAGCTCCAGACTGTCCCTGTGAACGTCTGTGTCCACAGAATCATGTCTGAAATAAAACTAACCTGGAGTCGCCTGAATCGTCTCATGTTCAGGGACGATTTTCTCATATATCAGTCGCCGCTGCCGAGCTTCTGTCAGGAAGAACAACTCACTGCTGCTCAGACACAAATCCTTCAGATGCAGCGGTCGGTTTGACTCTAAATGATTCTGTGACACAGACGTTCACAGGGACAGTCTGGAGCTCTAATAGTTTCCTCTGGTCTGTGGAGTGGGTCAGACTGTTTTTAGTGGCAGGACGACTGTGGCCATTGACCTGCACTAGCCCAGCACCAGCACCTCTGCAAATACAAGGACTGGAGGAAGAGTTAAACAAGTGCCTCCACACGTCTCCAACACTCTGGATCAGCAGGAAATGAGGAACGATGAACAAAACTCACAACTGTCCCTTTATCCTGAGAGATGTACGTGGAGGATAAATGACTTAAATTTTCTTACACTCACTGTTCATTTAGACACTTCTCATTATTACAGACAGGACCGCCCCCTTCTGCGCACTCCTGCGCCAATGACCCAGCGCGTCACAGTTTGCCTCCACGGGCCTCGCGTCTATTTTTAGTGCTCCAAACCCGCTCGGAACCTGCGCTGGTGTCGGTGCCTCCGGCCTGGCGCCTTTTCCATCATGAGGAGACTCTGTGTTCACGCGGTAACTGCGGCCCCTCGGAGCATCCTCTGCACACTAATGATGTGAGCCTTTGTCCCGGACAAAGTGCTGTTTGTGCCGCTGTATTTTCCACTCAGCCCCCGGCAGCTGCCCACAGACCCACACGCACACGGACAGCCGCGCACACAGCCGCGCACACAGGCGGGGACAGGCCGGGGAGAGGCCGGGGACAGGCCGGGAGAGCGGAGACTGTTGTCCGCAGCTGCTGCCCGCGGGTGGGGGAGGGGGCTGCACCTGCCGCGGGCTCCGGATCAGGCCTGGACTCGCTCCTCTCGCCCGCATGATCCCTGAGTCTGTGTTCTGTTGAAACAGCTCCGTGCGTCAGGCTCATTTGCATCTGACCACAAACAGCCACAACAGCAGCGGCGGCGGCTCTACTGCCCTGAACCCGCGGAGGAGGCGACGCCTTTGGGGAGAAGACGTGGTCCTGTGCCCTGACCATCCGCGGCTGCTCTCGGTGTCGGGGTGCTGTACCACAGAAGGACCGGCCCGCGCTCTGCCGTGAGTATCTGTAACAGAGCAGAGTCTCCTGCGCTCTGTGCGTCTCTGCTGGAAGAACAGCGCGTCCTCCGCGGCACCAGCTCAGTCTGAGCCTAAACCCACTCTTGTGCTTCGGAACACGCCTCCCCACGGATACTAACACTATATTTATTCATTTTTGTAAACATTTGATCGCATTTTGTTGACATTTTAAACGCCTGTTTTCCATGCGCAAACAGACAGTCCGCGCAGCCGCATTACCGTCGCATCCTTTAAAGTCCGGTCTGAAGCGGCTCTCCGCGCGTCTGTAGACCCCAGAGCCCTCTCCTGCCCCGGCTCTGGTCCTGTCCTGTCCCCGCTGTAGCGCTGAGCTCTCTGGGAGAGTTCAGTGCGTCTGTGCGTCAGATGGAGCTGTGGAGCCGGTGCGCGCAGCGCGGGGCAGTGGCGCACTGAAGCTGCGCGCTGCGCTTCTATTGGCTGTGAGCTCGTTTCCACGGGACTACCGGATGGACCGACACATGTACAGTGTGCAGGGGGTGTCTACTTCACATACGGACAAGTTGGACTTTGTTTATGAATAAATGGAGCGTTTCAGGCGCCATTTTTTCCCAATATCCCTATTTTAGCCATAGGGGCCTTTTATTACGTTTGGGGCCCTTTCTGGGACCCCTGGACAATTTTTTTTGTGACTTGATCACCCCTTCACAGCGAACACACTTGGACGTGTCCTTTTTTGCAGGGATTGCTGGGAAGAAGAAGGAGGCCGTCGAGCTGAGAGTTTTGGAGTAGGAGCCATAGGCGCAGCTGCTGAGGAAAGGTAAGAACCAGGACTTTTAAAGCTGCCTGCTCGGCTCTGTGAGGAGCCCGGGGGCCCCGGGGGGCCTGTAGCCCGTGTTTAGACACCGATGGCCCGGTTTTTAGGTAGATTTGTCCCGCTGTGGCCCGCTGAGGCCCGCTGTGGAGCAGGGTGGGTCCGGGACGGTGTGCGTCACAGAGGAACATGGAGGCACGGCAGGGGGAGCCATTCTGCGCTGTAGCGGCTCACGGCTCTGTCAGGCCGCTCCAGGGTCACAGGCGAGAGCAGCGAGGCCCGGGGCCCGCCGCGCACCGGCTGGTATCACCGGGCTGCTCACGGGGCCTGTGACGGTGCACCGTGCGTCCTGGGACAGTGTCCCACCTGTGGACAGAGACAGAGGGACATGTGAGGAGGGCGGGGAGGACAGGGGACAGGGCAGGAGGCTTCACTTCACACGTGAGTTTGAGGCGCTTTAGTCCCGCACAGACCACAGCACAAAGTCTGTGGGATCGACTGAAAACATCCAAGATGGCCCCTGGAGCAGCAGGTGAACACTTCCTGCTTCTGTCCAAACTTCTCTCACTTTTAAAGTACATCTGGACTGGCCCCACAGACACAAGGGCCCCTCAGTCCAGGGGCCCTCACTGTCACCGAGGGCCCCTCCTCCTGAGCAGCCCCCCGTGTGGATCTGAGAGCGTCACATTAGAATAAGGTACAGGAGGTGAGGGCTTTAAACGCTGCTCAAACTGAACCTCGGATCAAATAAAAGTCAAAAACAACTCGAGGAACATTTAAGCCTGAATATTTCACATGAATAAAACTGAGCGGATGTGATCATATCTGTGCGTCTTTACGCACACCTGGATAAACTGGTGTTTATACTAGACACATGAAGTGAACTCTTATCAACACAAATCACTGAGTGAACTGCGGGAGCGGCGAACAGCGCCACCTGTGGAGCGCACGGAGAACTCACGCGTCACTCAGCTGCGTCTGTGTCTTTATTCAATCAGATCAGAAAATGGATCTTTACGCACAGCACCAAAGCACTTCCTGTTTTAAACTGAGTTTAATCTGCCGTGAAATTGTATAACCAGGACTAAATCAGGACTAAATCAGGACTAAACCAGGACTAAATCAGGACTAAATCAGGACTAAACCAGGACTAAACCAGGACTAAACCAGGACTAAATCAGGACTAAACCAGGACTAAATCAGGACTAAATCAGGACTAAATCAGGACTAAACCAGGACTGAACCAGGACTAAATCAGGACTAAATCAGGACTAAACCAGGACTAAATCAGGACTAAATCAGGACTAAACCAGGACTGAACCAGGACTGAACCAGGACTAAATCAGGACTAAATCAGGACTAAACCAGGACTAAATCAGGACTAAACCAGGAATAAACCAGGACTGGACCTGTTCTAACCAAGGCCAAAGAAAGACTAAACCAGATCTGAACCAGTCTAGGGTCTAAACAGAACAAAACATTCAGATCTCTTCATTCAAACGCAGAGTTTGTTCCTGTTCATATTCAACAGTCCGGACTGCGCATGCGTGTGGGGTTCATTCTCGCGCTGCTGTTTTTGCTTTTGCCCCGGAGAACACACATGTGCCTCTGCCCCCCGTGTGCGCGGTGCTGTCCTGGTGCTGAAACCTGCGCTGGTGAAACTGCGCCCTCTGCTGTCTGCGCATGCTCACTGCAGCTGCATGTGTCGCATGGGCGTGACTCAGGCGGAGGTTTGCCTAAAGCTGCGTAACACAATGTCATGTTGGTCTTGGTCTTATCCCCGTAAAGCCTAAAGCAGCTCCTGGATGTGAGTAAACGCCACAGATCAGCCTGAACCACAGCTCCACCCGAGCCCCAAACACCTCCCAAAGTCCAGCCAACACCGCTGCCTTCAGACCCTAGATTATGCCCTAGTCCCAGATAAGAGTTATGCATAAATCACATTATGTATTGATACTTTACCATGAAATCTCCAAAGAGTAAATTCACAAATGAACCTGATCTTTTCTGTCTGTGGCCCAATGACGTCTTCAATATTCATTTTAGCTGCTCCATCTGTTAAATATTGTGCACTGCAAATGTCTCTGATCAGGACATTTTAAAACTTCTATCAGGTTCTTCATTTTGTTTTCAGGTTTATTCTCGACTTAACTTGTTCTGAGACGCTTCATTCTCGTCTAGAGGTCGTTTATTTGAAGAGAACTTGTCCAGTAAAATGATCTCGCTGCAGAACAGATAATTTCACTACTTCTAACTCATTTTCTGATAAATTTAAGTGTTTAGATCTTACAGTTTGGCCGAGCTTTTCTGCAGGGTGGAGTTTTCTGATTTCTGGTCTAATGCTGTTTCCTTGTCCAAAACATACAGGCTTATTTCAAACTATTTCTTCTGTTCTGTCAAAATGAGCCTAAACTACAGGAGTCTGCAGCTTTTCCACATGATGAGACACGGGGAGGGCATCTGGCACAGGGACACTTCAGAACATGTTTGTAGAGGTTCAACTCCAGGATGAGCAGGACACGGCTCACAGATGTGACCTAACGCTGTGTCTGGTTTGTTTCAGGTGTTTCCAGAAGACTCTGAACCAGAACAACGTGAGGTAAAAGTCACACACACACACACTCAGAGCATTTGACCCACTCTGAGCCTCCTCTCCTGTGCCACAGCGCCCCCTGCTGCAGACATGATGAACGAGGAGGTGCTGGAGGACAAGGAGAAGCTGAAGCAGGGCCTGGTGAAGGTTCTGCAGTGTGTGGCGACCATCTCTTCTGCTGCTGCTGTGGTGAACCCGATCTTCGGCGTGGCCGGGTCCCTGATCCGTGTGGTGCTCCACCACATCGATGACGAGGACATCCGCACGCTCAAGAGAGAGTTTGGCTCCGTGAACCGCGCCCTGGACCAGCTCTCCCAGCAGAACCGCAACACTCTGCTCCAGATCAAGAAGGAGACGCTGGACGGTCAGTTCTGCAAAGTGGAGGAGAACCTCAGGAACCAGTTCAGGAAGTTCATGGAGATGGTGGAGGCGCGACCCGACCAGCGCGAGCGCAAGAAGGACGACTTCGAAGACAGCTACAGCAACGACCTGGGAGACCAGAACCTCCACACGCTGTACGATGGCGTGATGGGGACCCCCAAGCTCTTCAGCAGGCCCATCCTGGAGGTGTACCTGAGGCACAGCCAGGGTGACAGGGCCACCATGGAGCGCCTGTGCACCCGCCTCACCTACCTCTTCTGCATCGGCCTCATCGCCCTCATGGGCTACGCCGCCGTCATCGGAGACGACGAGGAGGGTCTGACCGAGGAGTGGGCCGAGAAGATGGAGAACGTCCAGGAGAAGATGCAGGAGGCGCTCCTTCGCTGCCACTGACACACACATTCCCCTGAGGACCTCCTGTGCACTGACTGCAGCCCAGCACCAGGGGGCAGACCTGAGCAGCTGCCCTGCAGAGAGGCCTGTGCTGGGGCTCCGGCTCCTCCTATAACCTCCTGTTCCTCTAATGTGGGACTTTGGCTTATGGCTCTTCTCTTTAGTTTGGTCTGACTGCACTTTTCTGTGTCTGACCTCTGTCTCTGCCACATCATTCTCTCTTTATATACGACATGTTCCTCTGAGCGTCTCCTGAGCACGTTCCACCGCCTGTGCCTGAACATGGCTCATTTTATATTTGTTACTTTTTTTATTTCGTGTAATATAATTCTCCTGTGCAAACAGAATCGTGTATTTCTTTCTTCTGATTCACAATCGTGTTTATAACTGTGGAGTTTATTTTGTCCTCGACAGATGATTATCGCTGCTTCTGTCTCCGTGTGAGACCCTCCGCCTGTCTGTACATACGCACTTAAATAAATACATTATGAACGTTAGAACGCCTCGTGTCTTCTCTTTTGCAATGAACAAAGGAGTGCAATTCTCTCTGTGAACACTAGAGGGCGACATCGCAGCGTTACAAACCTCCGCGTGTCCGTAAACGATTCAGGCTGAATCCCATGAGCCCCAGCGGCACCAGCCCCGCCCTGTCCGTACATCCTACACGGACTAAACGTGTGGAGCCTGAATATAAGAAAAAACTGTTTAAATTAGAAAAACGCAGCATCAGGAAGAAAAGAATCTGCGGGTTCCTGGTTTGAACACGTCTCTCTGCGTAATACGCATGTGCGGTCACCAGATGGCGCCACTGCACTGTCCTCCACTCTGCTCTGCGCGTAAATCAGATTTGGATCTCTTTTTTTTTCGTCTGATGCTAGAAATAGGCCTTTAAGCACTTCAGACACGTTAGTCACTGTGTCTTTTCTCCTCCTGTTTTTACCACAAACGCTGCAGATCCACGGGAGACAAAAATCCCGCATTTTCCACATGAAACCCGCACATTTCCACTGTAATAATGACCTATTTTTATGCAAAACTGAAGCTGCTTTTGCTTTGGAATCATCCTGAGTGTGGAATTATGCAACACGCGTTCAAACCTGGATCCTCTGAGCGGGTCCGCCTCTCCACAGATCTGACCTGTCACTCTGGTCTCCATGGAGATGTGTTTAAAGGGCCTGTAGCCGTTTGATCCCAAGTGTTTGATCAAAATGTGTCTTGCCTCAGTACAGATTTATTGTATAAGATTTTTTTTTTTAAAGTCTACTGTGTTCTGTTTTCATCTAATTACGAAGCGTTTTTCTGTCTGATAAGCAGGAAGTGCGCATTAGCATGGTCGTCATGGCGAGCTTCACTGTGAGGGCAAAAGGTGAGTGAGGAAGAACTTTGGACCTTTGCAAACAGTTTAAACTGAAGTACGACGCAAAAACTAAAATCGAGCCATGTTAAGATTATTTAAATTAAGAAAGTTTTATTAAAATCTGAGTAAATTTCACTTGACAATAAAATTTTTCTGCCAGCAGAACAAGAGTTTTTATACTTAAAGTGTGAAAATGCATCTGGACCTTTGTCCTTAAAATAAGAAACAAAATCAAATGTTGCTTGAATTAAGAAAAACATTTGTTCTGGATCATTTTACTTTGCTGAGATTTTGCTTTTTGCAGTCTAGTTCTGTTTTTATGGAAGCCTCACAGTCAAAATTATGAGTTTAAAAGTCATAATTAGGAGTTGAAAGTCAATTCTGAATCTCCATTTCCTCGTTCACTTGTGAATGTTTTAAAAAGACAAAAAAGAGGGGAAAAATCCACACAAAAACCCACATGAATTAGGACATGTGAAATGTTAATGGAGCTGGTTTAGTCCAAACAGGGAATGAGTTTAAAACATCTAACTATGACTTTTAATCTCATAATTATGACTTTAAAACTCATAATTTAGATTTTTAATCTCATAATTTAGATTTTTAATCTCATAATTATGACTTTTAATACCATTATTTTGATTTTTAAACTCATATTTTTGACTTTTAATCTCATAATTGACTTTAAACTCATAATTTTGATTTTTAATCTCATAATTTAGATTTTTAAACTCATAATTGACTTTATGTGAGGCTTTTGTTTTTTATTTACTGGAGGAAATGGGCTTCCATAGTTTTTTGTGTTTTCCTTTCTTTCTTTTTTCAGGCTCAGACATCTCCATGGAGACATGCAGGTGGACCCATATGAGAAAAGTCCCGCAGTGCAGCTTTAAATGTCCCTCATGTTCTGGAGGATGACCCGGGTTAAACCGCTGTGGAATGGCCCTGATGCCCCGGAGCCGCAGAACAGGTCTGACCAACACAGGACGTGGGAAACGACAGATAAGGAGAGAGAGAGACAGAGAGAGAGAGAGAGTGTGTGTGTGTGTGTGTGTGAGAGTGTGTTAGTCCTGTTTCAGTCCTGGTTTAGTCTTGGTTTAGACCTGGTTTAGTCCTGGTTTTAGTCCTGGTTTAGTCCTGGTTTAGTCCTGGTTTAGACCTGGTTTAGTCCTGGTTTTAGTCCTGGTTTAGTCCTGGTTTAGTCCTGGTTTAGTCCTGGTTTTAGTTCTGGTTTAGTTTTGGTTTTAGTCCTGGTTTAGTCTTGGTTTAGACCTGGTTTAGTCCTGGTTTTAGTCCTGGTTTAGTCCTGGTTTAGTCCTGGTTTTAGTTCTGGTTTAGTCCTGGTTTAGTCCTGGTTTAGTCCTGGTTTAGACCTGGTTTAGTCCTGGTTTTAGTCCTGGTTTAGTCCTGGTTTAGTCCTGGTTTAGTCCTGGTTTAGTCCTGGTTTTAGTTCTGGTTTAGTTTTGGTTTTAGTCCTGGTTTAGTCCTGGTTTAGTCCTGGTTTAGTCCTGGTATTAGTTCTGGTTTAGTTTTGGTTTTAGTTCTGGTTTAGTTTTGGTTTTAGTCCTGGTTTAGTCTTGGTTTAGTCCTGGTTTAGACCTGGTTTAGTCCTGGTTTAGTCCTGGTTTAGTCCTGGTTTAGACCTGGTTTAGTCCTGGTTTAGAGCCACGGTCCGTGCGCCTCGCGGGGCCTGGCGACACGGACACGCGCAACCTGGTGACGTCAGCAAGTGCGGCATTTACGTGAAAGCCTAAAACAGCGCCTTTTTTTTTATACATTTATGAATAATTTAAAAACATTTCGCGGCCTTCGTTTGGGAATAATCTGTAATCCCGGATATTCCAAAGCGACACGCAGGATTTGAGGAGATTTTAGGAGAATTCCCAAAGTGGACAGTCGGTTCCTTGCGCATTTTTCGTTTGCTTCGACGTCCAAGAGGCCGCGCACTTGGATGATGCGCGCTCCTGTGGCTCGTTTGCGCACTCAGCAAAATTGAACAAAAACTAAAATAAAATAAATTACAAATGTCAGAAATGTTTCGCAGCTGCGCCACGGACCTCGGTAAACTGTATTTACGGGGATGTGACTGGCCCCAAATGAATTATCTTTCCATATACTGACATTTTTGCGTGAGATTTGTGTCTAAACATAAATGAAAATAAACGTCTCTTACCTCGTCGTGGAGACCGGGCGGGAAAAGCATCGCGTTTGGCACATTTGGCGCAAAGCTTCCCGAAAAAGCGCACGGGGAAAAACGAACGATCACCTCCCTTGATGTGGCTCCTTGTTGCGCAGAGACGGAGGACGTGTGCGCGCGCTCCGCCTGCCCGTCCGTGCGTGTGTCCGTGCGTCTGCGGATCCGGCTCAGACCTGGTTCAGACCTGGTTCAGTTCTGGTTCAGTTCTGGTTCAGTTCTGGTTCAGTTCTGGTTCAGTTCTGGTTTAGTCCCGGTTCCAGTTGAGATTTGTTGGTTCAGTTCTAGTTTAGTGCTGGATTTAGTCCTGGTTTAGACTTGGCACAGTTCTAGTTTAGTCCTGTTCTTGAGATGCGCGGACACGGGGGTCGTGACGCACACAACACACGCGCACACCCCGGACGTGCGTGTGTGTGTGTGTGTGTGTGTCCGTGCGCGCGTGTAGACCTGGCCCAGTTCTGGTTTAGTCCCGTTTCTTTGGAATCTTTTGTGACATTTGTGCTTTAGTCCTCGTTTGAGACCGGCGCAGTCCTGATGTAGTCCAGTCCTGGTCCAGCCCTGGTCTTGAGAGTCTCGTTGCGCGGATACGGGGGTCCTGACGTGCGCGCCCTCTGCCTGTGCGTCCGTGCGCGCCTCTCCATCGGTGCCAGCTCGATCCGCGCGTCGCCGAACACCAAACTTTCCTTCCTCCTTCCGTTTTTTCCCCCTTCGTCTTCCACCCGCACCGCGCGTCAGGCTTTGGAGCAGGTGTCCGCGCCTGGAACCGTCCCCCGATCCCGTGCGTAAAGACTGCGGATTTCGCCAGGTAAACGTCACCCCGCGAGCGGCATCGCCACAACTCCAGACGCATTTCTCAACTACATCGTGACGCGCAGATGGCAAAAGGTTTTCTGGGTAGTTTTGGTGCAGATAGCGCAGTTTATTTCACCTCGACGCGAAATAAAAACGTTTGGACGCGTGCGTAAAGACTGCGCAGCGGGTAAACGTCACTCCCCACACGACGGCACGCCAAATATTTGAGATTCTTCGTGAGTCTGAGCTATAAACGACCCTATGTGCTTATTTTATTCGCATAACCGGTCTGTTTAATCGTTACGCACGCCTTTATTTCATGCTGCGTTTCCTTTATCTGTGTTTCAGACGATATCACAACATTCTATAGGTCAGAAATTAGATTATAATTCGTTGTTTTATGCCGCATCATCTCGTAGAAGCAAATCTCCGGTTTGGAGATTGTGTTTTACTGACAACAGCCGTAAATCTTGTTCTTCTTCTTTCTCAAAACGCTCTAAAAGGTCCAATATACACAAAACTGACTCTGAAACCTGGTTTAATCCCAATTGTAACCAGTTAGTCTTGGTTTAGTCCTTTTATAGTGCTTGTATAGTTCTGGTTTAGCCCAAGTTTCTCCTGTGATCTTATTTAAACCCTGGTTCATTTATAGTTGGTTGAGTCCTGGTTTAGTCCTGGTTTGTCCTGGTTTGGACCTGGATTAGACCTGCTTTAGTCCTGGTTTTAGTTCTGGTTTAGTCTTGGTTTTAGTCCTGGTTTAGTCCTGGTTTAGTCTTGGTCTATTAAACCCTGGTTCAATCAAAATGAATTCCTGTTAGTCCTGGTTTAGTCCTGGTTTAGTCCTCGTTTGTCCTGTTTGCTTAGCACTGGTTTAGTTCTGGTTTAGTCCTGAATAAATCTTAGTTTTAGTTCATGTTTCTCATGCTTAGTCCGGTTTAAATACTGGTTTAGTCTTAGTTAGTCCTGGTTTAGTTCTGATTTAGTCCATGTTTAGTCTTGATTTAGTCCTGGTTTGTTTTTGGTTTGAATAAATTCTGGTTTAATCCTGGTTTAGTTCTGGTTTAGTCCTGGTTTTGCCCAGATTATCTCCAAGTTTTCTTAGCCCAAATTTATCCTGTTAAATCCCGGTTCATTTATAGTTTGTTTAGTCCTGGTTTAGTTGTGGTTTTGCCTGGATTATGTCCAAATTTATCCTGTTAAATCCTGCTTCAGTTATACTTGGTTGAGTCCTGGTTTAGTCCAAGTATAGTCCTAGTTGTACTGGTTTAGTCCCGGTCTATTAAACCCTGGTTCAATCTAATTTAGTCCTGGTTTAGTCCTGGTTTAGTCCTGGTTTAGTCCTGGTTTAGTCCTGGTTTAGGTTTGGTTAACTCTTTGTTTCCCCTGCTTTAGTCCTGTTTAAATCTTGGTTTAATCTCTGTTAGTCCTGATTTAGTCCTGTTTTAAACCCGGTTTAATCCTAATTTGTTTAATCCAGGTGTAAATTAGTCCTGGTTTAGTCCCGATTAATTTAGAGGTTTTAATTCAAGTTTCTCTTAGTCCGGTTTAAATTCTGGTTTAATCCAATGAAGCTGTAGCTTTTTACCTTTAGTTCAGTAGAGACAATTATGGAAATTTGTCTAATTCTTTATTTGATTTTGATTTATATTTTTTTTAGCTTTATGCATTTTAACACTTTTTATTTATTGTTTTATTTATGATTTTCTGTCTTTTATTGTTTTCATTTGTTTGTGCAGCACTTTGGAAACTCTGGTAACTCTGGTTTAGTTCTGATTTAGTCCAGGTTTAGTCCAGATTTAGTCCAGGTTTAGTCCTTGTTTATCTTAGTCCTGATAAATCTTAGTTTTAGTTCAAGTTTTTCGTGCTTAGTCCGGTTTAAATACTGGTTTAATCCTAGTAAGTCCTGATTTAGTCCTGATTTAGTCCTGGTTTAGTCCTGGTTTAGTCCAGGTTTAGTCCTGATTTAGTCCTGGTTTAGTCCTGGTTTAGTCCTGGTTTAGTCCTGGTTTAGTCCAGGTTTAGTCCTGATTTAGTCCTGATTTAGTCCTGGTTTAGTCCTGGTTTAGTCCAGGTTTAGTCCTGGTTTAGTCCTGATTTAGTCCTGATTTAGTTCTGCTTTAGTCCTGGTTTAGTCCTGATTTAGTCCTGATTTAGTCCTGGTTTAGTCCTGGTTTAGTCCTGATTTAGTCCTGATTTAGTCCTGGTTTAGTCCTGGTTTAGTCCAGGTTTAGTCCAGGTTTAGTCCTGATTTAGTCCTGGTTTAGTCCTGGTTTAGTCCTGGTTTAGTCCAGGTTTAGTCCTGATTTAGTCCTGATTTAGTCCTGGTTTAGTCCTGGTTTAGTCCTGCTTTAGTCCTGGTTTAGTCCTGATTTAGTCCTGATTTAGTCCTGGTTTAGTCCTGGTTTAGTCCTGGTTTAGTCCTGGTTTAGTCCAGGTTTAGTCCTGATTTAGTTCTGCTTTAGTCCTGGTTTAGTCCTGATTTAGTCCTGGTTTAGTCCTGGTTTAGTCCTGGTTTAGTCCTGGTTTAGTCCAGGTTTAGTCCTGATTTAGTTCTGCTTTAGTCCTGATTTAGTCCTGATTTAGTCCTGGTTTAGTCCTGGTTTAGTCCAGGTTTAGTTCTGATTTAGTTCTGGTTTAGTTCTGCTTTAGTCCTGGTTTAGTCCTGGTTTAGTCCTGATTTAGTCCTAGCTGGTTTAGTCCAAGTCTCTCCTTAGTCGTGTTTAAATCCTGGTTTAGATTCTCTTTTGTCTCGTCCTGTTTTTTGTATTGTGTGGATGAAGCAAAGACACAGAGAGTTAAACAGTTAAAGTTCCGATATTACACAAAATCAGACTCTTTTGGAGCTTTAAGTCGTGTTCTAATGTTGTTCCCTCCTTTACTATTAGTCTGTCTACATCTCCAAAGCTCCAGACGCTCTGCTCCACCTCGTGATGTCATGAAGTGATGTGGTTTTCAAGTGAACAGCTCCTTTTACTTTTCGTTTAGTAGAGATGGACAGTTCCAGGTCTGAAATGATTGTTTTTGGGGGGAAGAACTCAATGTAAATGTGCGGAGTTTGTGTGTTAAACATGTGTGAAAGCAACAAAACACAAGTCCAGGTCTGTTTGTGACGAGGAAACGAGATTAGAACGAGAAAAAAACAGAGTAACACGGGGCCTTTAGAGTCTAAGAGCAGCAGAGTGGCTCGAGTCTGCGTCTTAACGGCGTAAATAATGGATCACGTCCGACCTGAGTGCTTCTGTGAACGTGCAGAAGCATCACCGGCCTTTCCCTTATCGCATCCAAACTGCACACGCTCAGGTCGATCGATGCTTTTCTGCCCCGTCACCTGCAGACGGAGCAGGGCCTTCGAGAGGCACCTCTGCGTCAGATACGTCAATAAACAATCAGGATTTAGGGAGATTTACACAGGAAGTCTGTGGGTTTCATCTGTGGACAGTTTAGACGTGGTTTAGGCAGATTTAATCCTGGTTTAGTCCTGGTTTTAGTCCTGGATTAGTCCTGGATTAGTCCTGATTATGTCCAAGAATGCTGAGTCCAAGTTTCTTCTGTTAAATCCTGGTTCAATTATAGTTGGTTTAGTCCTGGTTTAGTCCTGGTTTAGTCCTGATTTTAGTCCTGGTTTTAGTCCTGGTTTTAGTCCTGCTTTAATCTTGGTTTAGTCTGGGTTTAGTCTTTGTTTAATCCTGGTTTAGTCCTGATTTTAGTCCTGGTTTAGTCCTGATTTTAGTCCTGCTTTAATCTTGGTTTAGTCTGGGTTTAGTCTTTGTTTAATCCTGGTTTAGTCCTGGTTTAGTCCTTGTTTTAGTTCTGGTTTTAGTCTTTATTTTAGTCCTTGTTTACTCCTGGTTTAGTACTGATTTTAGTCCTGCTTTATTCTTGGTTTAGTCCTAGTTTAGTACTGGTTTAGTACTGGTTTAGTCCTTGTTTAATCCTGGTTTAGTCCTGATTATGTCCAAGAATGCTGAGTCCAAGTTCCTCCTGTTAAATTTTGGTTCAGTTATAGTTGGTTGAGTTCTGGTTTAGTTCTGGTTTAGTCCTGGTTTAGTTCTTGTTTGCCCTGGTTCCTTTAGCCCCGGTTAATCCTGGTCTAGTTCTTGGAGTTTAGTCCTTGCTGGTTTAGTCGAAGTTTCTCATGCTTAGTCCAGTTTAAATCCTTGTTTAATCATTGTAAATCCTGGTTTAGTCCAGATTATGTCCAAGATTGTTTAGCCCAAGTTTCTCCTGTTGAATCCTGGTTCAGTTATAGTTACTTTAGTCCTGGTTTAGTTCTGGTTTAGTTCTTCGAGCTTAGTTCTTGTTGGTTTAGAGCTAAACCCCATAAATGTGGTTTGGCTGATGATCAGAGCAGCTCCCACGTCCCGGCACCGCTCCTATTTTTAGCTCTTTTATTCCGGGCTCTTTGTGAATCTGCCTCGGACTCTTTTCACCTGAACCTGAAGTCCCGCTCTGTGTCACTGCGTCTTTTCACCACTCGAACAATTGGACCTGCGATTATTCAGCGCGCGACAAAACCACCTCAAAAACATTTCAGAGTCAGAGGAGCTTTGGAAAACGTGTGAACCTGAGAGGCCAAAATTGTACCTGTGGGTCATTTCAGGATAGTTTTAGGTCCATTTGTTTGGAAATTCAGGGCCTGTTCACACCAGAACCCTTATGGGTAAAAACAAGAAAATATTTTATTGGAAGTGCCTTTTGTTTACACGGTGACAGCGTTTTTGGGGCCTTTCTATTACAAAGCATATCACTTCTAGGTTCCATATTTGTGAATTTACCTTTTGGGTATTTCGTGGCAAAACACAATATAATTAAAGAGGATCTTGAGCATGAGGAGGTGAATTCTGTCAGGAGCCAATAAACAGCACAGATCAGTGTTTCCTCGGTGGAGATCTCACTGTGGCAGTGAGTCTGTCAAGGCAACAAACTAGTGTAGTGATGGGGGCAAGTTCTGAACTTCCATGTAAAACGACAATTTGCTTCACACTGAAGAAGCTTAACACCACTTTAACCCATCTGACAACAGCCACGAGTCTCACAAACCAAACGCTCTGCCTGGTTCACTCATTAGTGTCTGGAAACGTTAGAAAACAACTTTATAAGCACCTCACACTTCCCTCTGCTGATTTCCCACAGGCCAAAGCCCAAAAGACTCTTCTTAGTTGATTTTTTCCCAAGATCCGTTTTTTTTTTTTTCTCGTTTATGGTCGTTCAAATAATAATAATGATAAAGACGGCACAGAAGATTATCGTTTATGATCGTATCAAAATAAGCTTCATGAAATGGTTTTCTTTTCCTCGCTCAAGACACGTGAACAGTACAAACAAACTTAAAACAAGTTTGGAGTTATTCTGAGTCGGGCTGCACCAATATCCAAGTGTCACGACACGGTCTGAACCTCACAGTTCGATATTTATGGCGATATCGTGGGAAAGTTCACGATATTACGATATTCTACAGAATAACAGACTGACTCTAAAATGCTTCAGTCATTTGGTGCAACATTTATCGTCATTAGTGACGGAACGAAATCCAAATCTCTCTGGACCAGATTTACACCAGAGTTTCCTTCATTCATTTGTTTGTTCTTTTGCCATTTTGCTCTTTTTCGTTCCCTTTCTTTTGTTTGTTCGTTCTTTCTTTTTTGTTTTTTTCTTACTTTCGTTTGTTATTTAATTCTTTCTTTCTTTATTTTATGTTCTTTCTCTTTTTCGTTCTTTTAGTTCTTTCTTATGCTCTTTCTTTCATTCTTCCTTCCGTTTGGTTGTTCATTCTTTTGTTCGTTCATATTCCACCTCCATCTCGCCGTACCATATTTAAAACTGTGAATCTGCTCCTTTTTCCTCTAAAAATGCTTCACAGACTTAATCCACAGACTGAAGATGTAAAAGTGCTTAGAACAGTTATTTCTTCATGTCGTCTGCACTGAAACGGAGCAAAGGATCATGGTCTATGTAGTTCCCTCTGTGTTTTTTTTAGCTATTTCTGCATCAGAGACTTGGGATTCGATATACTGTGATGCTCCACGATATTATTGTGATACGATACGATATCACCATATTTATGTTATTGCTCTGTCCCTACAATGGAAAAAATTACGAAACATGAAAGAAAAAGTGTGTCCAAACTTTTCACTGGCGTGTGCGTTTTAGTGAAATGAGTCTAACCTGTTGTACCTGATCTGCTCTGACCTTCTGACCTCCAGCTCCTCCAGCTCCTCCTGCTCCTTCGGCTCCTCTGGCTCCTCCAGCTCCTTCGGCTCCTCCAGCTCCTTCGGCTCCTCCAGCTCCTTCGGCTCCTCCGGCTCCTCCGGCTCCTCCGGCTCCTCCAGCTCCTTCGGCTCCTCCAGGTGTGAGCGACATGAGTGCGTCTCTGGAGCGCGTGGTGGCTCAGAAGAAGGAGGCCATCGAGGCGGTGATGGACATGCTGGAGCGCGGGTCCGAGGTTCTGGCCAGCGCTGTGGGCGAGCTCCTGCCCTTCTGCGAGGCCGCCGCCCCCCTGCTCCGCCTCGCCCTCGACAACGTCCAGAGCAAAGAGGTCTTCTACGTCAAAGAGCAGTTCCTGACGGTGAGGAGGCAGCTGGATAACCTCTCCGCTCAGATGCAGGACATCGACGCCGAGCTGCAGAGGGCCAAGCTGGACGCGCAATACTTCTCTGTGGAGGAGAACATCAGGAACCAGTTCAGGAAGTACATGGACATCCTGGAGGCCAAGCCGCAGTTCAGGGAGGTGAAGACCAGGCTGTTCCTGGAGCACTTCGCCAAGAGCGGCGGAGACAAGAACCTGCACGTGCTCTACAGCGCCCTGATGGGGACCAGTCTGTTCGGGGAGTCCGTGCTGGAGCTGGTGGACAGGTGAGATGTTTGTGTCTTACAGAACAGCAAAAGAAAAAGTAATTCTGTAAACTGGACAAAGGCTTTAGAGCCCGCTGTTCATCCACATTTTTCTGAGGGCCGATTAAGAACCAAACTGGGGTCTCCCAAAATCTAGTTTTTAATTGTTTTCACCTTTGTTTTCCTTTTCTTTATTGACACAGCGGAACAAAGAGAAAGTGGTACAGAGACTAGTGGGATTTGGTGCGTTCAGACCGCAGCGTCAGGGCATCCAGTTTACATGGAAAGTCTATGTGGACGTGTGTCTAGACCAGTGGTTCTTAACCTGGTTGGATGGAGCTCAGGGGTTCAGGGTCAGACTCAGGGGTTCAGACTCAGGGGTTCGGTGAATCAGTCTCAGGGGTTCAGGGTCAGACTCAGGGGTTCAGGGTCAGTCTCAGGGGTTCAGGGTCAGTCTCAGGGGTTCAGGGTCAGTCTCAGGGGTTCAGGGTCAGACTCATACGTTTGGTGATGTCTCGTCCCGTTTGGCCGTTATCGGCTGCAGGACATTTTGTGCATTCGTCATGTGACTGTCCTGATGGTGTCGTGTCATTTCTTTTTTAATATTTTCCCTTCGTACGAACTATGTCGAGCAGAAAAAGAAAGTGGTCGGACGAATCTGTGCAATATGGATTCACACGTGCAACAAATAAAATATATGTACCTGTGTCTGAATTTGAAAAAAAAAAATATATATTTTTCCAGTTAAGAAGGGTTCAGTGAATGTTTTTGATGGTGCTTAAATGTACTGTCTTTGAGATTGGACCCCAGGAAGACGAGTCTCTGCTTCTGTAGAGACGAATCCTGAAAGAAACAAGAAACAAGAAACAATAAACAATGCACATATGAAACTAGTGTAGTTCAGTACGTCCAACAAGGTCAAGAACCACTGATCTAGAGCGTCCTGTGGCACGAATCTGGCGTCGAGGCGGTGAATTTTGAGCATTCAGGCATCGGCGTCAGAAGATGAAAAAGCTGCACTTTTGGCATCAGACGCGTCACATGAACCAGTCAAGGAGAATTGTCCATTTACGTAGCGATGAAAGAGCCGAGAGCTGGAGCGTCCGTTGCTCCGCTGATGTGTTTTTGTAATAAATACACTAAAGTCACTCTCTGGACCTGGAAAACACGGGACTCGGGACTTTTTTAAAATCACACTTAGTTTATGTTGTTGTAAGGCGACCTTGAGTGTCCAGAACGGCGCCTAATAAATGAAATGTATTATTATCGTTATTATTACTCGCCCTGGACGCGCGTCAAGTATTTTGCTCCCGTTGGTCCACAGCGTCCAACACTCGCGTCGGGGCGTCTGATTTCACGTGTAAAGGCTCCAAACAGCGGCGTCCAGGGGCGTTTTGGGACACTGCGGTGTGAACGCGCCATAAAACGTGTTAAATTAATACTATAGAGTTTGGAAAAATACCGGAATAAATTTATATTTTTGTTTCTTAAAACAAAATGGCAAAAATTGGTAGGAACTATTTGTCTCCTCCAAATATTAGTTGTGCCTCGTCCCCACCGTCCCTGTGCAGATCTACGCCTTCGCCTTTAGTCAATATCTCAGTAATAAAATTCAATATATTTACATTATACTCACATGTTCCACGTCTTATACTTCTTCTTGTCTGATGGTGTTTGTTTTATTTACCAAAAGAAAGATGAAGTGTTCCATGTTCCAGCTAAACCTGTGCTCCCAGTTACACAATCTAACAGTAGATGGACACACGACCTTTATAACATGTACATTTATAATGCATCTGGCCCCATTTTTGTGAAGCTCAAACACATTTTTTATTATTTCTCTGTCCAGACCTGGAAACTGATATTTCTGGGGATGCAAAAACGTAACTTATCGTTCCCTCAAACGTTTCTCGTGTAGATTTGAGGTCAGCGAATCACTGAACATGTTTCATGGCTCCAGTCGCCTCCAGATCGTTCTGATGATGCAGCGTTTCTGTGTCCTGGTGCCGCAGTGTGTTGCCATGGAAACTGTGTCCCTATAACATGCGTCAGGTCTGGAGCTGTGAGGTTTCTCTGCTCGTGTCCCTGCAGTTATCTGGCCCGTCACCGGCGCCTCCTGGAGGACTTCTGCGTGCGCATGAAGGAGCTGTTCTGCCTGGGCCTGATCGCTCTGCTCGGGCACTGCGCCCTCACCCGGGGCCCTCAGGAGGAGCAGGAGCTGATCCAGGAGTGGAGCTCCAGGATGGGGGAGGTGGAGGCCAAGATGAAGGACACCATCGCCTCCTGCGTCGCTGCCTTCCCGGAGCAGGCCAAAGAGGACGCCCAGCGCTTCCTCCAGGAGAGCCCCGAGGACGAGGAGCTCCAGCAGGTCCAGAGCTTTTCTCTTTTACTAAAGCAAATGTGTTCATAGTCATGTTCTGTTCTGAATAAAACTGAAGCCCCGTTCACACATACAGTCAGGGCCAGAAGTTTTGAGAATGACACAAATATTACATTTTCACAGGTTCTGCTGCTTCATTGTTTTAGGTGTTTTCTCACATGTTTTTATGGTTTACTGAAATACAATTAGAAGCATTTCATAAGCACCAAAAGCTTTTAGTGACAATTACACTGAGTTCATGCAACAAGTCGATATTTGCAGTGTTGCCTCTTCTTTTTCAAGACCTCTGCAGTTCTCCCTGCAGCTTCAATCAACTTCTGGACCAAATCCTGACTGACGGCTCCATTCGTGCATAATTAACGCTTTGATTTTGTCAGAATTTGTGTTTTTTTGTCCACCCGCCTCTTGAGGATTGACCACAAGTTCTCAATGGGGAGTTTCGTGGCCATGGACCTAAAATCTTTATGTTTTGTTCCTGAGTCATTTAGTTATTCCGTTTGCTTTATGGGAAGGTCCATCCTGCTGGAAAAGGTTTTGTTCGTCACCAAACTGCTCTGGGACGGTTGGGAGACGTTGCTCTCGGAGGACGTTCTGGTACCAAAATTAATATTTGCAGTTCACAGAAAATTGGCAGGTACAAAATGCAGTGATCCTCGTTCAGACGAGCACCAGTCCCAGAACTCTGCGGGTCTGAGGACGTTTCAGGCAAATGTAACTGGGATATTTGCATAAAAAAATAGACCCTTTTAGTGTGAATAAACTGTGATGATGTAGGTTGCATGTTTTGGCAACAGAAGTACAGCAGTAAGTATATAAGTCAGCTTGTCGAGATCGAGAACATTTCCTCAACGTGCTGAACTTTGACAAACCATGTCCGACTGCAAGATTCTCGTGTGATCAGAGAGTAAAACTTTAAAACTTTAGTCCGTCGGTAGAATATCGATTCTGACAAACACACACAGAACAACCAGACATTTTGGTGCTGGAAATGTTTTTTATCTCCGTCTTCTTCAGTCCGTGTTCAGTCTGAAGGAATCAGAATGAACGGGGAACAATGACACTTCTGTTGTTAAAATGCACACGCAGTTTTTTTTAATCACTTCTGCCCTAAAAGAGTCTGCAGGAGCTGATCAGAGGATTCCCACTTCAGATACACGATCCTGTGACACTGTGACACCCATAGACCGTATATGAGTGGACTAAGCTAACCCGTTAGCCACCGTGTGCCAAACAGGAAGTGCTCCAGGAGGCTCTTGGGGCTCCTTCACATTAGGATCTTCTCGTCCCTCTGTCTGTACCTGCTGCTCTGAGCCTCGTCATTCTGGACTTAAACTGTTCGTCTGAAGCCGCCACACAGGATCCTGAACTTTTCATTTCTCTGTTTTGTTCCTGAATCAAGATCTGAACATAAATAACGGACCAATCAGACGCCTTCATTCCCCGAGGTCCCTCCCCCTAGTGTTAGCAACAGGTTTGATTGACAGCTCGTTTTGTTGCTAAGTAAGTTCCCTTCCCGCTTTCCCCCGAGTGACGATTTCTGAAATAAAATGACAAAATATCTCAAACAGTCACAATATCTAATGTGACTAGAATCTGAACGAGCAGAATTTAACGAGCATAAAGTAAAGTGAATTTGGTTAAATTGTGACTCTATTGTTGTTCGTACGTAACAGAACAAACAACATAAATCAGTGACTTAAACTATTTAAAATTTGATGCTAAAAGCTCAAAGTTTCCTTCTTATTCTCAAGAATCGTCAAAATCCAGCGCTTCGTTGGATGGGGACATTTAACCTCCTCACTCATGATTGGCTCTTGTGTTGCTATGATACTCGCGGGAGGATTTCCAAATATGGACCTGGCACCAAATTCGCTCCTGTAACCGTGGCAACAGGAGCCTCATTTGGATCGACTTTTACACTGGAATGTCCCCCACACAGTCCCAGCGTAATCTGGAACCCAAACCTGTAACCACAGGAACCAGGCAGGAACACGGGCCATTTTCTGACTTCAGAAGTTACCATGGCACACTTTAGCAAACACATTTTCAGGAAACCTCTGGCTAATGCTAAGAAGCTTGTGATTGTATTAGGGTGATCAGCTTTTCAAAATAAAAAAATTGGTGGTTGGTAATAATAAAAGAGTGAATTGCCTAATTATGGAAAACTGTTCTGCATCCGGCCCATTTATGACAGTTCAGTCACATTTTCTTTGCGTTTTGGTCGTTTTTAAGCAGCTTTTCTGTATTTTGCCTAAAAAAAAGACAGTTTATGCCTCTCTTTACTGCTGGCAGGGATCAGACTGGTCCAAAATAGGGACACCTGAGATATTTGTTGTATAAAACTGGGACAAATCAGTGGTTTTGTATAAATCTGCAGGGACAGGGGACACAGGGCTCAGAACGGGGACTGTCCCAGTTACTCGAGACTGTGATGTTATTTGAGAGAGACGGGTTTGGATGTTTGGTATAAATAAAATAGTGAAAAGAGCGTGTGAGATTGTGCATTCTCGTGTCAGTCATGATCTGAGGGACTCTGACGCTGCATTTATTTTGCTTTATGGTCGTTCGCAAACACGGATTTCTGTATTTTGGCAAAACAAACAACAATTTATGCTGGTGTAGTCCTGGTTTAGTCTCAGTTTAGTCCTGGTTTAGATCAGACTGGTCAAAAATAGGGACACCTGGGACATTTCTTGTATTAAACTGGGACAAATCAGTGGTTTTGTATAAATCTGCTGGGACAGGGGGACACAGGGCTCAGAACTGGGACTGTCCCGGGTAAATAAGGACGTCCGGTCACTCTAGACTGTGATGTTATTTGAGAGGGATTCGTTTAACAGTAGAAATCGTCTCACCTGTCGTAGTTCCAACGACAACAGTGAACAAAATAAAGCGTCGATTAAACTCTAATAATTCCCTGCATCCTCCCAGGGAAATTACCGGATCAGAACTGCAGTGAGATCAGCTCTGGCTCAGAGTGTGTATACAAATGGACATAGTTAACCTTCCACCCGCCACGTTCCAAACAGGAAGTTCTCATGCGGCTTTACCGGCTCCTTCGGATTTTACACTGGGATCTTGCGGCTCCTCTGGACCTGCTGCTGTGGCGTCGTTATTTTCCTCTTAAAATGTTTCATATGAACCTGCGACACATGTGTTTTTAGTTTGGTTTTTTTTAGTTTAGTCTTTATTTGTCGGGGACCATGCACAAAATTCCTGAATCTTTCTAACAGAAGAGCTGAACTGCAGCAGATTTAGCTCCTGCTACTTTCCCTCTGCAGGTGAACACACCAAATATTTACAATTTACAATAGAGCAATAAAAATACACAAGAAAACATCACAATTCAGAAAACCTGACGTCCTAAACTCACAGCAATAATGAGATTAAATGTAGTTGTGCTGAATTTGTCAGTAAAAATGTCCAGTATAATGAGCCTGAGTGATGTCAGCACGTTTGAGTGTCTAGAATGTGCTTTTGTAGGTTTGGAGTAAAATGCTGAATGTCTCCAGACTGTTTCAGAGTCTGGAAGTTTATTCCACTGTTTAAGAGTTGAAATGATCCTGGTGGGTTTTTTTGCGCGATTTTGTTCATCAAAAAAACCCTCTTCATGACACAGGTCCTGGCTCCAGATTCGCTCCTGTAACTGTGGCATCGTGAGCCTCATTTGAGCGACGCTGTGGGGACGTCACAGTCGCTTAGTCCACTTCTTTTATACAGTGTCGGGTCAAGCTGCAGGTGTGAATGAGGCTTTGGTAAAGAGCATCAGTAATGACTTAAAAAAACAAAAAAACTAAAAGTAGAATTTGGTTGTACAGATATTTTGTACTGGGGACTGGATTTACCCTCTAGTTTTGTTTTAATAGTATTATTCCTGGTAATGTTCTGAATATTTTAGTGTTAAATAGGCACATTTGCCTCTTTCTGCTCAGTGTGTGTTGTGAGCACTGTGTGACATCACAATGTGCTGCCCTGATTACAGACAGGTGTCCCCCCCATCACCTGTCACCCCCCCACCCCATCAAACGCAAACTTACACAAGAACTACGGCAATTGTTTTAGGTTTGTTTGTGCTGCAAAAAGTTTCGATTGTGCTGATTACCTCACGTCTTTGAGGGAATCAGTGAAATAAGTAAATAGCTTTAAAAATATGAACGCAAAAAGTTAAATATTAATGACACACAACAGCACAAATGATACAGAAAGAATTTATGTCATAGTTTGCCATGTTTTAGCATTTTCGGGGGGCGGGGCCACGTCATCTGCCAAAAATAACAAAGAACCAGAATAGTGAATAAACACTAAAAACTAAAGCAGCACAAATGTAACTTTTTTGCAACATTTTGGGCCGTTTTAGGGCGTTTTGAAGCTTCTTGTGGGGCTGACCCCAGTTTGACCTATAAAAGAATCATTAATATCTCCAAAACTAAAGCAGCACAAATGAAACACAAATGAAGCACAAACAGTTGACAGTTTTTGTGTAAAGTCAGGGCCAGAAGTTTTGACAATGACACAAATATTACATTGTCACACGTTCTGCTGCTTCATTGTTTTTAGGTGTTTTCTCACACATTTTTATGGTTTTACTGAAATAAAATCACAAGCATTTCATAAGTATCAAAAGATTTTAGTGACAATTACACTGAGTTCATGCAACAAGTCGATATTTGCAGTGTTGATCGTCTTTTTCCAGACCTCTGCACTTCTCCCTGACATCAACTTCTGGACCAAATCCTGACTGAGGCCGTCCATTCTTACATAATCAATGAGTTTTTCAGAATTGGTGTTTTGTTTGTCCACCGCCTCTTGAGGACTGAGCACAAGTTCTCAGTGGGATTAAGATCTGGGGAGTTTCCTGGACCTAAAATCTTCATGGTTTGTTCCTGAGCCATTTAGTTATTCCGTTTGCTTTATGGGAAGGTCCATCCTGCTGGAAAAGGTTTTGTTCATCACCAAACTGCTCCTGGACGGTTGGGAGACGCTGCTCTTCGAGGACGTTCTGGTACCAAAATGAATATTTGTGTCATTCTCAAAACTTTTGGCCCCGACTGTAGGTTTGCGTTTGACGGGGCCGGTTTCATGCAGGTCACTCTCCCCTTTCCTCCTCCAGAGCCTAAACTGAACACTTGTATCTGTCGGTCTGAACGTGCAGGTGGCTGAGGCTCTGCTCCAGGTCCTGCTGAAGAAGTTCGACTGGGTGAGCTGGTCGGTGCGGGTCATAAAGTGCTCGAGCAGCGCGTACCGGAGCTGGAGGGCGGGCGAGCACTTCCACCACATCAGCGGCGACGCCTGGTTCGAGGTGCCGCCCGTCAGGCACCTGCTGCTGGTGGTGTCGTACAGCGGCGGCGAGCCCCGGCCCGTGCCCCGGCAGAGCATCCGGGAGCTGGCGGAGGCCCAGAGCCGCAGAGTCGGGCCCCCGGCGCTGGTGGAGCTGCTGAACGCGCAGCTCCAGAGCCACGGCCGCCTCCTGGTCCACGCCGTCACCCGCCACAAGGACTGCGCCGCCGCCTGGAGCTTCAGCCACGACTGCCACTACTGGGAGCGGCACAAGGGGGGCGCTGTGTGTGTGCACGCCGAGTGAGAGTGTGTGTGTGTGCACGCCGAGTGAGAGTGTGTGTGTGTGTGTGTGTGTGCACGCCGAGTGAGAGTGTGTGTGTGTGTGTGCACGCCGAGTGAGAGTGTGTGTGTGTGTGTGTGCACGCCGAGTGAGAGTGTGTGTGTGTGTGCACGCCGAGTGAGAGTGTGTGTGTGTGTGTGTGCACGCCGAGTGAGAGTGTGTGTGTGTGTGTGTGCACGCCGAGTGAGAGTGTGTGTGTGTGCACGCCGAGTGAGAGTGTGTCTGTGTTTGTGTGTGCATGTGTGTGTGTGTGTGTGTGTTTGTGCTCTACATTTAACAAAGACACTTTATTATTCTCTATCGCTGCTTCAGTGCAAATTCTGATCTAATTTGCTTTGTAACTCCTCAGAATCTCAGGTTATATGTTTGTCTGTTCTCCTCACACCGACCAAAGGCCTGACAGCTCTTCACCTCCTCCTCCTCCTCCTCCTCCACCTCCTCCACCTCCTCCTCCTCCTCCACCTCCTCCACCTCCTCCACCTCCTTCACCTCCTCCACCTCCTCCACCTCCTTCACCTCCTCCACCTCCTCCACCTCCTCCACCTCCTCCACCTCCTCCTCCACCTCCTCCACCTCCTTCACCTCCTCCTCCTCTTCTGTCTCTTCATCTACCGTATTTTTCGGACTATAAGTCGCACCAGCCAAAAAAATGTGTAATGAAGATGAAAAAAAAAAAAACATGTATAAGTCGCACCGGACTATAAGTGGGGGAAATTTATTTTATAAAATCAGACCAAGAACCGACATTTCATCTTGAAAGACGAGTTCTACACTACAAAAAAGGATTTTCTATCATAGTTAAACTGACTTGAATTAAGCAGATTCATCTTAAAAGATCTATTTTAAGATTTTTTTACTTAATAAGATGAGATTTTTTTTACTTGTTTCAAGATATTCATCCTGATTTCTCTTATCTCGATATTACAACTTATTCTAAGCACTTTTTATATTAACTCAGTCCAGGTTAAGCCTCTTTAACTTCCTTCTCAAACCAATAAGGTAAAAATCTTGTCATAAATACTTGAAACTCGTGTTTTCTGCTTAGAACAAGATTCAGATTTCGTCTTGTTTTAAGAAAACTTGGTGAGTGAAAATTTCTTACTGCACTGGCAGAAAATTTCACTTAAAATAGGACATTTTTACCTCAAAATATTTTTTTTTTCTTTTTTTTCTAGGACTTTTTTGCAATGTAGAAGTTATGGTAATAAAAACAACAGAATAGAGAAGAATCTGTGTGTCATTTGTTCGTTCGTTCTTCAATATGGAATCAAAATAAGAAAACGACTTTTTTCTTTCTTATTTGTCTCTAAAACCAAAATGAAAAAATTGATAATAATTTGTTTTTTCAATTTTGAGATTCATATATTTGGTCTATGGGCTGTCAGTGTGAAAAATGTCATATATAAGTCGCACCTGAGTATAAGTCCCAAACCCAAACCCTGAAAACAGGTGCGACTTATAATCCGAAAAATACGGGAACTGTCCATGTGTGCACCTCCTGCTCTGCTCGTCACACTCAGAACCTGGACCAAAGTTTCTTCAGCCCTGGTTTAACCCGTAGAACTTGTAGATGGAGATAAATAACCCACGAGCCGTCCAAACAGGAAGTGAGCGTGGGACTTCTGTTGAAAATACTTTAAATTAAGTTCAGTAATGAATAAAGGACTTCAAACAGGTTAAATTCGAGGAGATAAACAAGTTATACTCACAGATGAACCACCTTAACCCGACATTTCCACCTGTCGACCTCCAAATTATTGTTATATTTGTTTCTGGACCATGAAATGTATTTGCGAATGCCATTTTTTATTTATTTGATCACTTCTCTGTACAGTCTGTGGTTTAGTCCAGGTTTAGTCCGACTTCTGATGTGTGCGAAAAGCTTTTCTAACACATTTTTATTCCGAGTGTCCTGAAAAAGACTCATATTAAGGTCATATTAACGTCATATTCACATCATATTCACGTTCCCCCACATCCTGCATGTTCTCTCGCTGTGTCGTCTCACTGTTACTGTGACAAATATTAAACAGTATTTCACTCAGACCTGGAGTTGTTTTTTTCCACACTGACGGCGACTTCATGCTTCAGGTTTAACTTCTGCACTCAGATTCACACAGACACGAGAAACTGTGGGGAGCGCGGGAGAGCGTGTCCCAGTCTGATTTTTTGTTCTTATTTTTTGTTCGGGAGGTGAAGGAAATAACCTGGACGATTGGCCCCAAAACAAAACACGACTCCTGGTCTGTTTTTGAGGAGGGAACAGAATCAGAACACGACTTAAAGCTCACAGGAGTTTATCTTGTAAAAGGCGTAAAGCGGGTGAAGAGTTTCTCCTGCTCGGACATTAGGCTCAGGCTCTGATTAAAGCGTCGGTTTTTCTTTGCTCAGCGTTTCTCTGGAGCCGAGAGCTGCAGATCAGAGAGTCTGATACAAGAACCTCTGCAGAGAGAGGGAGGAGAGGAGAGAGGAGAGGGAGGAGAGGAGAGAGGAGAGGAGAGAGAGGAGAGGAGAGGAGAGGAGAGAGAGGGAGGAGAGAGGAGAGGAGGAGGAGGAGAGAGGGAGGAGGAGAGGAGAGAGGAGGAGGAGAGAGGGAGGAGAGGAGGAGAGGAGAGAGAGGAGAGGAGAGGAGGAGAGGAGAGAGAGGGAGGAGAGGAGAGGAGAGAGGAGAGGAGGAGAGGGAGGAGAGGAGGAGAGAGGGAGGAGGAGAGGAGAGGAGGAGAGGGAGAGGAGAGGAGGAGAGAGGGAGGAGGAGAGGAGAGGAGGAGAGGGAGGAGGAGAGAGGGAGGAGGAGAGGAGAGGAGAGGGAGGAGGAGAGGAGGAGAGGGAGGAGGAGAGAGGGAGTAGACAGAGCAGAGGAGGAGAGGGAGGAGGAGAGGAGAGAGAGGAGAGGGAGGAGGAGAGGAGGAGAAGAGGAGGAGACAGGAGAGGAGGAGGAGAGAGGAGAGAGGGAGGAGAGGGAGGAGGAGGGAGGAGAGGAGGGAGAGGGAGGAGGAGACGGAGGAGAGGAGGAGGGAGAAGAGGAGAGGGAGGAGGAGAGAGGGAGGAGAGGGAAGAGAGAGGGAGGAGAGAGGGAGGAGAGGAGAGGGAAGAGAGAGGGAGGAGAGGAGGAGGGAGGAGAGGAGAGGGAAGAGAGAGGGAGGAGGAGGAGGAGAGGAGGAGGGAAAGAGAGGGAGGAGGAGGGGAAGAGACAGAGAGATGGCGAGAGGGCACAAGAGGAGAGAGAGAAAGGGAAGAAAGTGAAGTGAAAGAGAGACAGAAAAAGGAGAAAGAGGGAAGAGGATGAAAATGAGAGAAAAAGATTGAGAGGAGGAGAGAGAGAGGGAAGGAAGAGGAGGAAAATAGACAGAGCGGAAGGGTAGAGGAGGAGAGAAGGGGAAGAAAGAAGAGGATAAAGAGAGACAACGAGTGAGATATGGTGGGGGAGGAGAGAAGGAGAGAGGGCAGAGAAGCAGAGGTAGAAGAAAGAGGAGGATAAAGAGAGAGAGAGACAGAGCGGGAGGGTAGAGGAGGAAAGAGGTTAGAGGAGGAGAGAGGGGGGAAGAAAGAGGAGAAAAAAGAGAAACAGAGCGAAAGATAGCATAGAGGAGGAGAGCGAGGGAGAGGATAAATGAGGAGAGAGAGGAAGAAGGAGGGAGTGTGGAGGAAGAAAGAGGGAAGGAGCAGGAGGAAAAACAGAAGGAGGGAGAGAGGGAAAGAAGAGGGAAAGAGTGGGGTGGGAAAGGGAGATAATGAAGAGTAAACAGAGAGAAAAAGAGGAAGAGGAGGAGGAGAAAGTGGTGGAAAGGAGGAGGAGGAGGAGGGTCTGATAAAAGGAGCGATAGAAGAGCGAGAGGAGGAGGAGAGAGAGTCGTTAATCACAGGATAAACCCACAGACGCAGCAGAAACACCAGGCCTGTGCAGCGCGTGGGGGTGTGGCAGATTTTGCACCAGATGCCCTTCCACCGTCATTACGCAGACAGGAAGTGCCTTATAAGGTCAGAGCTGTGTGTTTCTCAAACTGTGGCACCAGGACCGTCTGTGGTTTCCAGCGGGTCGTTCGTACGTTTTTCACAGCGGCCGAAGTGTTTGTGGAGCTTCCGGTTCATGTTTTTCTGTAGTAAATGTGTGTGTAAATGTGTGTGTAAATGTGTGTGTAAATGTGTGTGTAAATGTGTGTGTAAATGTGTGTAAATGTGTGTGTAAATGTGTGTGTAAATGTGTGTGTAAATATGTGTGTAAATATGTGTAAATGTGTGTAAATGTGTGTGTAAATGTGTGTGTAAATATGTGTGTAAATGTGTGTGTAAATGTGTGTGTAAATGTGTGTGTAAATATGTGTGTAAATATGTGTGTAAATGTGTAAATGTGTGTGTAAATGTGTGTGTAAATGTGTGTAAATGTGTGTGTAAATGTGTGTGTAAATATGTGTGTAAATATGTGTAAATGTGTGTGTAAATATGTGTAAATGTGTGTGTAAATGTGTGTGTAAATGTGTGTGTAAATGTGTGTGTAAATATGTGTGTAAATATGTGTAAATATGTGTAAATGTGTGTAAATGTGTGTGTAAATATGTGTGTAAATGTGTGTGTAAATGTGTGTGTAAATGTGTGTGTAAATATGTGTGTAAATATGTGTGTAAATGTGTAAATGTGTGTGTAAATGTGTGTGTAAATGTGTGTAAATGTGTGTGTAAATGTGTGTGTAAATATGTGTGTAAATATGTGTAAATGTGTGTGTAAATATGTGTAAATGTGTGTGTAAATCTTCAACCAACAAGGTCAACAAAGGAGAAACATTCTTCATGAAGAATTTATCCACAACGATCGAGGGAAGAAAGAGGAAAACTTAAAGGTAAAAGTGTCCAGACGTCCCTGTTTCCCCAGGACCCTGTGTCCCCTGTCCCAGCAGATTTATCCAAAACCAGGGATTTGTCCCAGTTTTATCCAAGAAATCTCCCAAGTGTGTCCCTATTTTTGACCAGTCTGATCCCTGCCAGCAGTAAAGAGGCAGAAACTGTCATTTGTTTTGGTAAAATACAGAAAAACGGCTAAAAACCGACCAAAACACAAAGGAAATGTGACTGGAGACGTGTCACATTCACCTGCACAAATCTGTCTGAGCTCAGATCCACGTCAGGAAATGGAGTTTTCATGTGAATTGTAGAATCTGAACAAGTTCCTTCTGTTTCCTCCAGGACCAGAACGTCGGTGCTGCTCAGTCGTTTCACTGATGCTCGTCGTCGTTCTCTTATTCACAGCTTTTTTAAAGTTTTCGTCACATTGCCCAGACCTTCTGTACAGGAGACAAACAAAAAGTCAATCATATAAATAAATGAACAGTGGCTGTATCGGGAATATGTTCATTCATATCATTTAAAAGTGCAGATAAAACGCTCTGGGGTCTGGGGCAATAATCTTTAAGTCATTTAGTCGATTCATCAGTCGATGGCGTCTTAACTGACCAAAATGTTTAATAGCCAACACTTTTTTTTTGGATTACGATCGTTTACGGCAGAGGGACGAGATATTCAACATAAAAAACTGGGGCGTCGCTGGTTTGTGGTGGTTGGTGATAATAAAACTGTAAAACGAGTGCGTAATTAAGGAAACTGTTCTGCACTCGGCTCTAATGTGAGTCCGTTTAGTCACATTTTGTGTTTTTCTGTATTTTACTGAAACAAATGACAGTTTCTGCCTCTTTACTGTTGGCTCAGGGATCAGACGGGTCAAAAATAGGGACACTGGGAGATTTCTTGGATAAAACTGGGACAAATCACTGGTTTTGGATAAATCTGCATGAAGAATGTTTCTCCTTTGTCGACCTTGTTGGTTGAAGATTTGGTGATGGGGCAGATTTATGAAGCTGAATATGCCACATTTACACACACATTTACACACACATTTACACACACATTTACACACACATTTACACACACATTTACCACAGAAAAACATTCACCGGAAGTTCGTGACGAGTCCGGCGTGTTTTCATTCATGCATTTTGTCCTGTCTGTTCATGGACCTGCACTGTCCCGATCAAATAAACGAATAAAACAAATAAAACCAGTTCAGCCGTTGTGAAAATATCTAATTACCTGCAAATTCTCAGTCCATGTTCACATTACGACCTTATTCTACCTGATCAGTCCAGTTCCTTTGCGGCGTTTCAGTGAAATTCAAACACAGGAGCAGCTCTTCCCACAGTCGGCCCCGAGTGACGAACCCGGAGCCTGAAGCTGCATATTTGAGGCTTAACTCAGACGTGGAGCTGTTCGAAAGACAATGAGACAAAAGCACAAAGACGGCGTCCTGTAAGCGGATGTCTAGACACTGCACCTGCCCCTGCCCCTGCCGGCCCTGCCCTCGCCCTCTGTCTCTGTCGTTCTTTCATCACACACCTACACACACTCATACACTTATACAGGGCTTTTCTGGATACTCCAAAAATCACAACCTTAACCTGCTTCACCCGAATGTGTTGAGGATTTAGACAGAAGTTTAGACAGTTTTCCTGCCCAGTTTCAGGCCCTGAATACACCAGATCATTAATGTTTTTCCTGTAATCCTTAGGAACAAAATGAGGGCCAGACCAGAGTCCAGAGGCCAGACCAGAGTCCAGACCTGACACCAGACCAGAAACCAGCACAGAAACCGGACCAGAGACAAGACTGAAGCCTAGGGCAGATCATTTACCCGACCAGAGACGAGAGCAGTCCTCAAACCAGAGACCAGACCTGAGACCAGACCTGAGACCAGAAACCAGAGACCAAACCACCACATCAGAGTCCAGAGACAAGACAAGAGTCCAGACCAGGGACCAGACCACAGACCAGAGCAGAGTCTAAATCACACCAGAGTTCAGACGAGATTAGAGACCAGAGACCAGAGACCAGACCACAGGCCAAACCAGAGACCACTGACCAGAATCCCAACAAGAGGCAGAGACCAGATCAGAAACCCGGAGAAAAAACAGACCAGAGACCAGACCAAAGACCAGATCTGACACCAGAGCAGAGACCAGAAACCAGAGACCAGACCATTACATCAGAGTCCAGACACCAGGCGAGAGTCCTGACCAGGGACCAGACCAGATTCCAGACTGCAGTCCAGACCACAGACCAGAGCAGAGTCTAAATCACACCAGAGTTCAGACCAGACCAGAGACCAAACCACAAACCAAACCAGAGACCACTGACCAGAATCCCAACAAGAGGCAGAGAATAGACCTGAGACCAGACCTGAGACCTGAGACCTGAGACCAGAGCAGAGACCTGAGACCAGAGCAGAGACCAGACCTGAGACCTGAGACCAGAGCAGAGACCAGAGCAGAGACCAGGGCAGAGACCAGGGCAGAGACCAGGGCAGAGACCAGGGCAGAGACCAGGGCAGAGACCAGGGCAGAGACCAGGGCAGAGACCAGAGCAGAGACCAGAGCAGAGACCAGGGCAGAGACCAGAGCAGAGACCAGGGCAGAGACCAGAGCAGAGACCAGAGCAGAGACCAGAGCAGAGACCAGAGCAGAGACCAGAGCAGAGACCAGAGCAGAGACCAGGGCAGAGACCAGAGCAGAGACCAGAGCAGAGACCAGAGCAGAGACCAGAGCAGAGACCAGGGCAGAGACCAGAGCAGAGACCAGGGCAGAGACCAGGGCAGAGACCAGGGCAGAGACCAGACCTGAGACCTGAGACCAGAGCAGAGACCAGAGCAGAGACCAGAGCAGAGACCAGAGCAGAGACCAGGGCAGAGACCAGAGCAGAGACCAGGGCAGAGACCAGAGCAGAGACCAGGGCAGAGACCAGAGCAGAGACCAGAGCAGAGACCAGGGCAGAGACCAGGGCAGAGACCAGAGCAGAGACCAGAGCAGAGACCAGAGCAGAGACCAGAGCAGAGACCAGAGCAGAGACCAGGGCAGAGACCAGAGCAGAGACCAGGGCAGAAGCAGCAGATTCATTAGTGGTTGAGTGGCCACACACAGGCTCCATCAGGCTCCATAATATTGATCTGGTGCAGGCCCCACACTGCAGATCTCCCTCTGTCTCTTTCTTTTTCTGTCTCTCTCTCGATGCACAAGATGAAGCAGGACTAATAAAAAGAGGCAGAATTCATCTTAATGACGCTTCTGTGAATATCTCCCTGGCAGTTTATTTATAACGCGCTTTAAAAACAGCCCAGGCTGAGCACAGTACTACAGAACAGAATCACATAAAAACAAGAAAAGATGTGAATAAAAAACAGAATCGAATAAAACGTGAACAGCTGAAACTGTGTCAAAGGCCAAAGTGAACGTTTAAAAGAAGAGATTTAAGAAGAGGCCGGTCTTATGTGCAAAGGCCACATAAAAAAGCCTGGTTAAAATGTAAGATCTAAATGAGGGATGTTAACCGTTTGACCGTTTGACCGGTGCTTTTGACCAAATCAACGTTAATTGGTCAAAATGTATTGACCATTGGTTAGATGAACCCTACGTAATGGTGCCTGAGAACAGCACAGTTTTACAGTCCAAGTGTGAGTCGCCCTAAATGATCACAGACCGGAGCCTAAACGCACGTTTTCTGTGACGCGACGTCTCGATGCTCAAGAGGTTCACGTCATCGATGATGTTTCACCTCAAAATGCGACACCCTCGGGCCTCTTCTACAGTGAGAAAAGCAAACCTACTCTGCTAACTGTGCTAACTGTGCTAACTGTGCCCCTCCGAGTGCTTTCTCTGTTTCTGTTTATCTCTACAGCTTTACTTTACTTTAATCTTTATTTGAGGGACAATGCACAGAAACATTAAATCGAAAGACAGAGATGCACTGCACCAGATTATAGCTGAATAACTCGTTTCCATCTGTCGTCCCTTTTTACATAAATAAACAGTGCACATTCCCCTATAAGTCTCTACATTTCTCTAAAACTTCCCCAACATTCAAACCTCAGTTATACAGTCACAGTCAAACCCCATCAGACAGTTATAGAACCACTGTATCATTCACTGCATTTCCCTCTGTATCTGTGCATTTATCCGTCAGATTACTTCATATTTACACATGTTTAAATTCCACTGCACATTGGTCACAGACCACAGGAATTCCATAGGAACAGGAGAAAAGACCAACTGACACTGGTCCAAGATGGACATAAATACACAGTGTCAGTGCTGACAGGTTTGACCGTCCCACAACCCCTTTTTAAGTTCCCGAGTAAAAGTGGCAAAGTTTGTTTGATTTTTTATTTCAGGTGGGATATTATTCCAGTCTTTAATTGCTTTATTTGAGAAAGATGTCTGTGCAAATGTTGTTTTGTTTGCTTTAGTGCTGCTACGAGCTGTGGTTTGAGTTTCCACAGAAGCTTTTGTTGTGTAGGCGACTGTTGGACGTTTTATCCTCACGGTTTTGTGCGTATTTTGACTAAAGTCTGCTGGGTTAAACTGAGCCTTACGTGTCCGTGTATAAATGCTTCATGTGACGCTGACAGACTTGTGCTCCTCAGTCTATAAGCGGCGTCTCTTCGGTCGTTTTCTGAAATGAGCCACGGCGAAGTTTCAGATGAGCTTCAACACTCGACTCAGACCTTTATCTTCAGCGCCGTCACGTGTGAGATCCGCTCCAGGCCAAATGCTGTTGTTTCAAATAGAGATTATAGTTGGAATAGATCTTAAACTGGACGCTTAAACCGATTTTAACCGGTTAATGAGGCTCGGTGGTCGGTCATGATTTTTTTTTTTTAGTTTTCGCTTTCCCAGATCTAAACACTTCAATCTATCAGAAAATGACTTAAAAGTAGTGAAATAATCTGTCCGTGCAGCGAGATCACTTTACTGGACAAGTTCTCTTCAAATAAACGACCTCTATACGAGAATGAAGCGTCTCAGAACGAGTAAGTTGATCATAAATCTGAAAACACGAATAAACTGATATCAGTGTTAAAATCTTGGCCAGATCAGAGACGGAGAGGCACAGCAGAGCGGCAAACACTTAAAAACAAATAAAAGCAGATTAAACAGGATCCTGAAGTGCACAGGCGGCCGGTGAAGGGAGGATAGAACAAGGCTGATGTGCTCATGTTTTCGAGTGCCAGTTAAAAGACGTGAAGCTGCATTTTGGACGAGCTAAAGTCGGGACAGATGAGTGTCATCACGATGTTAGAGTTTCGATCTTGATCTCGATACTAGAAGCTTCTGTGTCCTCCTCCTGTCAGTGGGATCACAGTGGGGTCGGCTCCTTGGCTCCAGCCTTTTCACTCCAGCCCTCACTGAATTATCATCGATTCTCAGATTGAATCGAGCACTTAACAGTCGCCTTTATTCTATTCTAAAACATATATATGTACAACCAAATGGGAAAATGTAATAAGGAGGATTGATTTTGTGAGTATAGTGTTTGTGTTTGAATCCCGCACGGCAGCGGCTCAGCGTGGGTCTCTGTGTGGAGTTTGCATGTTCTCCCTGCGTTTCTCTTCAGGTCAAACCCTCCAGAGAAGGTCCTGGCCGAGACTAGACCGAGACTAGACCCAGATCTGTGGGCAGACGGGTCCTGGAGGTGCCGCGGTGTCACCGGAGGATTCGACAACAAAACCAACAAAACCACCTGAACTTATGACTTAAAATGGAGAAAAGAAGTGAAGAATGAGCAGCAGAAACAGCAGAGGGCGCTGTCCACTCTCACATTTAAACCTGTGAATCAGAATCAAGTGGACCAAACCAGGACTAAACCAGGACTAAACCAGGACTAAACCAGGACTAAACCAGGTTTAAACCAGAACTAAATCAGGACTAAACCTAAGGACGACACAGGAGTAAAGCTGGACCAAACCAGGACTAAACCAGGACTAAACCAGGATTAAACCAGGACTAAACCAGGACTAAACCAGGTCTAAACCAGGACTAAACCAGGACTAAACCAGGTCTAAACCAGGACTAAACCAGGACTAAACCAGGATTAAACCAGGTCTAAACCAGGATTAAACCAGGACTAAACCAGGACTAAACCAGGTCTAAACCAGGACTAAACCAGGACTAAACCAGGATTAAACCAGGTCTAAACCAGGATTAAACCAGGACTAAACCAGGACTAAACCAGGTCTAAACCAGGACTAAACCAGGACTAAACCAGGACTAAACCAGGACCAAACCCAAACTTAAACAAGGTCAAAACCAGAAGACTAAACCTAAGGACTCAATTAGACTAAAAGACTTCACAGGACTAAACCAGATCTAAACTCGGTCTAAATCAGGACTGAACTAGCACTAAACCAGAACTAAACCAGGTTTAAACCAGAACTAAATCAGGACTAAACCTAAGGACGACACAGGAGTAAAGCTGGACCAAACCAGGACTAAACCAGGACTAAACCAGGACTAAACCAGGACTAAACCAGGACTAAACCAGGACTAAACCAGGACTAAACCAGGACTAAACCAGGTCTAAACCAGGACTAAACCAGGACTAAACCAGGATTAAACCAGGTCTAAACCAGGACTAAACCAGGACTAAACCAGGACTAAACCAGGACTAAACCAGGTCTAAACCAGGACTAAACCAGGACTAAACCCAGACTCTGGTCTGGAGCCCTCTGCTGGTGCATCTCGGTAGAGCAGATGAGCATCAATATTTCATAAAGAGCTGCAGAGGAAGAGGAGGAGGAGGACTGCAGAGGAGAGGAGGAGAGGGAGAAAAGTAAGAGAAGATAAGAGGAGGAGGAGGAGAGGAGGAGGAGAGGAGGAAAAAGAGAGAAAGGAGTGGATGGAAGGGAGAAGAAGGGGAGGAGGGGGGTGAGAAGGAGGATGAAGAAAAGGTGGACTGCAGAGGAGGATGAAGAGGAGGAGGAGAGAGGGACTGCGGAGGAGAGGAGGAAGAACAGCAGGGGGAGAAGAAGAGGAGAGGAGGAAAAGGAGGATAAAGAGGAGGAGGAGGAAGAGGTTTGATGGACGCTGGGCTCTGTCGTCCTCTTATCTCTCCTAATGTAATTACCCATCAGCCCCTGCTGCACTAATCCCATCAGGCCGTTCAGACGTGAGGCTGGAGCGGGGCCTCAGTGCAGGGGCCCGAGCACAGAGACACACACACACCTCCGTGACGTCGCCCCATCAAACTCAAACCTGCACAAAAACTGTGTCAATCGTTTGTGCTTCTTCAGTTTTGGAGAAATGAACGATTCGTTTCCAGGTCAAACTGGGGTCAGACCCACAGGAAGAAGAAAAATGCTCGAAAACAAAATGGAGTCAGTGGTTTGTGCTTCATTTGTGCTGTTTTGTGCTGTGACAATTTTCATTTGTGCGAGTTTATTTCTAAAATTATTCGTTGTTAGTTTGGCGGTAATTATAGGACGTCGTTTCCGCTCAGCAACAAACGTTTGCTATAATTTTCTGTCCGTTTTGAGGCTGTTTCACATTCTGAGGTTCTGGACGACGTCATCGGCCGAAAATAAAACTGTGAATATCTGAAGAACCAGAATCACACAAACCAAACTTTTTGCAGCACAAACGATTGACACAGTTTTTGTGCAGGTTTGTGTTTGTTGGGGGCGACTTCACACACACACACACACACACACACACACACACACACACACACACACACACACACACACACACACACACACACACACACACACACACACACACACACACACACACACACACACACACACACGCGCACACACACACACAGGGCCCAGGCTGCTCTGCCCTCTGTGACCAGGAGGGGGCACACTCACCCTAACAATAAGCTCAGCCTGTTGTAGCCGCCACACTGTTATGGCTTTGCCCGGAATATTCCGCAGTGCGGCATTAAACCTTTCTATGTTCACAGAACTCAAACCAGACCAGGTTCCAGGTCAGATCTGCAGAGAGGCGACCCCCGCTCACAGTCAGAATTCATGTTTTTCGAGGTATTTTTGAGCTCTAAAACCACCTGTGACTGAATAAACGTAAAGTCGAGCTGTTTAATGTCACTGTGGAACATTCCAGGCAGAGCAATGACGTATCCATAGAAACAAGCAGGTGACGGACCCCCCCAAACGAAAAGTTACACACTTTAATCTCTAAAGATCTTTGAGGATTAACTTCATTTTCGGGTGTGTTGTGAGTAAAGAGATCGCAAAAGTGTAAACCATAATTTTCTCTTACAAACAAAAAAAGAGAAGAAAATCTAGTAACCGCAAGAGTGACTGTCTGAAGGCACCGCCTGACTTGTAATTTGCTTTTCAAAGGGGAAAAAATGTTAAACAATGCACAAAAAAGTGGTATTTTCTAAGGACAAACACAAAAATGAGACGAATAAAATCAGATGTGAAGGAGCTGCAGGAAACACAAACGTCCAGATGCTTTCAGCTCGTGCACAGACGTCCTGGTCAGAGTAAACACGGGCTGTCTGAAGTACACGCAGGAAATATTAGTCCGATCTCTGCGCCCAAAGCTCCACATGGCTCACACGTGTTATAGTGTGTGCTGCAGCGCCCTCTGGTGGAAAACATAGAATCATACGAACACATATTTGACCAGTTTATCTGTAACTTTCATGTGTAAAAATGTGGAATTCACTTTGTCTCCCTCCTTATCAGGTTATTAAAGGTGCGCTGTGTAACTTTTCTGGTGGGGGGTCAGCCTCCTGTGTGTCTCCTGATCTCCGATTTTGACCAGACAAATATGTATTAAAGTCGACTACTGGAGCTAAAGTCAAACTCGGGCCCGTCTGAAGCTAAAGTCCTTTGCTAGAGGTGGTTGAATTCTGTCAGAAGTCAAAAAACAGCACAGATCAGTGTTTCCTCGGTGGAGATCTCACTGTGGCAGTGAGTCTGTCAAGGCAACAAACTAGTGTAGTGATGGGGGCAAGTTCTGAACTTCCACGTAAAACACCAATTTGCTTCACACTGAAGAAGCTTAACACCACTTTAACCCATCTGACAACAGCCACACAAACGCTCTTCACTCATTAGTGTCTGGAAACGTTAGAAAACATCTTTATAAGCACCTCACACTTCCCTCTGTTGATTTCCCACTGCACAGGCCAAAGCCCAAAAGACTCGATCGCCGACTCCAGAAGCAACAAGTGAGAATCGACTACTGACGGAGAAGAAGAAGAGAAACTGAAAGATGTTGAAAGAAAATGTTTTGGGAACCCATTTGTTTCGTTATATCGTGTTCTGAGCGTCCGTCATTCACGCTCCTGGAAAGAGCTTCTCAGGCCGAGGCACCGAACCCACTCCCTGCTCCAACTCGAGCCCGAACCAGAGCTGCTCCCGCTGGGTCAGGAGTCTGGGTTTGGATCAGACAGAGGTGCGGATCCCCCGGCCTCACGACAAATCGAGATGACAGAAAAGCCGGGAGCAGCTGAAGTGTGGGTTTTCTTCCCAAAGACGGAAATACGTTTGTGTCGCTGTCCAATCAGAACCTTCCCCACCCCCAAAATCTGATTTAACGTGTTTTCCATGCAAACCTTGATTCAGAATTAATGTTTCCATATAAATAATTTAATTCCAATCTATTTAATTCAGAATTAGTTCATTTTAATTCAAATTCTCTTGTAAACGGGGCCATTGTGCTTATATATGTTCTGTAGTTATAATTCATGACCCCTGTGGATCATTCTGTTATAATTTGGACGTTTTAAATCACAATATTGGTTTAGAACGACTCCGCGTTAAAAAACAGCAGTGCCCACAGGGAGCTGATGTCACTGTAAGATTTTCTGTTTGACTTTTTTTTCCTTTTACATTCTGGTGACTCATTATTGCTCCTCCTGAGCCTCTGATTGGCTCCCACAGCGAACACAGCGAAGTGTCAGTAAACACAACCTGAAACCGAGTTAAACACAACCTTCTGGAGGAGGGAAGACTCATTTCCTCATTCCTGATCCATGTTTAACGGGCTGATAGGACGGCCCCGAGGAGCCGAGGGAGCATGAGAAAGAGGAGAGGAAAAGAGGAGAGAGAAGACAGACGAGAGAGAAAGAGGAGAGGAAAAGAGGAGAGAGAAGACAGACGAGAGAGAAAGAGGAGAGGAAAATGTGGTTTCAGTTTAAGGGCCCTTCACAAGTTTCTGAAACATGACTTCTTCCTGTTCTGAAGTGCTTTTTTTGAGGACTTTTGGCCATTAGAAACAATATTTCAATCTTTAAGTTAATGTTTACTGTTGATTCATATTTATTCTGCCTAATTACTGGCCTCGGTGGTGTGTTCGCGCCCGGGGCCTTTCTGTGCCCGGGCGCCGGATGATGGGGCTAATTATAGATTTACTGGAGATAATTTTCTTTCGAAATTATTCCTGTGAATTTGTAGGAGAAAAATCTGTTTTCCCTCTGGTGCCCGGACACTGACTCCTCCAGGAGACATAAGGAGTGGACTCACTGTGTTCACACTGAACCCTGTATGTCCACAGACGGTATAAAAGTATAAACGTGACGTATAAACAGTATAAACAGCGCTCGGCTCAGATGAAGCTCCCGTTATGGTTACAGAGCGAATCTGGAGCCAGGTCCATATTTGGAAATCCGACCGCAACCACAAGAGCCAATCATGACTGAGGTTGTTAAATGTGCCTGTCCCACTCGCAGAACTATAATAAAATCTGGAAGATGAATCCAAGATGGCGGCGTATTGTTTTCAATGGCCTGAGCTCATTGGCGTCAGTCTGCGGTCACGGATAGAGGGGGCGTGGCTTATCCAGCTCTTCGTTTACATCCATGGTTTGGCTCAAATGAAGCTCCTGTTGCCACGGTTACAGAGCGAATCTGGAGCCAGGTCCATATTTGGAGATCCGACTGCGAGTATCATAGCAACACAAGAGCCAATCATGAGTGAGATTGTTAAATGTGTCCGTTCTACTCAGAGCGGAGATACTCTGCTCCCCGTTCTGCACGAGCTGCTGTGTTCCTGCGTTTTTTGAACTTTTAGCTTTTATCATCAAACTTTCAATAGTTTAAGTCAGTGATTTATGTTTTATGTTATGTAGAGCCCGAAGGATTTTTTTATTTTTTGGCTGATATGATACCAATAAAACAGGAGTTGGCGCTGCTGATATAAAAGCCGATATATTTAGTGATGTACAGATTCACGGTAAATCTTCATTTGATTGTAAAACGTAGGTCCGGCTCTATTGGATTTTAAATTCTGTTTATTTAAGCGACGTTTCTTGTTCTTCTGCCTCTTTACGTCATATTTAAAAACAGTCGGTCGGCCTAATGGTGTTTTTGTACGAGATTCTAGTCTGTAAACAAAGTACTGTAAGTAAACTGCCGCTGTTCACCTTTAGTACAGAGGCTGGCGAGCGCAAAACACTTTTACATTTCACGAAACACGTCAACAAGTTTGAAAACAAAATTACATTTAGAAAACATATTTACACCTTGAATACAAATTCCAAGTTTCATAAAACACATTTGCAAATGCGCTAACAAATTTACAAAACACAAAACACTTTTACAAACACAGAGACAATATATATGTGGCAAAAACACAAAACCCCGAAATAAATTAACAAGACAAGTTCTTGACGGAAAGGGAACGTCCTAAAAAGTGGAAGTGACGCAACGAACCAGGGCACAAGCAGGAAGTCAACAATAATTCAACATGAGCCTGTGTTTCTTCTTCTTTCTGTTTTGGTGAATGAACAATGTTTTGCCCAGTTGTGTCGGCCTTTTTCACGTTACGCGCTTTTGTTCAGCAGGTGGACGGAAAAGATCCTGCAATATGGCACTGACTATTCCAATGAGGGTCGTAGCAGATCCCTCTGATTGAAGACTGACACTTAAACTGGTGATTTTTAGATTTAATGCCAATAAATCCTCCAATCGGCCGTAAGAGCTGAAAGGAAAACAAGATACAATGTGTAAACTCCAATGCAACTGTAACTTTTGACACCACAAATCAACTAAGATGATATTTTAAGACGCACAGTTATTCAAAACACATATTTACGTATTTTAAATCAACTACACACCTTATGTCTCTTCAGAGCTGAACAAAGACACAAAAATATGAAAACTAAAAATATTTGCCTATCGCGTCTTTTGCCGTTTTCGATGTCAAGCCAATCAACCGTCCGTCCAGTTAACCGAAAGTCGACCTTTCAAAATAAAACACGCTGCAAGTAAAGGCGTAAGTTAACGTCAACAGTAAATAGAATGCAGTAAACTAATTAATTAATAATAATATTCAAATCACGTGTTTTAACAAAGACGAATGATTCTCTGGGTTATTTCACTCTTACAGTGTCATTTTGGACGCGCCGTCAACGTTGCACGACCTACAGATGAGTTTGCGGACACTTAAAAGTAAACTGAATAATGTCGGCCTGTATCGACGAAAATATTACACCTCCTGAACCATCGTAAAGGCCGCGCCGCGTGGTCCGGTAACCCCAGTGCAGAGATGAGAACTGGTAAAGCAAGAAAAGGTTGTTTTTACGCTTTACACAATAAAACTGCACACACACAGATGTAAGAACAGACACATTTAAACTCAACATTAGAGAGTTTCGCTCATAAATGTTCTACAAATCATGACTGAACCACTTTCCCACGAGAAACGTAAAAATGGAACAGGTTGGTGTAGAGTAACCTGCTGCATTTATTTAAGATGGAACAGGTTAGTCTACACTTATTTAAGATTTAAATATGACGTCCTATAATTACTGCAGAAATAATAATGAATCATTTTAGAAATAACCTCGCACAAATGAAAACTGTCACAGCACAAACCAAATTTTCTATAATTTTCTTCTTGTTTTGAGCTCTATTTAACATTTTGAGGGGCTGGACGACGTCATTGGCTGAAGATAAAACTCCAAATATCTTAAGAACCAGAATCGCACAAACAGAACTTACTGCAGCACAAAACGGCACAAACGACTGACTCCATTTTGGGCGTTTTAGTGCATTTTTAAGCTTCCCGGGGCGCTGGCTGTCCCCAGTCTGATCTATAAAAGAATCGTTAATTTCTCCAAAACTACAGAAGCACAAACGAAGCTTTTTGCAGCACAAACGATTGACATGGTTTTTGTGCAGGTTTGAGTTTGATGGGGCGACTTCACGGAGGTGGTTTGGAGCTCTGGGGAGTTTTGGGGAGGGGGCTGCAGAGGTCAGCGTGTGGGAGAAGGTCGGATCAGATCGATGAGCGGCTTCAGATGGAACTGTGATACTATTGATCCGCTGACGTACCCACGGGCTCTGGTCCCACTGGGCATTCAGACTGGTATCTATGGCGACAGTAAGGTTAAGGAACATTTTATTGTCCCTGGAGGAAGATCTGACTCTGCGTTTGACCCATCTCCAGGTCCTGACCGGGTCTTCGTCAGAACTACCTCAGCCGGAGGATTTGACGAGCATGACCGGATTTTCATTTTGGGATAGTTTGTACAGATAAAATAACAAACAGATGTAAAATAGTGAAAGATTGTGTCTTCTCATGTCGGTCATGATCTGAGAAGCTTCTGTCACTGCATTTTTTACTTTATGGTCATTCGCAAACACGGTTTTCTGTATTGTGGCGAAACATGATAATGTATGCTCCTCTTTACTGTTGGCAGGGATCAGTCCTGGTTTAGACCTGGTTTAGTCCTGGTTTAGACCTGGTTTAGACCTGGTTTAGTCCTGGCTCAGTCCTGGTTTAGACCTGGTTTAGTCCTGGTTTAGTCCTGGTTTAGACCTGGTTTAGTCCTGGCTCAGTCCTGGTTTAGACCTGGTTTAGTCCTGGTTTAGACCTGGTTTAGACCTGGCTCAGTCCTGGTTTAGTCCTGGTTTAGACCTGGTTTATACGCAGATGCTCCACACTGAATATTAGAACCAGCAGTTTGGTTCGGGAAACGGCCGTTCTCCGTTTTTTTCCGTTATTCATTTAAAAACAAAATCGAAAAACTGAAAAAAACGACTCATTACCTGTTTTTTCATTTTGGTTTTGGAGACAAATAATGAAGAAAAGAGTTGGTTTTTTTTCCATTTTATTTTTGGTTTTATATTGAAAAACAAATGACACCCGGATTCTCCCCGTTTACTGTGTGCGCCGACATTTTTGCTGTGGCGCAAATCCGATCGATTTTACAACAACGCTCCTCACGCCGCCGTCATTACCGAAGCGTTTGACATTTGACACGAGCTCTCAGCACGAGCGTTTATTGAACATGTCGTTTCTAAAGGGGGAGAGGCTAAGCTAACATCTGCTATTAGCGTTTGCACTGTACAAAACAACACAACGCACAGACTTACTCCAAGGTCTCCTCAGGTTTGACTCAACATCGCACCCATTACACAGGCGAAAAACACCAGATCCAACTCTAATAATGAGCATTACTCACTGCTTTAAATAAGAGAAAAATGTGTTTATTATAAAATCTCATTCAGAACTCATTTATAGTCGTGTGATTTATCATTTATAACATTCTAACAAGACAAACCGACCCCTCACATCGCCTCCCGTTGCACTGCAGCCCAGTCGACTATACAAAACAATAGGCTCATGAAATTTAAGACCTTTGTGGAAAAAATAAAACTTAGACAACATCATTTAAGACTTTTTAAGGCCTTAATTTAGGAACATGAAATTTAAGACCTTTTTAAGACCCCGCGGTGACCCTGTATTCCTTTTGTTCAGCTCGTCCTCGTTAAAAAAATAAGAAACAGACAAAAGAGGATAAGAAAGCAGTAAGCGACTTTTTTTGTGATCCAGGAACGCAGAACGCAGCTGAGACCTGGACTGAGGATGACAGTCTTCCTGGTTCGATAAAATAAAGGCTTTTATTTTGTGTTAAACTGACTTTGGTTGTTTTTTTGTTTTTGTTTTTTTTCATTGTTTGTTTCGTTGTTATTGGTGGAGCAAAATGTTTAGCCACAAGTTTAACCCCCCAGTGATTAGGTGGAACGAAAAGAAAAGAATGGAGTGTATCGTGTGTTACTAGTTTAAGGTTTAGCGGCGACTTATTAGGGCTACTGCTGTTTGTCTTTTACACACAAATGGAGAATTCGCCTCTGAAAACGAATCTTTCTAAAAATTCCGGCTAAAGTGGAGAAATTTTGGAAAATTCCGGTTTAGCGTTTGCGTAAAGTCACATAAACGGCGTTTTAGGCAGTTGACGCCAAAGTGTGACCAGTGTTCATGTGTTTCTGTGGTGATGATCAGAAGCGTCAGAGCAGCAGTCGCGTCACTTCTGCTCAAACACTCGTCCTGTGTTTGCATTTGCACAGCTGATGTTTCAGATCCATGTAGAGACGAATGAGGAGAAGGAGCTCAGCACTTTTCCCTCTTCTCCTCACGACTCAAAGACCCAGTCGCCGTCACCGCCAACGTCGCCGTTTTTGGGTCCGACCTGGGCGGACGCCGTCTGGTGGGAGAATTCTGAAAATGAAGTGTTTGTCCCAGAGGAGCAGCGTGAAAATTTCAGGATTTGGTGTCATCACTGCTGTTACTCCTGCGTCCTCACGTGGAGGGTGAGACCGTCATCGCTCAACGGCGTATTTATGCGGGTTCATGTAAACGGAAACTTTTTGGAAAACGATGCTGTGTGCACGATGTTATTTCGGAAAACGGAGCGAGGGAAATATTTGTTTTTTTGCCTTAACTTTGATATAATCCCGGGTTTACGGGCGGGTGCTGGACTCTGCACCGCCCTCACAGACACTGATACGGCTGCAGGGAGGTTCTGCAGTAATAAGAATCATTTAAACCACCAAAGCGTCCGCACGCAAAGAAAACAGTTCATACTTGAAAGTGACACGAACGCAGCGTAACTTTTCAGCTGAGGTGCACGAACACGGCACAACAAACACCGCCAGCTCCGATCGGCTCTCGTGTGAGTCAGGAGCCGTGCAGCAGATCCACGTAAACCAGCCTCAAGCAAATGAGCGATTAAGTGATGAGGACAGGTGTGGCAGGTGTGGTAGGTGTGGGCGGAGCTGCAGGTGTGGCAGTTGTGGCAGGTGTGGCAGGAGCTGCAGGTGTGGCAGGTGTGGCAGGTGTGGCAGGAGCTGCAGGTGTGGGAGGTGTGGCAGGTGTGGTAGGTGTGGGCGGAGCTGCAGGTGTGGCAGGTGTGGCAGGAGCTGCAGGTGTGGCAGGTGTGGGCGGAGCTGCAGGTGTGGCAGGTGTGGCAGGAGCTGCAGGTGTGGCAGGTGTGGCAGGAGCTGCAGGTGTGGCAGGTGTGGCAGGTGTGGGCGGAGCTGCAGATGTGGCAGAGCTCCATTTCTCTGCTTTGGTGCAGCTTAAGCAATAATAAAACAAACATTTGGACAGTGGAAGTGAACAGGGGGCGCTCTGGGAAACTTCTCCATTTGCCGGTTTCCTCAAAATGTTGGATTTATTCAACATTTGATCTCAGCTTTATGTTTATATTTACAACAGAAGTGTTTTTCCAGCTGAAGTGTTCACATGAGTCCGGATCTTTCTGCAGTCGGGGGTTTCTCCCTGTGACCTGGAAACATCTGCAGTGCTGAGAGTTACTTCCTTCAGAGTTACTCCTGTCACTGGAACCTGCAGAGGATTTCACAGCTTTTATTATGGGGAGAGACCAGACCGACGGGGTTTCTGTTTTCATTTCTTTTTTTTATTTTCCTGTACGGAGCACGACTGCGACTGTGCGGGAATTAGTCCATATTCCCCGTATTTCCGTTTGCATATAAAAAGGATATCATTTTATTTCTATCTTGTTAGAAAAATAATCTTATTAGAAACAGAAATTTTAAGTTTTAACTGTATTAATGTAAGTGGATTTTTATTTTAAAACTTGTAATCATATGGGAATCTTTATTTTAAGGGTTAGGGTCAGTGTAGTGTTAGTTTTAGGCATGGGGGGGGGGGGATGTCAGGGTCAGGGGCCTGTTCCAGAAAGCGGGTTATGTGAAAACTCTGAGTAAGTTAACCCCGAGTTGAGGGAAAGTCTGGGTTTTCTGTTCCAGAAAGCGACGTAACTGAAACACTGAGTCAGTCACCGCGGTAACAGACTCTGTGAACATAACCTGCTCGGGGGCAGGTTTACTTGAAATAACCCTGAGTTTTTCCGCTCCTCTCGCATGAAAATCGCTTTGACACAACATGGCTTGTCCATTCCTCCCAAACCCAATAGACATGGAAGCACAAATTATTCGAAACGCTTTGCGCCGCGAGAGAATCTTTCGGCCCAGGCTGGATATTCTGTCATTTCCAGATGAATATCTGTTTGAGCGCTGCTGCTTTTCATCAAACGGGATCATTTATCTTGAAAGTCTCCTCCGGCCTCATATTACAAACTTCACCCACCGCGGACGTGCGCTCACTTCCCTTCAAATCCTGTACATCGCGCTACGTTTTTATGCAAACGGGAGTTTTCTGTACAATATTGGCGACGCGGAGCAACTATGGCAAGGCCACAGTGCAGAGCGGTGAGGAAAGTGACCCTGGCACTGAAACGCCTGTTGCCGGTGATGGTGGTGTTCCCCGGACACAAACCCACCCGCAACATCAAGGAGGAATTCCACAGGATTGCAGGTAACTGATGTAGAAATAATATAGGCCTATTCATTTAATTTATTTTTTTGGTTATTTCTTTACATTCTGCTGCTACCTCAGTCAGTCAGATTAGTTAACTTAATTAAATGTAATTTTGCAGGGCTTCCTAATATAATAGGTGCATAGATGGGACCCACATTCCCATCACTGCACCTACAGAGAATGAGGCGGATTATGTTAACAGAAAATCTTTTCACAGCATCAATGTACAGGTATATGATCTATAATCTTAAAAAATATGTAGGCTGTATGAAAATGTAGGCTACAGTACAATACAACTAACTCATGTCATTCTCTGCACTGTGAAGATCATATCCGATGCAACCTACATTACAAATGTAGAAGCCAAGTGGCCTGGATCTGTCCATGATTCTCGGATCTACAGGGAGTCTAGTCTGAGCAACAGACTTGCACGTGGTGAGGAAGCTGAAGCTTTGTACAAATGTTCTTTGTCTCTTTTTAAATGCACTCAAATGTGTCCTCTATAATTACAGGGGAGTTTAATGGCTACCTATTAGGGGATCGAGGCTACCCATGCCAGCCCACTCTGTTGACCCCTTACCCTGACCCTGAGCCGGGGCCCCAACAGCGTTTTAATGTGGCCCACTGCAGGACTAGAGCCCGGGTTGAGTTGACCATTGGCCTACTCAAATCCCGGTTCCAGTGCCTGCACAAGCTCAGGGTCACTCCAGAGAGGGCATGTGACATCACTGTGGCCTGTGTTGTTCTCCATAATATTGCAGGTATTAGGGGAGAGCAACACCCTGCCGTACAAATCAATGACCCAGAGGATGACCACCCCATCCACCCTGAAGATGTCCGGGATGGAAGAACTGTGAGAGACCTCATTTGTAGGAACTACTTTTGAAAATAAAACACATATTCAAATGTGATTTGGTTCATCTTTATCCCCTACAGTACAAAAGTAACAGTTAGGATTTATAATAGTTCCAATTATTAACATATTCTTCCATTTCACCAATGCACCACCTCAACTGGCGTTCCAGTAACTGAATTTCCAGATCTGCCTTCCTTATCTGCAGATCTAGATAGGTCATTTCCTTTTCTGTTTTTTTAATTTTCTTTATCAGGTGCAGTCTGTACAACTCTTTGGCTGGTAACTGTGAAACATATGCACAACATTTAAGTGCTGCAGTTCTACATACAGATTTCACAGGAAAATCTCACTGTATGAAGCTGTGCGGCTGAACTTGATGGAGCTGCTCATGATGTCCAGCCATGTCCTGTTGAAACATAAAAATGTACTTAGTCGTTTGTCCACTCATCACTTCAGTGCACATGAAACTATATTTCACTCAACAGTGTAAAGAAATGTGAATGGGCCTCATGGCTCTGCAGTAACTTCACATCATATTAACACATACTTCAGTTGGCCCCTCTGGATCTATCCCTGAGGCAGCAGTCAGCGTCTCCTCCTCCTCCTCCTCCTCCTGTGATAGAGAGACTGTTTCAGTACTTTCAACTACCACCTGAGGCAGGATCTGAGTATGGAATAGTTACAGCTGCAGGGTGTTGTATTGGGTGGGGAGGCTGCACCAGGCAGAGGACACCATCCTCAACTGTTGGGTGAATAAAATAGGAGATATCTATTGGTCTTATTTTATTTGATTAAATGCAGACAGAAGTGTTTACTTGCATCTGATGTAGGCACTTGTGTCCATGGGGGTGCTGGGCTCAGAAGAGCTTCCCCCAGGGCCCTCAGCCACTGGCCGGGGAGCGTTTTGGCTGAGGGCCTCACCTCAGCCTCGGTCAAACTCGTCCTCGTCTTTTTGGCCTCTGCCTTCTTTCTGTTGGCTGAGCAGAACTCAGATGATTTTTTGTCATGTGCACAGTCACATTTCAAATGCAGCCTATTAAACTATAAATGTATAGGCTAAACAAATAAAGTTTTCATTTACTTTAAGTGGGAGGTCATGTTTAAACAGCATTTTGTTAATAATTAGCATTACTATTTGAAGTAGCCACTGAATTAACATTTACTTTAACAACCTAAGGCATTTAAAAAAAAAACATGCCTTGCCGCTTTGTACGATATTTTTATATTTCATTTTTAGCTGCTTCCAAGTTCTTCTCTCCCCTGTTGGATTGCACCTAAACGAAAATCAGATTTTATTCCTATTTAACTCAGCAAATAAGCGATGATCTTACAGTTGAATGTTAACTTAATTAAACAATTTAAACTCACGCATTGACTCGGGCTGCAATTTCTTCCCACGCGCCTCTCTCTCCTTTGCCGCTGCAGCGGTGTTTGATTTACGCTGGAAAATCTGTTCTTTCTCCGCGTAGCCTCCATTAGGACTTCGAGCTCAAGCGGGCTGAAGTAGGTGGATCGCTTTTTCGTAGTTGTCATGGTGACGCTCATGGTTTCGGGGATCCATTGACTATGGCTTTTTATAGTAGTCGTGCACGCGCGTAACTCGAGGTAAACCTACTCAGAGTTGATTAACCTCATTCATATCACCTGTTCTGGAACCGAAAACTCAGGGTTTCCCGTCTCAGGGTAAGTCAACCCAGAGCTCATGGTTAAACTCAGAGTATGTTTGAACCCGCTTTCTGGAACAGGCCCCTGGTTAGGGCATCGCCGATGTCGTTTCTAATCCCATTTGTTTATGAATGAATTATATTTTTTGAAAAACGCCAAAAAAATACATTCCCAAAACATTTTCTTTCAACAACTTTCAGTTTCTCTTCTTCTTCTCCGTCAGTCGTCGATCTTCACTTGTTGCTTCTGGAGTCGGCGATCGAGTCTTTTGGGCTTTGGTGCAGTGGGAAATCAGCAGAGGGAAGTGTGAGGTGATTATAAAGTTGTTTTCTAACGTTTCCAGACACTAATGAGTGAACCAGGCAGAGCGTTTGGTTTGTTAGACTCGTGGCTGTTGTCAGATGGGTTAAAGTGGTGTTAAGCTTCTTCAGTCTGAAGCAAATTGGCGTTTGGCAGAACTTGCCCCCATCACTACACTCGTTTGTTGCCTTGACAGACTAACGTGCCGGAGTTCAACTTTAATTTCTCACAATGTTGGAAGTGTCATCATTGTTCCTGTCTCGAGTTATTTTGCCTGAAGCAGGTTTGGTAATTGCATTTAAAGCTCTTCATGCCCCACTTCACACTCGCCTTAAGACTGCATCAGCGAGGCCAGAGTATAACAGTTCAGAACGGGAGAATAATGTGTATTAGTGCTTTTCCTGTAACTGTTCTGCAGCATTACTGTGGTGGATCCTTCTGCCACAGTGTCACTATTTTATTTAACGTCATTGAGTTTATATTTGCATTTTCATTTAGTTAATTATAGCACATAGCTTAATTTACTGACTTTATTTTCATTGTTTTGATTGAGTCTCCAGACGGACGGAGGACCAGACCAACGGGGAGCACTATTTTAGTTAGTTTTGTTACGTTTATTTAATGTTACTTTGCTATCGCTTCTCTGTTTTTTTTCTGTAGTATAATTATTTGCTTGTTAGTACTGGATGTTTCTTTGTTTTTTTCAGCTGAATTTAAGTTTGGGCTCAGCTTTCTGTTGATGATTTGTCTTTGCTAAGTTATATTTTTGGACTTAAACTTCTTTTTATACCTTGTACTCGTCTTTTCTGTTTGGTCCACGACAGTTTCAATGAACGTGAGCTGTTTTGTTCATTCGGATTTCACAGCGGTGTGTTTGGAATGTCTGACTCCCGTTATCCCGAGTTTATTTAGAAAAAAATGGACTTAATCTGTGTAAACCCAACCCACATTCCCAGGTCCTTCACAGAGTTCTGCTGATAATACTTTTACTACGGGCTGCAGTATTTGCTTTACTCACTCTTGTGTACTTTCCAGATGAAAACGCACGACCACTCGGGAGGCAACGATACGGTTTTCCTGTGATTCGATATGTATCTCGATACACGGTCACGATATCGATTTGATTTCGATGTTTTAAGGCGCAAAAAAATCTCATGTCATTTTTTCTGCTAATGAGTCTAATATAATAACACCACGAAGCGCTTTGTGTTGCATTTTTTGTATGAAAATCGCTCTATACATAAAGTTTGATTGATGCTAATGAAACATTACACACAGTAGAACTCCTGTACAGCTGGAGCTCATTTGTGAAGTGTTTTAGTTCATTTGGTTCAGTGATTCACAGCTCAGAATTCAGTGAAAATAAGAACAGAGCTTTCTCAGGCTGTTTTATATGTCATAATATCACAGTTTCCTTTTCATACAGAGTGTTAGGGGAGCAACACTATCAGACTTTTCCTTCTTTGATGATGATTTGATGATTTCTTTTCCTCCTGAGTCTCTGGGTTCACATGTTTTCCTCCAGCAGCGACAGACAGAATCTCCTCCTCCTCCTGGACACTAAAACTCTGTAATATCAAACAGAAATGACTCAATGGAGCGTTTTCTGAGGAAAACTTATGACGCAGAGTCTGAGAAATAGATTGTGTATACCGCGAGTCACGTGTGTGTAAACGAGCGCATTTGATAAAAGCCGACGTGAAGCCAAAAGCGATTCTAGAGTATTTAATATTTCTGGGTCTAACAATATAAAATAAAGAGTGAGTGAAAGACAAAAACCCTCCTGTTAGAATATTTCAGCTGTGAGTCTCTATGGAGCTGTTTTCTGCCTCTGAGGAGGACGTCAAGAGAACTGTTTCCCTTTGGACCTAAATAAGCGACACAGAGCTCATGGAGGCACACGAGCGTATCGACACGTGTATCAAATCATGAGACCAGTATTGAACTATCTGATATTCTATAGAATATGGCTGCATCCCTGATGACCACAGTGAGAGGGACATGTCCTCCCTGTGGTGGGGATCTCTTACTCTGTTTAAGCTCAAGTATTTTATGGGTTTGTAGAGCAGCAACTGTCCCAGCATTTCTGTGTTCCTGCCCACACACGTGGTGTAATCTGCTGTTCCCGGGGCATCTCAAGACAGGTCACTGCTCTGTCTTTGTCCTTCATTGTTCAGACAATGGGGCTGTTGCTTTGTTCTTTCTCATTAGAATAGTATTTACAACCACACCCTGTGAAATCCTGGGGGCATCTGATCGAAGCCACAGCTCCCCCAGACGAGTCGTCTGTGTTTGGGGGATTTAGATCCGTTCTATCGTCTGTATTGCCTCATGTTGGTTTGATGACGTTTGTCAGCTGTAGAAGAAGTCTGTGTTTTTGTCTTTCATTCAGATTTTGGGAGACACAGACCTTGTGTGAGGAACAGAAGGTTTTGTTTTTCATGTCCCTGTAATTGTGCATAATTGCTTCAATAAATCCAGACTGAGGGAGTCGTGCCTCCACCAGCTCGACTGCGAACTGTCCGGCCACATAGAAGAACACGGAGATCCTCCTCGAATACTTTGTCTGGCACCGTTTGCAGAGGTCCCAGTTAGAGCCCAGAGCCGCTGTATCCTGCCTGTGGTGTCCTCCTGTTCTTCATGTTGTTCTCGATGATGTGGATCAGTTTGGCCGCTTCTGTAATCACCTTCTGCTCCTGCTTTGACTTCGACTCTGGGTTATGTCCACTTATGTCCCATTCACAGTAAAAACATCCACACTTTCTTCCAAAGTGACAAAAGTTCTGGTGCGTTTGTTTATCCAAGGACATTAGCGAGTGACACGCCCCTTTTCCTTTGCAGCCGGCCGCCTCAAACTGTTTACCCCGTGTTTTACTCAGAACAGGAACAGGTACATGTTTATAAATCCCCATTTTTGTAAGAATGGGATTGTTCTGCCCTCGGGGCTTCTCCGTGCACCTTTAGACCAGCAGATGACCAATAATCACATCGGTTCTTCCTTTGAAGCATTTATTCACAGATTGAAAAGTCTGTTGGTTTGGTCCTTATTTATGAACTTTTATTTTTTTCCGTTGCCTTATGACCAGCCTAGTGTTGGTTTGGTAAAACTGCAAGAAACAAGGACATGGCTTCGTTTTAATGCAGTGTAACAACTGGTGACCCGAGCGGCTACTGCCTCACTGAAGTGACTATTGGCTGAACCAGTAATTAACATTAGCATTTACGTTAACATATTATAGAGGAAAAGTACCAACAACACCACCTGGGAGTTGGTCCAGGACCAGCTGATATAAAAGACACACAGGTTTGTTATTGATGGGCAGAGGCGGGATTCACATATATCAAAAGTGCACTGTTTAATTACACATTCCCCATAAATTAGTTCAGTGTGACAGTATGTTTCCATGAGTTAGGACAATTTGGTTTACAGTTCACTGAATGACTCTTTGTTTCAAAGTTTGTTCGTAAATCCAGTCCGAGTTCAGATCTCTGGGAAACACCGGCACACGGTAAAGGTAAGACATGAAGACAAGGCAAGACGAGGCGCCGGCAGTGCACTCAACTCCACGGCTTAAGGGCTAGAAAGCAAAAAGGACATTATTGCCGATTTTACAGCTAGTGATTGTTTAGAGGCCTGATATTACGCCACACACACACACACCTGTATTAGTCACTGGACAAGTGCGAGAGGCACAGACACCAAACAGCCCACCCGCCTGCCGGCGTGACGGGCGGTGCACAAACGCCGCAGCTAACATGGCCCATGGCAGCGAGCACTAAATAAAAGCGGGAGCGTACCTATGTTCCACAGCCCAATGGTCCCACATCATTAAGACTTTTTTTTTAAAAATTAGGCCCAATGGTCCCACAGCCCAATGGTCCCACAGCCCAATGGTCCCACAGCCCAATGGTCCCACAGCCCAATGGTCCCACAGCATATTCCCAATGTTCCATGTTCCCACATTTCTAAGAAAAAAAAATCAAATTCAGGCCCTATGTTCCACAACTAACCCTAACCCTAACCCAACCCAACCCTAACCCAACCCCTAACCCAACCCAACCCTAACCCAACCCAACCCTAACCCAACCCAACCCTAACCCAACTCCTAACCCAACCCAACCCTAACCCAACCCTAACTAACCTAATTTAACCCTAACTCCTAACTTTAACAACTCCAATTTAACCCTAACCAACCCAATTTTAACCTAATTCTAACCCTAACCTTTTAACTCTTTAATTCTAACCTAATTTTAACCTAACCCTAATTTTAATTTAATTTAACCTAACCTAATTTTAACCCTAACCTTTTTAATTTTAACCCTAACTTTAATACTTTACTTAATTTAATTTTAATTTAATTTTAATTTTAATTTAATTTAATTTTAATTTAATTTAACCTAATTTTAATTTAATTTAATTTAATTTTAACCCAATTTAATTTTAATTTAATTTTAATTTTAATTTTAATTTAATTTTAAATTAATTTAATTCTAATTTTAATTTAATTTAATTTTAATTTTAATTTTAATTTAATTTAATTTAATTTTAATTTAATTTAATTTTAATTTAATTTTAAACCAATTTAATTTAATTTTAACCCAATTTAATTTTAACCCTAATTAATTCTAATTTTACAACCCAACCCTAATTTAACTTTAACCCTAATTTTAATTCCAACCCTAATTTTAACCCTAACCCTAACCCTAACGCTGTGGGACCATTGGGCCGTGGGAACATAGGGCCAACCCCAATAAAAGCAGTAATCAGCCCTACAGACCTTATTGAACCCTGAACTTCACATTAAATGTGGAATACGACCTGAGAGCGGCGAACAAGCAACGTCAACAACAGGACTCGGAAGTAAGAGCGTGAGGTCAGAGGTCGAGGGACGGAAAGGGAACACTTTTATAGATGGACTGATGTCACCGCTAACCAATAATCAGACTGCACCCAAGTGGCAGAGCTGCCTGCAGGATATACTGCCACACAAAGGTTTTAACTAATATAATATATAAAATTAAAATAAATTGTTCTTAACATGTCCCCAAAGAATAAATTTATAAGCCAAATGCAAATGTCAGTGTTAGCATGCAGCGCTAACGTTTAACATGCTACAACTGCTGCAGAACAATCAATTCAGTGACACGCCTCAGTAACAGAAAATCTATTACACAGGGACGTCCACGGGCTGATCTGGACCAGGACATGAAGCTCTCAGGCCCAGGTTACGGTCGCGCTTCAGATCGTCTGCGACAAAATCTGTTTTTTTGTTTGATTGACACTAAAAGAGAATAATGAAATAACTGTTTTCCCATTTTAAGATAAGATAAGACAGGACTTTACTGATGTCGCAGTGGAGAAATTCAACAGTCACAGTCGCTCCAGGACAGTTTAGTGCAGAAAAGGAAAAAAGTGTGATGCAATCAAGATAAACAATAATAATAAAAATAGAAATAATAATATAAAGTGAATAAGTATATGTAAACGTACAAAGAGAATGGAACTGCACTGGTGATAAGATAAGAAAATAACAGTAAAGTAAACCGGGCTGTAACGTGCAGATGAGTGGATAATAAGTGGATAATTTATTTATTATAATTTATTTATTATAAATTATTGTTATTATAATTTATTGTTTTTCCTTCTTACCTGAAATTCAAAAGAAAGATCAGTACACAAACCAATACGATATATCGATATTTCAATATTTTTGCACTCGTCTTTATCAGTGCTCAGTGTCTCTGCGGTGGAAACAAACTTCCCCTGTTCCACTGAGTCACCGACCTCCTGACCTGAGGCCGAGGAAAGAGCCTGATGCCCTCCCTCCTGATGAGAGGAAAGACCCTGATGCCCTCCCTCCTGATGAGAGGAAAGAGCCTGATGCCCTCCCTCCTGATGAGAGGAAAGAGCCTGATGCCCTCCCTCCTGATGAGAGGAAAGAGCCTGATGCCCTCCCTCCTGATGAGAGGAAAGAGCCTGATGCCCTCCCTCCTGATGAGAGGAAAGAGCCTGATGCCCTCCCTCCTGATGAGAGGAAAGAGCCTGATGCCCTCCCTCCTGATGAGAGGAAAGAGCCTGATGCCCTCCCTCCTGATGAGAGGAAAGAGCCTGATGCCCTCCCTCCTGATGAGAGGAAAGAGCCTGATGCCCTCCCTCCTGATGAGAGGAAAGAGCCTGATGCCCTCCCTCCTGATGAGAGGAAAGAGCCTGATGCCCTCCCTCCTGATGAGAGGAAAGAGCCTGATGCCCTCCTCCTGATGAGAGGAAAGAGCCTGATGCCCTCCTCCTGATGAGAGGAAAGAGCCTGATGCCCTCCCTCCTGATGAGAGGAAAGAGCCTGATGCCCTCCTCCTGATGAGAGGAAAGAGCCTGATGCCCTCCCTCCTGATGAGAGGAAAGAGCCTGATGCCCTCCCTCCTGATGAGAGGAAAGAGCCTGATGCCCTCCCTCCTGATGAGAGGAAAGAGCCTGATGCCCTCCCCTCCTGATGAGAGGAAAGAGCCTGATGCCCTCCCACCTGATGAGAGGCCAGAGGCTGATGCCCTCCTCCTGATGAGAGGAAAGAGCCTGATGCCCTCCCTCCTGATGAGAGGAAAGAGCCTGATGCCCTCCCTCCTGATGAGAGGAAAGAGCCTGATGCCCTCCCTCCTGATGAGAGGAAAGAGCCTGAAGCCCTCCCTCCTGATGAGAGGAAAGAGCCTGATGCCCTCCCTCCTGATGAGAGGAAAGAGCCTGATGCCCTCCCTCCTGATGAGAGGAAAGAGCCTGATGCCCTCCCCTCCTGATGAGAGGAAAGAGCCTGATGCCCTCCCTCCTGATGAGAGGAAAGAGCCTGATGCCCTCCCTCCTGATGAGAGGAAAGAGCCTGATGCCCTCCCTCCTGATGAGAGGAAAGAGCCTGATGCCCTCCCTCCTGATGAGAGGAAAGAGCCTGATGCCCTCCCTCCTGATGAGAGGAAAGAGCCTGATGCCCTCCCTCCTGATGAGAGGAAAGACCCTGATGCCCTCCTCCTGATGAGAGGAAAGAGCCTGATGCCCTCCCTCCTGATGAGAGGAAAGAGCCTGATGCCCTCCCTCCTGATGAGAGGAAAGAGCCTGATGCCCTCCCTCCTGATGAGAGGAAAGAGCCTGAAGCCCTCCCTCCTGATGAGAGGAAAGAGCCTGATGCCCTCCCTCCTGATGAGAGGAAAGAGCCTGATGCCCTCCTCCTGATGAGAGGAAAGAGCCTGATGCCCTCCCTCCTGATGAGAGGAAAGAGCCTGATGCCCTCCTCTTGATGAGAGGAAAGAGCCTGATGCCCTCCCTCCTGATGAGAGGAAAGAGCCTGATGCCCTCCCTCCTGATGAGAGGAAAGAGCCTGATGCCCTCCCTCCTGATGAGAGGAAAGAGCCTGATGCCCTCCCTCCTGATGAGAGGAAAGAGCCTGATGCCCTCCCTCCTGATGAGAGGAAAGAGCCTGATGCCCTCCCTCCTGATGAGAGGAAAGAGCCTGATGCCCTCCCTCCTGATGAGAGGAAAGAGCCTGATGCCCTCCCCTCCTGATGAGAGGAAAGAGCCTGATGCCCTCCCCTCCTGAAAATACAAATTTACCAAAGACAAAAGTATAAAGAGTTATATTTTGAGTTTATTTCAACTGGGAATAAACCTGCATGAACCTGAAGCCAGACCAATGTTGACGCTGGTCGGTGCAGTGAGCGCTGCACTGAGAAAATGGGAAGATAAAGCAGCTTTTTAAAGATTTTTGACTGAATAAACTTGAAATGAAATTATTTCATTTCCTGTTTTACATTGTTGTTTTCCTTATAGGCCATTTCTGATTGGTCCAAAACAACCCAAAACCTGGACTGTAGGTGTGAAAGTGATGTGTGCGTGAGTGTTGGTGGAGTTTACACCATCGGGTCTGGAGTGAATGAACAATGCTCTGTTAATAATGTTCTGTAAAGTATCTTTGAGGACATGTGTCTGTGAAAAGCGCTATAGCTGTTGATGTAAGGCGATTATTAAAATTAACTGTATTAAGCTGTGCTCCTCTCTGATTGGTCCGTACTCATCAGCACTGGTGGAAAATGACGCAGTAAACGATTTTTAGGTATCTGTAATTTACATTTTACAGTGGGGACCCCCGCCCAGATCTCCCTGCACTGGCCCCTTATGGATCCTCCCGCAAGTGGTGGGTCCACAGGAGGACGGCCCCAAGTCGCTCCTTCGGGCTGTTCCCGGCCGGGCCCCGTGGGGGAAGGTCACCAGACGCTCCCCGTGGAGCACCCACCCCAGGCCTGGCTCCAGGGGGTAACACCAGGTGAAGTAACTGGCCTTGTTTTTATGCTCGTCATTAGGACTTTTGAACTGTTTGCCTTGGGTGATCCGACACAGCCCCGGGATCATTCAGGCTCTAACCCTCCACCACGTTAAGGTGGCGGTTCAAGGAGGGGAGCGCTGGAGGGACGATGTCTCTGGGCCTGGGAACGCCTCAGGGTCCCTCGGGGGAGCTGGAGGAAGTGTCTGGGGAGAAGGAAGTCTGGGAGTGTGGAGAATGGATGGATGAACTTTTTACTTTTACTTCACTACACTGAGAGCAGGTGTCTGTACTTTCTACTGCACTACTTTATTGAACTGGACTGAAGTAAAAGTGTTTTTTTTTTTTTTTTAATTATAGTTTGAGACCTGCTGAAAAGGTTGAAAGTTTAGTTACAGTACATTTTTAAACAGGTACTTTAATACTTTATACAATACTTTAATAACACAGGTGAAACTTTAACTTTACACTGCAAAGAAGCTTGGCCAAAATTTCAGATCTGAACACTTAAATCGATTAGAAAATGACTTAAAAGTAGAGAAATTATCTGGCTGCAGGGACGGATCATTTCACTGGACCAGTTCTGTTAAAATAAACAAGCGAGAATGAAGCGTCTCTGAACGAGTGAGTCGATAATAACGCTGAAAAACAAGATGAATAACCTGATATAAGTTTTAAAAATCTTGGCCAGATCAGAGACATTTGCCGTGTAGTTATTTATTTTTCCCCGGTATTTGTACTTTTACTTAAGTAACAAAACATTGCTCATCTGTGTTCCTCAGGCTTTCTTTCCTTCTGGGAGATTGACGGTCTGACGGGAGCTGGTCGGGTCTTGTGGTCCGGACACACTGAGGCTCTTTCAGCCCCGACCGCTGTGACCGAAGCTGCATCAGATGCCCCGTCACGCTCCGTCCATGGGCCAATGGCAGCGCGGCTCTGCGGGCCTCATGGGGGTCGCGTTAGTGCCGGCTGCTCCTCACACTCATCGCACTTTTGTTTTTGAATTGTCACTAAAAACAGTTTGTGTTTGAACAAAATAACCCGGGATAACAGGACTGTATGGATCCAGAGCTCTAAAGGTGCAATGTGTAACTTGAAGTGACCCAAATCCGATTTTTCGCCTATGCAACCTGTTTCTGATCTTTTAAAGTTGATCTCGGGCCCGTCTGAAGCTAAAGTCAGTTCCTAGAGGTGGTGGAATTCTGTCAGGTGCCAAAAAACGGCACAGATCAGTGTTTCCTCGGTGGAGATCTCACTGTGGCAGTGAGTCTGTCAAGGCAACAAACTAGTGTAGTGATGGGGGCAAGTTCTTAACTTCCATGTAAAACGCCAATTTGCTTCACACTGAAGAAGTTTAACACCACTTTAACCCATCTGACAACAGCCACGAGTCTAACAAACCAAACGCTCTGCCTGGTTCACTCATTAGTGTCTGGAAACGTTAGAAAACATCTTTATAAGCACCTCACACTTCCCTCTGCTGATTTCCCACTGCACAGGCCAAAGCCCAAAAGACTCGATCGTCGACTCCAGCGGCGGCGAGAGGCTCGAGCAGAAGCAACAAGTGAAGATCGACTACTGACGGTGAAGAAAAAATATAAAATATAATAATATATGATATATAATATAATATATAATTCACTTGTAAATTAATTGGATTAGAAACGACATCGGCAATCGAGTCTTTTGGGGTTTCGCATGTAAGAATTGATGTAAGAATATGTCCATTTTATTCTCCAAGAATCAGGAAATACATGTTAGAATACTAGTTGTTAGTTTTACCGCCCTGTCCTCTGAAAGTTCTGAAAAGCTCTTGCGAAACCTGTGATGACGACTTCCTCTGGGCTCTTGTTCCTGGTCGTACGTCTGACAAAATGTAGGAAAAATGAGAAAATGTCCCAGTTTTCTTCATCTCCGCGTCACGGTAGTGTTCCGTTATGTTCGGCTCATCCACGATTCCAACCGCACCTCAGTTTTCATCATTTCCACTGATGCACGACTCTCTCTCGCACTGGGAACATGTGATTGGAAGAAACAAGGGTGATTCCAAACAGCACATACGTCTACAGGCTTCATTTTACCAACCATCACATTTACTTCAGTGGGTTTGATCACAGTCCATTAGGGTGACCATTCATCTGGATTTCTGCCGGACAGTCCAGTTTTAGAGCCGTCCGTCCAGACCTCTGTTATGCGTCCTCATTTATGACATTTTGTTTTCATTTCGGACCGTCGGCCGCCACCGTTGCATCACCATAAACCCCTGCTCATATTGCACCTGCGATGCTGCGATAGCGACGTCTGGAACTGTTTGAATCTGTTTCAACTTGTTTGAACCTGTTTGCTGTTGAACAAAAGCAAATGCCAAAAAGGAAGAATCCTTCACACATGCTTAGTGCTCAGAGCATCGTTTTGCCAGAGCACCAAAGGAGAATACGGCTATGTTCAGACTGCACGGATCTTTTTGTGAAATCTTATCTGGTCGTTCACATTTCCAATTAATTGTGACTTTATGTCATCTCCAGTGTGAACTTTAAACGCCCCAAAAGTGTCCCTGTTTACGGAAGTCGCCTAAACATGGACGCTGCACTGAGCTCCTGGAGATTTTAAAGTTGCTGTCGTACCTCTCACGGGAGAAAACACGTCTTCGGCCTGTTTCAGTAGCAAACACGTCGGCGTTGGGCTGTATCGGCAACAGGAGCTTGTTACAGCACAACAGCCAAACTCTCGCTTGTAGGTCGGATGAATGCGACTCAGCCGTTCAGACTGAAGTCGCGTGTCAAAAGATCGGATATGTTTCGGTTTGAGGAGCACATATCCAAGGTTACACTCAGACTGCAGCCTGAAGTGACCAAATCTGATTTTTTTTCGCCCCTATGCGACCTGTATCTGATCTTTTAACGACACAGATCCGATTTTTTCAAACACAACACTTGGATATGTGCTCATAAAACCGACACATATCCGATCTTTTGCCGTGCGACTTCAGTCTGAACGGCCAGGACACATTCATCCGACCTACGCGTCATCAACAAGTGAGAGAGTCCTGCTGTGAGCCAATCCAGCCCAACGCCGACGTGTTTGCTACTGAAACAGGCCGAAGACGTGTTTTCTCCCGTGAGAGGTACAACAGCAACTTTAAAATCTCCAGGAGCTCAGTGCTCAACGTCCATGTTTAGGCGACTTCCGTAAACTCTGAGCTGCTGCTGTGACGTCGTCGTGTCTCCAGTGCTCATGCGGGACACTTTTGGAGCGTTTAAAGTTCACACTGGAGATCACAGACAAGTCGCATTTAACTGGAAATGTGAACGACCTCGCTAAAACCTCAGATTTCACAAAAACATCCGAATTGAGCATTAAAGAAACCCTGCAGTCTGAACGTGGCCCAAGTGGCCTGGGTCACATTTGAAAAAGTTGGATCTGTGTCGTTCAGTCTGAAAAGATCAGACACAGGTCACATAGGAGAGAAAAAATCAGATTTGGTCACTTCAGGCTGCAGTCTGAATGTAACCTTTGATTTCCAGACGAGTGACCGAACAGCTTCCACTTCCTCCTGAACACTTCTGAAACGCTGCGGTTTGTTCCCCATTTCAATAATTAAAGGAACTTAGACTGAGACTTTTATTTTAGGATTACTGTAAAACGCACTTTATTTTGGGGCGAGTCAGTCATCCTTTTTCCGACTGAAGCGCGTTCAAAATGCAGCTGCACGTCTTTTGTGAGCACATCAGCCCCATGTTATCCTCCTTCACCGGCCGGTCGTGCACTTTAGGATCCATTTTAATCTGCTTTTATTTGTTTTTAAGTGTTTGAACGGTGCCGCCCGCTGTACCTCCTCCATCCTTACCATATCCCGTATGTCTGAGTGGACTAAGGCCCCGTTTACACGTACACAGATATTTTTAAAAACAAATATTTCCCTCGCTCCGTTTTCCGAAATAACATCGTGCACACAGCATTGTTTTCAGAAAAGTTTCCGTTTACATGAACCCGCATAAATACAGTTGCATGTACAGTACATAGGACCTACGTGGACAGTTATTGCCTTACACACTTCCCTTACTATTTTTGACACAGTCGATCGAGCCAGACTGACCTTGTCGGACAAGTAATACAACGTGCAGGCAACTTTTTAAAAAAAACACTGACAGGAGACGCATGACGGTCTCACCCTCGATGTCAGGACGCAGGAGTCAGAGAGTAACAGCAGTGATGACCACCACATCCTAAAACTTTTACTCCATTCCTCCGGGACAAAAACGGCGGTGACCATAGACTGTATAAAAGAAGTGGACTAAGTGAGTGTGACGTCAGTGTTCAGCGTCGCTCAAATGAGGCTCGCGATGCCACGGTTACAGGAGCGAATCTGGAGCCAGGCACTGTGTTATGAATAGGATTTTTTGACGGTCAAATTAGCGGAAAAAAAATTCAGGATCATGTGTCACGGGTTCATACGAACATTTAAAGACCAAAATGACGAAGCCACAGCAACAGGTACAGAGAAAGAAGCCAGAACATCTCAATGTGAGTCAATGGGAAAAAGGAGAGAAGGAGCCGGAAGAGCCTCCTGGAGCACTTCCTGTTTGGCACGCGAGTTGTAAGGAAAAGAGGGAAAATTGCTGAGCTCCGAGCCTCATTCGTCTCTTCATCGATATGAAACATCAGCTGTGCAGAAGTAGCAGAAGTGACGCGACTGCTGCTCTGACGCTTCTGATCATCACCAGAGAAACACGTTAACACTGGTCACACTTTGGCGTCAACTGCCTAAAACGCCGTTTATGTCACTTTACACAAACGCCAAACCGCAGTTTTCCAAAATCTCCACTTTTGCCGGAGTTATTAGAAAGATTTGTTTTCAGAGGTGAATTCTCCGTTTGCCTGTAAAAAATGGGCACAAACGAAGGGAAATTTCTCCATTTTAAAACTATCCGTGTACGTGTAAGTGAGTGTGACGTCTCCACAGCGTCGCCCAAATGAGGCTCCTGTTGCCACGGTTACAGGAGTGAATCTGGAGCCAGTTGCAATTTAATGAAATTCACTTTACTTTATGCTAGTTAAATTATTTTAGTTAAGAGTCTAGTGACATTAGCTCTTGTAATTGTTTCAGATATTTTGTCATTTTATTTCAAAAATCGTTGAGTTACGGGTCAGATCTGTGGAGAGGCGACCCCTCGCTCACAGTCAGAACGTCTGTTAAATGTGCAATAAATAATCACGAAAACACTGGACATGACGGTGCGTTTATTCATGTTAAAATTTGTTCTTTTGGCGATTATTCGATTTATTTATTCGTTTGTCATCTGTGAACTGAAAAGCGCAGAGAAAGTTCCACAGTGTGGCTTTAAAGCTCCGCGTCGAGCCCTTTTCCTGCGCCTGAGAGTGTGGGACATGGGCACCGTCGCTGTGGCAACAGCACTGCAGCCAAAACAACTGAGTCTTTGTGCCGAAACACACGCTGTTCTCTCTCTCTTTTTCTTTCTTTGTGTGTGTCTCTCTCTCTTTCTCTTCCCACCCCTTCTCTCTCTCTCTCTCTAGTTCTTTATCTCATTCTCTCTCTCTTACCCTCCTCTCTTTCTCTCTGCCTCTTTCCCTCCCTCTTCCTTCTCTCTCTCCTCTCTCTGGCTCTCTTTTCTTTCTCTCTCCTCCCTCTCTCTCTCCCTCCTCTCTCTCCCTTCTCTCTCTTCTCTTTCTCTCTCCCTCTCCTCCTCTCTCTCCCTCCTCTCTCTCTCCCTCCTCTGTCTTCCTACTCTCTCTCCTTTCTCTCTCTCCTCCGTCCTCTCTCTCCTCCCTCCTCTCTCCCTCTCCTCACTCTCCCTACTCTCTCTCCCTCTTTCCTCCCTCCCTTCTCTCCCTCTCTCCTCTCTCTCTCCCTACTCTCTCTCCCTACACTCTCCTCTTTCTCCCTCCCTCCCCCGCTCTCTTTCTCTCGCTCTCTCTCCTCGTTCACACACACACTTCCTCTCTCCTACCTCCTCCCTCTCTCTCTCTCTCCCTTCTCTCGCGCTCTCCTCTCTGTCGTATCTCTCTCTTTTCAGTCTCCTCCCTCCTCTCCTCTCTCTCTCCTCCCTCCTCTCTCCCTCCCTCCCCTGCTGTCTTTCTCTCACTCTCCTCGTTCACACACACACTTCCTCTCTCTCTCCCTCCTCTCTCTCCTCTCTCACTCCCTCCCCGCTCTCTTTCTCTCTCTTTTGTTTCTTGTCAGGAGCCTGTTTGCTGATCTGGATGTGCCCTCCCTCCCTCCCTCTGTCATTCCTGAGCCCTCTCGTCTGTTCTCTCCTTCTCCCTCCTCTCCTTCGTCCCTGCTCTCTTTCTCTCTCTCCCTCCTCTCTCTCCCTCCTCTCTCTCTCTCCCTCCTCTCTCCCTCTCCTCCCTCCTCTCTCTCTTTCCTCCCTCCTCTCTCTCTTTCCTCCCTCCTCTCTCCCTCTCCTCCTCTCTCTCCCTCCTCTCTCTTTTCTCTCTCCCTCCTCTCCTCCCCCTACTGTCTTTCTCTCACTCTCTCCTCGTCCACACACACACACACTCCCTCTCTCCTCTCCTCCCTCCTCTCTCTCCTCTCTTTCACCCTCTCCCTCCTCTCTCTCTCCATCCTCTCTCCTCCCTCCACTCCCTCCCTCTTTCTCCCTCTTTTCACACTTTCTTGTTTCTGTGCCCTCTTGTGTAGAGCCTGTGCTAATCTGCCCTCCCTCTCTCCTTCTCCCTCCTTCTCTCTCTCACACACTCTCCCTCCCTCTCTCCTTCTCTCTCTCTCACACACTCTCCCTCCCTCTCCCCTTCTCTCTCTCTCTTTCACACACTCTCCCTCCCTCCCTCTCCCCTTCTCTCTCTTTCACTCTCCCTCCCTCCCTCCCTCCCTCTCCCCTTCTCTCTCCTTCTCTCTCTTTCACACACTCTCCCTCCCTCTCCCCTTCTCTCTCCTTCTCTCTCTTTCACACACTCTCCCTCCCTCCCTCTCCCCTTCCCTCTCTTTCACACACTCTCCCTCCCTCCCTCCCTCCCTCCCTCTCTCCTTCTCTCTCCTTCTCTCTCTCTCACACACTCTCCCTCCCTCCCTCTCCCCTTCTCTCTCTCTCTTTCACACACTCTCCCTCCCTCCCTCTCCCCTTCTCTCTCCTTCTCTCTCTTTCACACACTCTCCCTCCCTCCCTCTCCCCTTCTCTCTCTTTCTCTCTCTTTCACACACTCTCCCTCCCTCCCTCCCTCCCTCTCCCCTTCTCTCTCCTTCTCTCTCTTTCACACACTCTCCCTCCCTCCCTCCCTCCCTCCCTCTCCCCTTCTCTCTCCTTCTCTCTCTTTCACACACTCTCCCTCCCTCCCTCTCCCCTTCTCTCTCTCTCTCTCTCTTTCACACACTCTCCCTCCCTCTCGTCTGCTGCTCCCTCCCTCCCTCTGTCGTTCCTGTGCCCTCTCGTTCGCTCGTCGTCTGCTCGGGTCGTGCGCTCCCTCCGCCGCTCCGTGGGATGTGAGGAATGCTGGGAGGAGTGGAAGAGCGGAGGAGTGACGGGGGAGTGACCAGATAGAGAGATCGAGGAAGAGAGAGCGAGAGGGAAGAGGGAGGGAGGAGAGAGAGACAGAGCGCATTTTCCACCCCCCGTCAGCTCCGGTTCACACGCAGCTCCGCTCTCGGGACGAACACTGGGCACCACAGGTCAGTCCCAACAAACCCCTCTTTTCTCTCTCTTTTTTATTTGCATTTTCATTTTTTTTTATTTTCTACAGTTTCTCTCAAAAAAGCGGATTAAATTTCTACACTTGTATCTTTTTCTGAGGAATTTTTATCTATTTTTACAAACCTAAAATTAGTCTCCAGTTCTGTGGAAAATGGACGCGGAATGACTAGGCTAGGGAAATTCCAGTTGTCCGGAATTGAACCCGCAAACCCCGCACTGGAACTACTCATTTATGCACCGCCCGCTCCCGGCTGGAACGCTGCCCACCGCAGGACCAAAACTGCACCTTACAGCGCGCTCCGGGGATGCTGCTTTGGCCCAGATGCCCTTCCCGTTATTCTAAATTCCAAAACATTTAAATGAAAACGCGCATTTTTGGTCTCCGGGTGATTAGAAATGACTCTGAAATTACTGCAGTGTTGATTAGACGAGCTGCCAAAGTGAAAACTTGACTGAGATCTGCGTTTGACACGGGTAAGGTAAGGTTTTTGTGGCTGTTTTTTACGCGTTTAAGCTCGAATTCCTCACGTGAAATGACACAGAAGCGCTGTGGAAGGCAGAGTTTGTGCGTGTGGGAGCTGGGACAAGTGCAGCGCGTTGGGGGGGGGTGGAGTTCGGGCCCCGGTCCTGGGTGTGCCCCTGTCCGAGTCTGAGATCATCTGGTGTTTAGCTCACGGCTCCACACGCAGCTCCAAGAACATCTGCGTCTGCCCTGCCAAACAGAAAAAAGAAGGACAGAAAAGAAAGAATTACACGAGCCCAAATCCAATCTTGTTTTTAGATCTTTTTAGCCCATTCCCGGCCATACGAAACACAACCAGAGCTGTGTTTTCTCTCATTCACACACGTTTAACACACAAACCCTGCACATTTACAGGCCGAGTTCTTCTCTAACACTGAAAACGCTCTGTTCCACCTTGTGATGTCATCATGTGGAAGTGCTCCACTCCACACGCCTTCACTTTTCATGATTTTCAAACTTCTGTCAGGTTCTTCATGTTGTTTTCAGATTTATTCTCTCCTCACTCTTCTGAATTGGTTTTATAATCTTAAAAGTTGTCACATATATTTTTTCTTCCATGACTCGACTCGTCAGAAAATCTTAAATTTGAGCAGTAAATGTTTAAAAGAAGAAGCTATGATCCACTATGATTCACTTGTTTTTAGATTCAGTGACACAGATTTGTTTGACACGGACAAACGATGAACTATAATCGTGTCAGACTGATTTAAGGACCGTATTTTTTTTACTAAAAGTCACACCAGCCAAAAAATGCGTAATGAAGAAGAAAAAAATCATATATAAGTCGCACTGGATGATAAGTCGCATTTTGGGGGAAATTTATTTGATAAAATCTGAGACATTTCCTGTTGAAAGGTGAGTTAAAGTAACACAGAGAACCACAGGCTGAACATGTGTCGGGTGCGTTCACGTCGCAGATGAACAGTTATTCACATAAACTGGGAGCCTGATTCATGAGCCGGTTTCACTTGTGGTCACACCGGTTTGTCAAAGCCTGATCCCGTCAGATCTCAGGAGCTCAGCAGGGCCTGGCCAGGACTGGGATGGGAAACACTGGGAATTCCAGGTGCCACAGGGGGGCGCAAATCGCAAAAAACTGTGGTTGTTTCCTTCGGCAAGACACTTCACCCACATTGTCTCGTATGAGTATGAAAGTGGAGATAACAACAGAAGTTTATCACCACTGGGTCTGGAGTGAGTGAATAACGCTCTGTAATGTGTCCAAAAAAGCGCCATATAAAACTGATGCATTATTATTATTATTTGGTGGATCCGTCTGGCCTCGCAGCATTAGGATTCATTTGCTCATCGGTAGGCGGGTACTTTTTTGTGTTTAACCAGTCGCTGCTGTTTGGTTGTGTGCGTATGGCGTCTGCTGTCATACCTCGGGTTGGTTCTGGCTTCGCTGACTGCCGCCGACTACAACTTCCGGGGGTTTTGTGAACCGTACAGTGACTGTGATCCCTCCTGACCGAGGCGCTGGAGAGAAATGAAGCTGAGCGGAGTCACCAAACTAGAGCAGAAACAACAGAACATATTTACCAAACTCTCCATCTCGCCCCAAATCATCTCCAATCATCTTCATCCTCTGTGTCACTTCTGAGCAACTCCACTTAAATCCAGCTTTTAGCCGCGATGAGTTTTTGTTTTCTTCGTTTCAGTTTGAGTTTCCTCCACTTTTCTCCAAACACAAGTTTCTCTCTCCCTCCAGACTTTCTTTCTGCTGCTCGATTACCGTTTTCAGCTGCAGATTTCACTACGTGCAGCTTTTAATCTGCAGAATGAGTTCTATATATGAAATTATATATTGAAATACATAAGTCGCACCTGAGTATAAGTCGTACCCAAACCATGAAAAAAGTGTGACTCAGAGACGCTTCATTCTCGTCTAGAGGTCATTTATTTCAAGAGAACTTGTCCAGTAAAATGATCTCGCTGCAGGACAGATCATTTCACTACTTTTAAATCATTTTGTGAATCATTTAAGTGTTTATGTCTTGAATTTTGGCCAAGCTTTTGTGTTGGATCGTTTCAAGATTCTGTAGTTTGGTTTTGGTTTTCGTGACGGCCAAATTTGCCGCATGAATTTACGATCTGGGGTTGAGTCTCGATCGGTTCAGCTGCATTCGGTTATTTGGCTGAAACAGGCTCTGTTCACGCTCACCGGGAGACGTTTGGAAACCTGCGGACGACGACTTCCGGTGGAGTTACGACTCTGGGCGTGTGACAAAACAATAGAACCGTAGATTCAGCAGCAGCGTCTTAAGCATCTTAAACTCTCCATTGGACAAATTTCGGGCTCTCTGAAAGTTCTGACTCTGTGCTACGTCACATTTCTGCGCCCTTTGCGAAATAGCCTGAATTTACAATCTTGTTTTGAGTTTATATCAATTTCCTCAATTGTATATTGCCCCAATTAAGGCCAAGGTAAGATTAAAGGTCCCTTATTGCGTTGTTTTCTGCACTTGCTGAAGGGCCTGACCGGAGTTGAACCTGAAACCTTTTTGCTGTGACACGTGAGAGCCTCATTACTGTTCTGACAGACGTATTTATTTTCATTTTGGTTTGTTTTTTTGCCCGATTGAAGCAAATATTTTAATTCTGATACCTTCATATTTCAAGAATTTCAGTGGAATGAGATTTTTTCACTTAAATAGTGCGCCAGAGATACCGACATAATTAAGTTTGTTCTACAAGATACAAATGTAATTATTCTATTTGGCCAAAATGACTTGATTAAATAAGTTGCTGCTCACTTACTTTTCTAATTATTCACCGAGATGAGTTTAGAACGAGCCCGGGGCCCGTTCGAGTCACTGGGCTGAACTCGAAGGTGCATGTCTCAGATTCGCTTTCAGCAGCGACGTACTTTTGGTGACTTCCTGTCCACAGAACATGTGCAGAAGTGCTCTTTTCTCACACCCGCAAGATCTTAAGTATCACGTGATCACTTTGACCAATCAGAGCGAGACAACCTAGAGCCGAACGGAGTTAACAATTAAAAAGCTGTTTTTCAGATAACCGAAGCATTCTGAGTTGAGAAAAAGTTTATGATGTACTGCTGCATTCTCTTGTTTTTGGGACTCGGGAAAAACCGACCACCACCTCAAGAAGGTGCGATGGAACGGACAATCTAATCGGGGTTCAAAACACAAACTCGGGCTCGTTCGGTGCAGACCAAATCCATTGGATTTACGTCACAGCAGAAATGTCGGCGCTCAGTGAACGGGGAGAATCGTCTTTTCCTCATTTTGATGTGTTCAGTCGTGTCTGTGTAGAGAAAGTGTCTCTAAAAACTGTGTCGTGACATTAAGGCGACGTTTACACGGAAACGATCTGAAGTAAAAACGCAAAAGTGTGTTTTCCTTCTCACTCTTATTCCACGTTTACACAAGTGTTTTTGGGAATTCTGCTGCACACGGAGACGCTAAACCTGCAGTTTGTCAATGTCGTCTTTACGCCCAGAGCGTAGAGGGCAGCACCAAGTCACTTTCTGACTGAAAGTTTATCAAACATGTTCATGAAACATCAAACATTTCCTCAAACGTTTTTCAAACGACATTTCTGATGCCGCCACGAACCAGATGTGAAAACTGTTCCAGAATTTCCCGCCGCTGGATCAAAACAAAACATTTTGGAACATGAAAATTACGATTTTGACGAGTTTTGTATCTGTGAATCTCTGCGTTGGTTTTAGAGTCAAATGTTCAGGGATCGTAGGTGAATTATAAAGAATTGTAGACATAAAAGTAAAGAATGTTTGATCTAAACCAGGACTATTACAATTCTTGACTAATCTGATCCTGCCAACAGTAAAGAGGAGCATAAATTGACGTTTGTTTTGCCAAAATACAGAAATCCGTGTTCTCGAATGAGCATAAAGCAAAAAAAATAAAAAATGAAGCGCCAAAAGTAACCAAGATCATGACTGACACGAGAATGCACAATCTGACACGCTCTTTTCACAATTTTATTTACACCAAGTCAGGATGAGCGTATGGATCCGTGTTGGCAGAGTTCCGTGTTCTTGGGCCCGGCTGCTCTTTTTTTACACTGCGGCGTTACAAAACACACATCGTAAATCTAACGGCTGCCAGCGAGCGCGTTTATCAGCGTCACCAGAGCTCCGAGTGGGTCCCTGCTTGTCCGAGATACTGCGCCCAAGAGCGAGGAGGAGGCGAGGGGGAGGGCGGCTCAATTTATTTATACAGCGCGCCTCAAACACCTGCAGCTAATTAAAGTGCCTCATGCAGTCGATAACGATTTCAGAAACAAAACGGAGACAAATATCCATGAGGAACAGGAGCCAGGTCCGTATTAGGAACAGGAACTTACTTACGGACAAAATAGGATCACGTGGAGCGGGTCAATACGAACGTTTAAGACCAAAATGACTGGGTTTACGTCACAGCAGAAATGCCGGCGCTCACAGTGAACGGGGAGAATCGTTTTTTCTTCATTTTCAGAATCAGAATCAGAATCAGAATTACTTTTATTCATCCCCGAGGGGAAATTTTGATGCAACCGACCAAGAGCAAGTAGTTCGAATCAAACTTCTTAGGTTCTTTTTTAAGACAGCTGAAACATGTCAACAAGGTGAAATACACTTGGCCACATTGTCTTAAAAAAGAACCTAAGAAGTTAAAGCACTAAGAAGACAAAATGAATATTTTTGGCGTAGTTAGAATCAAATGTTCAAAAATAAGATAAGATAAATACAATAAGATAAAAGATAAACATAGTTCTGTCTCAAAAATGATTTACATCAAGCGACATATTTACATCTATATACATGTGTGAGCAGGGAATTGGATATTACAGTAGTTTGTCAGTGATTTAAAATAATTTTGATGTGTTCAGTTGGGTCTGTGTAGAGAAAGTGCCTCTAAAAACTTAGTCAAGAATTGTGATCGTCCAGGTTTAGTCCTGGTTTAGAGCAAACATCCTTATTTTTATGTCTACAATTCTTTATAATTCAACTACGATCCCTGAATATTTGACTTTAAAACCAATGCAGAGATTCACAGATACAAAACTCATCAAAATTGTAATTTTCACGTTCCAAAATGTGTCACATCAAGTTTGATTTTGATCCAGCGGTGGGAAATTCTGGAGCAGTTTTCACATCTGGTTCGTGGCGGCATCAGAAATGTCATTTGAAAAGAGTTTGAGGAAATGTTTGATGTTTCATGATCATGTTTGATAAACTTTAAATTCTGGGACGCCCAAGAAAGTTTAAGGTAACGTCAGGTGTTAGGCGATGTTTACATGGAAACGGCCTCAAACAAAAACGCAAACGTGCGTTTTCCTTCTCACTGTTATTCCACGTTTACACAAGCGTTTTTGGGAATTCTGCTGCACACGGAGACGTAAAACCTGCAGTTTACCAATGTCGTCTTTACGCCAAGAGCGTAGGGGGCAGCACCAAGTCACTTTCTGACTCGAGTCCTGTGGCGTTTGCAGCTGCCCGGTTGAAGCCATGGATGTATAATAAGAGCTGGATAAGGGAGCCCCCTCTATCCGTGACCGCAGATCGATGTGTGGCTGAACGAGATATTGCAGCCCGCAGCTCAAGAAAGAAGAAGCACAATGTATTTTTTGAGAATTCACAGCTTTCATAAAGGTCAGATTTTGTACGGATTCTTCTGTATTTTTACAATACGAACTTTAAACTATGCTTTAATCGTCAAAGCGCCAAAAAATCAACTTTGTAAGAGTTAGCCTAGCCCCGCTCTGAGCCCGCACTAGCTCCGCTCTAGCAGCTCGCGCTCTGATTGGTCAGAACTGCGTTTCTGATGTCACAGCCCAACAGTCTTGGGCTGCAAACAAGGAAGTAAATGCAGAAAAGATTTTTTTTTTTGCGGTCATGTGCCAATGAGCACAGGCCATTGAAAACAACAGGGCGCCATCTTGGATTCATCTTCCAGATTATATTATAGTTCTGTGGTTGAAGCTCTGCTGTGTTTGTTTTTGTCCTGAACAGCCTCGTGCTCGTGATGTAATCTCTACGCCACGGTGACGATGAGGCGACAATGAGGGTTTCCACTGTGGAAGCGTTTTCACATTTTTCCGTTAACAACCCCCAAAACACTGTTGCGTCTAAACGATCCGGACATCAGCAGAAATGTTTTATTTACGGACAAAACAGGATCATGTGGAGCGGGTCAATACAAACGTTTAAGACCAAAACGACGAGGCCACAGCAGCAGCAGCAGGTACAGAGGGAGGGGAGGCGGCTTTTCAGTGTGAAATGAACTGGAGTCGATGGGGCCGGAAGAGCCGCCCATGCTCACTTCCTGTTTGGAACACGGCGGCTGCTCACGTCTCTGATCTGGCCAAAACTTATATCAGGTTCTTCGTGTTTTTCAGATTTATTCTCATCTACAGGTCGTTTATTTGAACAGAATCGTCCAGTGAAATGATCTCGCTGCAGGACGGAGCGTTTCACTTTGAGCCGTTTTCTCACAGATTTAAGTGTTTCTCACATTTCGGCTTTTTTGTGGTGTCAGGTTATGGTTTGGAGGAGGTGGCAGTGGTGGAGGACAGGAGAGTTTGGACAGGTGAAGTACGACAGGTGAAGTACAACAGGTGAAGTACGACAGGTGAGGGGGAGGCAGGTGAAGTACAACAGGTGAGGGGGAGGCAGGTGCAGGTGAGGGTGCGTCATGAAACCAGATCTGAGCGAGTGCTGACTCGACCCGACTTTTGTTTGTGGGAAAAAACTTCTCCTAGAAACAATACACACAGTACACACAGTACTACTACACACTGTACTACTACACACAGTACTTCTACACACAGTACTACTACACACTGTACTACTACACACTGTACTACTACACACTGTACTACTACACACTGTACTACTACACACAGTACTACTACACACAGTACTACTACACACTGTACTACTACACACTGTACTACTACACACTGTACTACTACACACAGTACTACTACACACAGTACTTCTACACACAGTACTACTACACACTGTACTACTACACACAGTACTACTACACACTGTACTACTACACACTGTACTACTACACACAGTACTACTACACACAGTACTTCTACACACAGTACTACTACACACTGTACTACTACACACTGTACTACTACACACTGGACAAACAGGGTGTAGATGTGTCCAAGACTAAACCAGGTCTAAACCAGGTCTAAACCAGGACTAAACCAGGACTAAACCAGGTCTAAACCAGGACTAAACCAGGTCTAAACCAGGTCTGAACCATGTCTAAACCAGGACTAAACCAGGTCTAAACCAGGTCTAAACCAGGTCTGAACCACGTCTAAACCAGGACTAAACCAGGTCTAAACCAGGTCTTAACCACGTCTAAACCAGGACTAAACCAGGTCTAAACCAGGTCTGAACCACGTCTAAACCAGGACTAAACCAGGTCTAAACCAGGTCTGAACCATGTCTAAACCAGGACTAAACCAGGTCTAAACCAGGTCTAAACCAGGACTAAACAAGGACTAAACCAGGTCTAAACCAGGTCTAAACCAGGACTAAACCAGGACTAAACCAGGACTAAAACAGGTCTGAAACCAAGTCTAAAACAATGAAGTGCAGTCAATAGTGTGAAAGGCTCCATTCCCGTCCATTTTAAAGCTCTAGTTTGGAACATTTGGCGGGGGATTCTCAGCCTGTAATGGTCACATGGGGAAAGCGTTGGGGAGTTCCACGGGTTCTGGGCTCGGTTTTAGTCCGTTGTTCTGTTTTGATTGTGTGAAGAGGCACAGCTGTTTGAGACGGAGCTGCTGGAACGACTCAAAGAGCAGAAATAAAACGGCTCTCTCTCATCTAACGCAGACAGTCCTGTCATCTTCTCTTTCCTGACCTGATTTATTTGAGCTTTTAACCCTGATCGACAGAAGCCGGGAGGGCTCACAGCAAAAAAGCAACAAAACCCCGAGAACAAGCCACAAAACACCAAAAAAAAGCCACAAAACACACACACACACAAAAAAGTTTAGTCCTGGTTTAGACCTGGTTTAGTCCTAGTTTAGACCTGGTTTAGTCCTGGTTTAGACCTGGTTTAGACCTGGTTTAGTCCTGGTTTAGTTCTAGTTCAGTCCTGGTTTGGACCTGGTTTAGTCCTGTTCTAGTCCTGGTTTAGTCCTGGTTTAGTCTTGATTTAGTCTTGTTTTAGTCCTGGTTTAGTCTTGGTTTAGGCTTGTTTTAGTCCTGGTTTAGTCATGTTTTAGTCCTGTTTCAGTCCTGGTATAGTTCTGTTTCAGTCCTGGTTTAGTCCTCTTTCAAACCTGTTTCAGTTCTGTCTTAGTCCTGATTTAGTTCCAGTTTTGTCTTAGTTTAGTCTTGTTTCAGTCTCGGTTTAGTCCTTGTGTAGTCCTGGTTTAGTCCTAGTTTAGTCTCGGTTCAGTTTTGTTTTAGTCTTGTTTTAGTCCTGGTTTTTAGTCCTGGTTCACTTCTGTTTCAGTCCTGGTTTAGCCCTGGTTTAGTCATGTTTTAGTCCTGTTTCAGTCCTGGTATAGTTCTGTTTCAGTCCTGGTTTAGTCTTGTTTTAGTCCTGTTTCAGTCCTGGTTTAGACCTGGTTCAGTCCTGTTTCAGTCCTGGTTTGGTCCTGTTTCAGTCCTGGTTTAGACCTGGTTCAGTCCTGTTTCAGTCCTGGTTTAGTCTGGTTTTAGTCCAGATTCGGTCTGGACTCCAGGCAACTCTCAGGCTGATCTTTAATTATCTGAAACGATCTGGATTTGAATATAATTTGGATATTTCCACAATTTCGCCGTGAAACTGCTGCAGACTGAGACCGCTCCCTCTCAAAGCTCAAAACTCCGGAAGGGCTCCTCTGTGTTTTTTAAAAAATTCCGGTAAAATCCCAGGTCAGACTGCACGTGCGACTCCGTTTCTTTCGGAAATCTGTGAAAAACCCGCCCCTGATGGATAAGTGCTGCTTTCCTTTGAGCCTTTTACGGTTTCTTATCTCGTTTTTGGTGATTTTGGGGGTATTTTGTAACAGCAGAAGGTTTGGGAACGCCGTAATCCGTGGGGTGTGTCCGAATCCTTGTCGGACTCCCCTGGGAGAGTCACGTTACGCAATCACGGCTCCACACAATTACATCATTAGCATTTTCCCGCTGCAGTGAAAACAGGAGACAGACGGATTCAGGACGTTTTACATTTGCAGCGTTTAAAGGTTCTGAAAGAGGAAAATCCGTGTGTCAATCGTTCGTTTTTCAAAGTAAAACTAAAAATAAGAACAAATATTTTGAGTTTGGAGACAAATAATGAAGAAAACGGATAATCATTAAACCAGGACTAAACCAGGTCTAAACCAGGTCTAAACCAGGACTAAACCAGGACTTAACCAGGTCTAAACCAGGACTAAACCAGGACTTAACCAGTTCTAAACCAGGACTAAACCAGGTCTAAACCAGGACTAAACCAGGTCTAAACCAGGACTAACCCAGGACTTAACCAGGTCTAAACCAGGACTAAAACAAGACTAAATCAAGACTAAACCAAGACTAAACCAGGATTAAACCAGGACTGAAACAGGACTAAAACAAGACTAAACCAGGACTGAAACAGGACTAAACCAGGACTGAAACAGGACTAAAACATGACTAAACCAGGACTGAAACAGGACTAAAACAAGACTAAACCAGGACTAAAACAAGACTAAACCAGGATTAAACCAGGACTGAAACAGGACTAAACCAGGACTAAACCAGGACTAAAACAAGACTAAACCAAGACTAAACCAGGATTAAACCAGGACTGAAACAGGACTAAAACAAGACTAAACCAGGACTGAAACAGGACTAAACCAGGACTGAAACAGGACTAAAACATGACTAAACCAAGACTAAACCAGGATTAAATCAAGGACTAAAACAAGACTAAATCAAGATTAAACCAGGACTAAAACAAGACTAAATCAAGACTAAACCAAGACTAAACCAGGATTAAATCAAGGACTAAAACAAGACTAAATCAAGATTAAACCAGGACTAAACCAGGACTAAAACAAGACTAAACCAGGACTAAAACAAGACTAAATCAAGACTAAACCAAGACTAAACCAGGATTAAACCAGGACTGAAACAGGACTAAAACAAGACTAAACCAAGACTAAACCAGGACTGAAACAGGACTAAAACAATTAGCAGGAATCTCCAGGGAAAGAGTGAAGCCAGAGCAGAGATTCACAGCGGGGTTTCCTTTGTTACGAGCTTAATGACTGAGCTCAGTTTCTCTGCTGCTCGTTCTGTTTCCAGTCTGTGTGAATCGTGTGTTTCAGGAAGCTCGGGTTGGCTGAACATTGTGGGTTCTGAGCTCGTATTAAAGCGCTAAAGAGATGTAAATGCTGTATTTGCGTCTCTAACAAGTCAAACAGCAGAATGTTGCGGGATTTAACCTCAGTGTTCACGTCGTTTGTGTGTGTGACGTCAGAATTTAACTCGTATGTCATTTGAGAAATAATAAATAGGGACGGAATAATAACGTAAATCTGATGATATCGTATCATCAAAGGTCTCACAATATCGTGGACCATCACAGTATCTGGAATCCCAAGTCTCTTTGCTTAAATGAACAGTTCTGATGTAGAAATAGCTAAAAAAAAACAGAGGGAACTACATAGACCATGATCCTTTGCTCCGTTTCACTGCAAACGACATGAAGAAATAACTGTTCTAAGCACTTTTACATCTTCATTCTGTGGATTAGGTCTTGTGAAGCATTTGAGGAAAAAGTAGAGGAAATATTGCATAAATATTGTAGCGTGAGATGTATATGAATATGAATGAAAGAAAGAACGAACGAACGAAAGAACAACCAAACGCAAGAAAGTGTGAAAGAAAAAAACATACAAAAGAACTAAAGACAGAAAGAATGAAATTATGAACAAAAGCAATAAAAATTTAAAGCCGCAAGCGGCATCGAACGGCCCTCGCGGGCCGCTCTTTGCACTCGGCCGACCCGGCGCGCCCCTGGGTGGTGCTGATTAGCCTCTTTTCTCTGTGTGATTGTGGCTTTGGGCTGAACTTGTCACTAAATACATAAAGTCCACACACACTGATGTGCCAACATAGATAAACATGGACCTTGGCCCCCTGGACTTTTTTGATCAGGCTGACCTGAAGAGTCATTGTGCCAAATTTCACATTCTTCAATGAAGCTAATACATTGTTATATCACTTTGAAATGTAAGAAATTGTTGAAATTTTTCCATTAGGATAAGATGGGCGTATTGAGCGCCCGTGTTATCCCTGGCGCTATATTTATCTTCTGCTGTGTTTTATGAAGTTACAAACCCTGATGATGATTTCTTCAGAGCATTTCATGTTCTCAACTCTTTCAGGAGACACTTTTGTGATGGCTGACGTGATAAACAACGTGGCCGACTGGATAGTCCACAACCGGGATAAGATCGAGAAGGGCGTGGAGATCCTAGGCCAGGCGTCCGAGGTGCTGGCCGCCACCGTGGGCCAACTCCACCCCGTCCTGGAGGCCATCTTCATGGCCTCCTCTGAGATCTTCAGCAACCCTGATGGACAGGAGGCCCGCTACCTGGTCCAGCAGCTGGAGCAGGTCAACAGCAAACTGGAGGGCGTCCAGAACGAGGTCGACCAGATCGCGCTGGAGCTGCTGAGGACCTCCATGAACAAGCAGAACTTTGACTGGGAGGCGCAGATGCTCAGCCAGTACGACAAGTTCCAGGACTTTATCAACGCCAAGCCCAAGTTCAAGGAGAAGAAGATGCAGAAGTTCATCAGCCACTTCAAGAACACGGACGGAGACTTGAACCTGGACGCTCTGTACAATTCTGTGACAGGGGAGAACATGGCAGGCGACCCTATGCTGGAGACCGTCATGACCATAGAGAAGCGTAACAGGCGAGCGGTGGAGGTCTTCTGCGCCAACCTCAAGAAGCTGTTCGTGAAGGGCATCATCGCAGTCATGGGCTACGCGGCGCTCACAGAGAAGACGGTGGGCGAGGAGATGGTGCAGAAGTGGCAGAAGCGCATGGAGGACGTGGAGACCAGGATGAAGGCGGCCGTGGACGACTGTACGGAGAACTTCGCCGTGCAGGCCAAGCTGGACCTGGAGCAACAGCTGCAGGTAAGAGAGCGTGAGAAGGACAAAGGAGAATATTGGGTTATTTCTTTTCTTTTATCTCAGTTTTGGTTGCACGATTAAGGAGGGAAATGTAATTGTGATTTTTCTGACTAGTATTGCTAGTATTGGGATTAGATTTGCAATGTAAACAACTGCAGAAGTGTTAAAATTTAAGACAAGACTGAAATATGTAATGATCAATAATACAAGAATCCCCTGTATTTCAGAACATGTTTGTAGACGTCTAAAATACAGGTACAAAAAGTTATTTCTTCTTTTAAAAGGATATTGTTTTCTCTGCTGTAAATATTCTATATCTAAAATTGTGGCATTTGTGGTTTGATAATTGTGCCAATTTAATTTAGATTTAAAAATGACATTATTCTGCCTCCACTAGTTTTTAGGAACTAGCTTTACAGATAGTAAACGGCTTCTCCAATAAACACCCAGGAAGCCTTGTGCTGTTTTGGACATTTACAGAAGAGTTGCCTGTAAAACTTTCTCATTTTAAATGAACAAAGAATAAGTAGAGAAATAGGTAAAACAATGTATAACAGCTTAATACAACTCAATATATGCATAACAATATCTTAATATTAGCTGGACTTCATAAAAACGTCTATTAAACAAGGGATTAGCATCATGCTAACATTAATGGAAATTCCCATAGACATGCTAATGCTATTAGCGTCATATATTTTAGCCGGAATTTTAACTGTTAAACAACTTAAAGTGCATCACAGAGTGAGGTAGCATACTTATTTTAAAATCTTAACATTACAATACTTACAGACAGATATTTTCATGGGGCCAAAAAACAAATTACAGAAATTAAACACTCATAAGTAACAGAACAGTTGAAAGTCTAAAACAAAATGGCGGCTACGGTAGCTCAGAGTAGACAAACAGATAAACTCAAAACAGAAATATTCTTTCTCCACTGGGGCAGAAAAAACATGTTGCGCACTGACAATATTTTAAGAATAAGGAATGTAAGTGTCTTGGTAAAGGTTCAATTCTAGCACAAAATGTGAAGGGGGCATAAATTTAACCAAAAAAGGACAAAAATATCTCTTTATACCCTTGTTTGGTGGCCTTGACAAATGGAAGATTTTTGTGAGTTAACAAACTCTTGAGCGTCATCGCAGTTGATGAAGTGTAGAACTCTGCACAGATCAGTCTGGTGGAGTCTGTTTACTTTACACAACGACTGTTAAGTGTGTATCATGTAACACTTCCATAGATGTTTATTTCTCTGTTCAAGTTCATTTTAACCATTTTAATTTGAAACTGTGCACTCCACATTCTGATTTGGCTCCAAAATAACTACTCCTGACATCTCCATCTTTTGACCGGTTTCCTCTTCCTGCAGGAGAACCCGGGACCCGCCACCATGGAGTTCACCAAGAGCCTCCTGGAGTCTCTGGTGAAGAAGTACGACTGGGTCTGCTGGTCCATCCGCGTCTTCAACAACCGCGAGCGCATCTTCTTCTTCAACTGGATGGCGGGCAAGAAGTGCCACGGCAGCGGCGGCGCCAACTGGTTTGACTTCCTCACCAAGACCAACGTGAAGGTGGTGGTGTCCTTCTGCGTGGACCCCAAGCCCATAGACAAGGGGAAGATCGCCGAGCAGATCGAGAACCAGAAGCTCAAAGGGAACATGATGCGTGTGGCTCTGGGTTTGAACAAGAGCTTCCCCGACTGCCTGGTGCATGCCGTCAGCCACTACAAGGAGGTGGTGGAGACCAACAACTTCCAGCCCGAGTGCTACTACTACGGCAAACACAAGGGGGCTTACGTGTGCGTGCACCCGGAATAGACCCTGTTTGTGTACGATACCGGAGCCTATATAAAATGTGGATGTACGCGCTTCTGTGTGGGCTTGTGGCATGTACTGCTGGGAAAAGGAGACATTTCAGAGCTTTATTGTCGTGTAATATTTGTGGTTTCATCTGTTTTTTATACGCAACATTTTGAAAAGCCATTCCGAAGATATTATATTTTGTTTTAGGCGCTGTACCTGATTTTTTGCTGTCTTAAAAATGTGGAAAACAAAACGGTCCGTGCACCATTCGCTCTTTTGAACTAAGAACGAAAAATAAAATGGGAAAACAGTTTGTTATTTCATTATTCCATTTTAGTGTCAACCAAAAAACAAATTTCAACCTTTATTTTTAGTTTATTTCAAATAATACCAATCAAAAAACAGTCTCAGTGCCTATTTTAATTCATATTTTATTCTCTCAAGATGTTCATGAGCTCTGGGGAATAACCAAAAGGATACAGCCCAAATGAGTTTCCTTCACAGAGTGGCCGGGCGCTCCCTTAGAGAGAGGGGGAGGAGCTCGGTCACACGGGAGGAGCTCGGAGTAGAGCTCTGGGAGTCCCCGCTTAGACTGATGCCCCCACGACCCGGCCCCGGATAAGAGGGGATGGATTTTCCTCTCTCTGGTTTATTTGAAGTTCTGCTGCTGAAGGACTTTCCTGAAAAAATTGTTGCAGTTTTGTGGACAAACATGTTTCTTCTTTTACAGCGATGCGTTTGCTTTGGCATGTTAGAAACTAAATGTTGAACTCATAGTCCGTATATATGAGTGGACATAGCTAACCCATTAGCCGCCGCGTGCCAAATAGGAAGTGCTCCAGGAGGCTCTTCCGGGTCCTTCTCTCCCTTTTTCCCATTGACTCACACTGAGATCTTGTCGTCCCTCTGTCTGTAACTGAAGCACTGAACCTCGTCATTTTGCTGTTAAAGCAAATTTGGAGACAGGCTCTATGTTATGAACAGGGCTCTACAGTGCGCCCATTTCACTCGCATTTGCGAGTAAATATTTCGTCGTGCGAACGAGGAAAATCAAACAGTCGCACCAGTGCGATGCTTCTGCAGCCACAATAAGGAGAACTGCGCACAGACGTAACGTGAGGAGTTAAACGTTCTAAATGTGTCAAACATTAGGGGAAAACTCACACTAGGACTGTGGAACCTGCCCAAGCCTGGATCGCCCCTAAAGCGCGACACGCCCAGCGCGAGCGCAACCGAACCCTGCCCGGGCACGACCCCAGCATACGAGCTCCGTGTGTGGCCGATATCACTCATACGAACAAACTCTGCTTCACAAAACAAACACGGCCCCTTAAACGAGGAGCGGCAACGCAGCAGGACCCACACCTGTCCCACCGCTCACAGACACCCCCACACCGCTGGACTTCCTTCTCCGCTAAAGCGATGGTTTTGTCTTGGTCTTGTCTCGGACACGAGCGCATTTGGACTCAGTTTTATCATGGATTCAAGGTCTGAATACTGAGTGCGGCCATATTTGGCAATAAACTTGTACCGGTGTGCGGGACCTGTGCACTGGAGCTCGCGCGCCCTCGTGTACCAGTGTGTATCACAGGGCAGGTTAAACATCCCACCTGTCCATCCGCCTCACATCAAATACGCCAATATTCATTTTATGTCCGTGTCTGCACAGAGCAGAGCTACGGCACAGAGCAGGTGATATGTGGGCTGAAGTTTGCCTAAGAAAATGCCAAATAAATCTGTTTGTCACAATGTGCGTTTAGTTTGGTAAATGTGCAGAGGCTAAAAACCACTGTAAAACCACTAAGAGAATGTAACTGCAGTTATGAATTTGAAAATTCAGGTTTAAAAATCCTACCCACTTTTTACACTTTGAAGCAGTTTTATGTAAAGTGCCAGTGGAAGTTCTCTTAAAGAAGAGGTTCTGAAACTGTGGGCGAAGGTCCAAAAAGGGCCACAGAGTGTTCAAGTGCAGTACAGTCTGTTTGGCTTATTTTAAGTCTAAATATTGGACATGTTGTGGGGGAGGAGCTGGACTCTCTGGCGGTGGTGTTGGACAGGAGAATGCTGGACAAAATCTGGACTATTCTGGACTCGCCCTCCCACCCCCTCCACAAGGTGCTGGCCAATCAGAGGAGCTCTTTCAGCCATAGACTGCGGCTGCCGCGCTGCTCCACTGAGAGACACAGGAAATCTTTCCTGCCTGTCGCCATCAAACTGTTGAACGCTGCACTGTGACTCACAAACTACTCAATCCTTTCATCCTATTCCCGGCTCACACATGTATATAGTCATAAAGATGTCAATGATGTAAATAATTTCCCAGAGAGAGCTATTTTATCTTTTATCTTATTGTATTTAGCTTATTTTGTAACTTGTTTGATGTACATGCTCTGGGTCGGTGGCATCTGTAACAAAGAAAATTTCCCCTCGGGGATGAATAAAAGTAATTCTGATTCTGATTCTGATTCTGAATATTAATCAGATAAAATGAAGATATATTTATAAAAACATCGCGATCATGCAAGAAAAGTACAGTCATAATTCTTTTTTTTTTTTGTATTAAATTTATTCAGTGTTAGTGTTGGTGTGCGCAAGTTCTGCACTGTAATAATCATTCAAAACGAAAACCTACTTGTGCCCCCAATTTTTAACTTAGGGGCACATGTGCTCCTGAAAAAAAAAGTTAGCGTAGAGCACTGGTTATGAATAGGATTTTTTTTGGACGGACAAAATAGCGGGAAAAAAAAAGTCAGGATCCTGTGTCGCGGAGTCATACCAATATTTTAAGACCAAAATGACGAGGCCACAGCAGCAGGTACAGACAGAGGGATGATAAGATCTCAATGTAACTCAATGGGAAAAATGGAGAGAAGGAGCCAGAAGAGCCTCCTGGAGCACTTCCTGTTTGGCACGTGGCGGCTAACGGGTTAGCTTAGCCGACTCATATATACGGACTATGGATGAACTCCAGGACGAACTCCAGGACGAGAAACAGGAAGGAAAAGGAGAGAATAAAATATCTCATTTAAAATAGGCACCGAGACTGTTGTTTGACTGGTGTTATGTGAAATAAACTAAATTAAATATTGCAAATACAGGTCGAAATCAGTTTTTTTTCTTTGACACTAAAACATAATCATGAAATAAACTGTTGTCCCGTTTTATTGTTTTTTGTTCTGAATTGAAATTCAGAACATTGAAGGTGCACGGACCCAGAACAAGCTTCTCATGAGACAGATCACGAACGTCGCTCAAGTACACGGACGAAAAATCGGGTATAGGGCCTTGGAGTTGTTAATCTCTACGGCAACGGTCCTCATTTTTTCATCAGTCCGAGACCCGCAGATACTGAGCGTTCGTCCGGTATCGCTCCATTTATATTTGAGTCAGGGCCAAGACATAGACCGGCACTTAGAAATACTTAGAGAGTTATCGGCGCAGATCTCAGCTGAAGCGTTGTCATACCTGGACGTGTTCTGCCTTGGTCGAAAGCTCCACGTCTTTTCAAAGTCACAAGACGCAAACCTGCACAAAAACTATGACAATGTCGTTTGTGCTTCGTTTGTGCTGCAAAAAGTTTCGTTTGTGTGATTCTGGTTCTTCAGATATTTGCAGTTTTATTTTGGGCCGATGACGTCGTCCAGAACCTCAGAATGTTAAACAGAGCTCATTTTCTGCGGTAAACTCCACAAAACTAGTGGCAATAAACGATCTGAGGCTGTGGAAAAGTCTGTGTTATTCTATAAAATATGAATCAAAAGCAAATTACTAAAGACTGAAACAGACTTTTCCACAGCCTCAGGTCGTTTCTCTTCTCTAGTTTTGTGGAGTTTGTCTCCGTCAGCTGAGCAGAAATGACGTCCTGTAATTACCACAGAAATAATAATGAAGAATTTCAGAAATAAACTCACACAAATGAAACTGTCACAGCACAAAACAGCACAAACCAAATACAAACGTTTTCTGTCATTTTCTTCCTGTTTTGAGGCTGTTTCACATTCTGAGGTTCTGGGCGACGTCATCGACCGAAAATAAACTTGCAAATATCTGAAGAACCAGAATCGCACAAATGAAACTTTTTGCAGCACAAAAAAGCACAAACGACTGACATAGTTTTTGTGCAGGTTTGCGTTTGATGGGCGACTTCACGCAGGTTATGACCCCCTCTGTGAGGAGCCACAGGAGGTGGACCTCATGGTCCTTGATGTTAGTTCAGGTGCTGCATGTTTTGGGCTGATGGGGGAAACCGGAGCCCGGGGGAAACCCATCCAGACACGGGGAGAACATGCAAACTCTCGTTAGGCAAACTGTGGGCGGCACTGATCACCATTTTACTTTCGTTTTTTCCTTTGCTTTTCAGTTGCAATAAATCACTTTAAAGAGCGCCTGGGGTTTTAACTGTAAGAACATTTAGATCATGTTTCCTTCGACTGTTTTTGGTTTTTTGGACATTCAGAACAGAAATGAATAAAGCAGGTTTAAATGTTGCGCTTCGCTCTGTCGACATATTCCAAATATACAGCTGTTCTTTTGGATCTTATTTTGTAATGGAGTAAACTAAATATGACTGAAAATTTGCCTAAAAAGTCTGATTTCTCTTCATTTTTTTGAGTGTTTTGGACGAAAGGTTCATTTTTATCGCGTCAATAGCACTTTTTTAGTATCGATTCCTGTGAAAAATGAGTCTTAGTGCTTCCATTTGCTGTTCAGCTGCAACAAATCACTTTAAAGAGCGGCTTTTACATTTCTCCGTGAAATTTACTGTAACAGATGTTCCTTTTACTGTTTTGAAAATGCGATTGTTATGGGAAAAAATTATTTTGATCTTGAATAAAAAATAATTAATCCATTTGCAAAGCCCAGTGAGCTTTTGTAATACAGACAAAGGGTTATTGTTGTTACAGCAGATATGGACAGGGCCTCCTCCAGTGTCTCCTCCAGTGTCTCCTCCAGTGTCTCCTCCACTATCTCCTCCAGTGCCTCCTCCACTATCTCCTCCAGTGCCTCCTCCAGTGTCTCCTCCAGTGTCTCCTCCACTATCTCCTCCAGTGCCTCCTCCAGTGTCTCCTCCACTATCTCCTCCAGTGTCTCCTCCAGTGTCTCCTCCAGTGTCTCCTCCAGTGTCTCCTCCACTATCTCCTCCAGTGTCTCCTCCACTATCTCCTCCAGTGTCTCCTCCAGTGTCTCCTCCACTATCTCCTCCAGTGTCTCCTCCAGTGTTTCCTCCACTATCTCCTCCAGTGTCTCCTCCAGTGTTTCCTCCACTATCTCCTCCAGTGTCTCCTCCACTATCTCCTCCAGTGTTTTGTCCACTATCTCCTCCAGTGTCTCCCCCAGTGTCTCCTCCACTATCTCCTCCAGTGTCTCCTCTAGTGTCTCCTCCACTATCTCCTCCAGTGTCTCCTCTAGTGGCTCCTCCACTATCTCCTCCAGTGTCTCCTCCAGTATCTCCTCCAGTATCTCCTCCATTATCTCCTTCAGTATCTCCTCCAGTGTCTCCTCCACTATCTCCTTCAGTATCTCCTCCAGTGTCTCCTCCACTATCTCCTTCAGTATCTCCTCCAGTGTCTCCTACAGTATCTCCTCCAGTGTCTCCTCCAGTGTCTCCTACAGTATCTCCTCCAGTATCTCCTCCAGTATCTCCTTCAGTATCTCCTTCAGTATCTCCTCCACTATCTCCTCCAGTGTCTCCTCCAGTGTCTCCTCCACTATCTCCTCCAGTGTCTCCTCCACTATCTCCTCCACTATCTCCTCCAGTGTCTCCTCCACTATCTCCTCCAGTGTCTCCTCCACTATCTCCTCCAGTGTCTCCTCCAGTGTCTCCAGTGTCTCCTCCACTATCTCCTCCAGTGTCTCCTCCACTATCTCCTCCAGTGTCTCCTCCACTATCTCCTCCAGTGTCTCCTCCAGTGTCTCCTCCACTATCTCCTCCAGTGTCTCCTCCACTATCTCCTCCAGTGTCTCCTCCAGTGTCTCCTCCACTATCTCCTCCAGTGTCTCCTCCAGTGTTTCCTCCACTATCTCCTCCAGTGTCTCCTCCAGTGTTTCCTCCACTATCTCCTCCAGTGTCTCCTCCACTATCTCCTCCAGTGTTTTGTCCACTATCTCCTCCAGTGTCTCCCCCAGTGTCTCCTCCACTATCTCCTCCAGTGTCTCCTCTAGTGTCTCCTCCACTATCTCCTCCAGTGTCTCCTCTAGTGGCTCCTCCACTATCTCCTCCAGTGTCTCCTCCAGTATCTCCTCCATTATCTCCTTCAGTATCTCCTCCAGTGTCTCCTCCACTATCTCCTTCAGTATCTCCTCCAGTGTCTCCTCCACTATCTCCTTCAGTATCTCCTCCAGTGTCTCCTACAGTATCTCCTCCAGTGTCTCCTCCAGTGTCTCCTACAGTATCTCCTCCAGTATCTCCTCCAGTATCTCCTTCAGTATCTCCTTCAGTATCTCCTCCACTATCTCCTCCAGTGTCTCCTCCAGTGTCTCCTCCACTATCTCCTCCAGTGTCTCCTCCACTATCTCCTCCAATATCTCCTCCAGTGTCTCCTCCACTATCTCCTCCAGTGTCTCCTCCACTATCTCCTCCAGTGTCTCCTCCAGTGTCTCCTCCAGTGTCTCCTCCACTATCTCCTCCAGTGTCTCCTCCACTATCTCCTCCAGTGTCTCCTCCAGTGTCTCCTCCACTATCTCCTCCAGTGTCTCCTCCACTGTCTCCTCCAGTGTCTCCTCCAGTGTCTCCTCCACTATCTCCTCCAGTGTCTCCTCCACTATCTCCTCCAGTGTCTCCTCAACCCAAAACATGCACTGTAGGTGTGAAAGTTGTGTGAGTGAGTGTTGGTGGTGGTCGGAGGGACCGTTGGCGCCGCTTGGCTTGGCAGCCACGCCTCCGTCAGTCTTCCCCAGGGCAACTGTGGCTACAACAGTAGCACCACCACCGGGTATGGAGTGAATGAAGAATGCTCTGTAAAATGCTGTGTAAAGCACTTTGGGGACATGTGTCTGTGTAAAGCGCTATATAAATAAACCTTACCTTACCTTACCTCCTCCAGTGTCTCCTCCAGCCTCTCCTCCAGTGTCTCCTCCAGTATTTCCTCCAGTGTCTCCTCCAGTTTCTCCTCCAGTGTCTCCTCCAGCCTCTCCTCCAGTGTCTCCTCCAGTGTCTCCTCCAGTTTCTCCTCCAGTGTCTCCTCCAGTGTCTCCTCCAGTTTCTCCTGCACTCTTATCAACTTAACTTACATTTGAGGACATCTAAGAGAACAAAGAACTTCCTGACTTGGGGACTGAGCTAATGACTCCACTGGTCTTAGGTAGATCACATTCATTGACACAAAGACAGACTGATAATATCAATTTCCATCACACTCCCCGCCCTCTTTTTTCGTTCCTGTGCCCTCTGGTCTCGTCTCCGTGGGATGTGAGGAATGCTGGGAGGAGTGGAAGAGAGGAGGAGTCTCGGGGGAGTGACCAGACAGGGAGATCGAGGAAGATACAGGAGCTAAATCTTCCACCCCCCGTCAGCTCCAGTTCACACACAGCTCCACTCTCAGGACGAACACTGGGCACCGCAGGTCAGTCCCAACAAACCCCTCTTTTCTCTCTCTTTTTTAGATGCATTTTCATTTTTTCATTTTCTACAATTCCTCTGAAAAAACCGGCACTAAAATTCTCCACTTGTATCTTTTTCCGAGGAATTTTTATTTATTTTTACAAACCTAAAATTAGTCTCCAGTTCTGAGGAAAATGGATGCAGAATGACAGGCTAAACTGCAAAACTGCACCTTACAGCGCGCTCCGGGGATGCTGCTTTGGTTCAGATGCCCTTCCCGTTATTCCAAATTCCAAAACGTTTAAATGAAAACGCGCATTTTTGGTATTCAGGTGATTAGAAACAACTCTAAAATTACCTCAGTTCATACTTTGTATTTTTTTTAGCCTATCATCTTTGACATTTCTTTTAAACCGTTGAATGGACTTTATATGTTGAATGGACTTTATAGATTTGAGAAACCTGGGTTTCTTAAAGATTTCAATTCCTTTCAAATTATAATGACTTTCTCTCTTTGTAAATTTTCTTTGGAGGTTGGTGGGCAAGATCTGCTGCTTTGCTTTAAACCTAATTTTTAGGATATGAAGTTCTTCCAGTTCATTGAAGTTCAGTTTCCTTAATTGTATAAATATTGGGTTTGTCGAGTCTCTAGCTCCACTTCCACTGGCGATTCTTACGGCTCTTTTCTGTAAGAGGAAAACTGGATTAACATAAGTTTTACAAACACTTCCCCAAACTTCAATGCAGTAGGTCAAATATAGAAGAATCAGTGAATTATACAACAAATACAAAGCCCAAAAGACTCGATCGCCGATGTCGTTTCTAATTCCATTTATTTACCAGTGAATTATATTTTTTGAAAAACACTAAAAATACATTCCTGAACCATTTTTTTCTTTTCTTTCAGTAGTCGATTCTCACTTGTTGCTTCTGGAGTCGGCGATCGAGTCTTTTGGGCTTTGGCCTGTGCAGTGGGAAATCAGCAGAGGGAAGTGTGAGGTGCTTATAAAGATGTTTTCTAACGTTTCCAGACACTAATGAGTGAACCAGGCAGAGCGTTTTGTTTGTTAGACTCGTGGCTGTTGTCAGATGGGTTAAAGTGGAGTTAAGCTTCTTCAGTCTGAAGCAAATTGGCGTTTTACGTGGAAGTTCAGAACTTGCCCCCATCACTACACTAGTTTGTTGCCTTGACAGACTCACTGCCACAGTGAGATCTCCACCGAGGAAACACTGAGCTGTGCCGTTTTTTGGCTCCTGACAGAATTCAACCACCTCTAGCAGCGGCCTTGAGCTTCAGATGTGCCGGAGTTCAACTTTAAAGTAAAATGTGAAATGTTCAGGGATCGTAGTTGAATTAGAAAGAATTTTATACATAAAAATACACATTTGGTTAATATTAATCTCACAAATATTAAGAATCTGATCTAAGTTTGATCTAAACCAGGACTAAAACATCACCATTTTTGACTAACAGTAAAGAGGAGCATAAATTGTCATTTGTTTTGCCAAAATACAGAAATCTGTGTTTGTGAACGAACCTAAAGCAAAAAAATGACTGACATGACTGACACGAGAACGCGCAATCTGACACACTCTTTTCACAATTTTGTTCATACTAAACATCCAAACCCGGGTGTGTCCCAGTTTAGAGTTTTGGAACTGTTTGTGGATCCGTGTTTGTCGATCCGCCAATTTAACTTTATTTATACAGCACACCTCAAACAACTGCAGCTAATTAAGGTGCCTCATGTGATCGATAACGATTTCAGAAACAAAATGAAGACAAATATCCATGAGGAACAGGAGCCAGGTCCGTGTTAGGACAGGAACAGGAACTTATTTACTAAACAGGACTAAAACAAGACTGAACCAGGACTAAAACAAGACTGAACCAGGACTAAAACAAGACTGAACCAGGACTAAAACAAGACTGAACCAGGACTACACTGGGGCAGAATCAGGATGAACAGGCTGTCAATGTGTCCAGGACTAAACCAGGAAACTTTCCTGTCTGATTGATTTAAACTTTTAACCTTGTTCTAATGCTGTTCTCTAATCAAAAACAAGCAAACTGGGACTTTTAACTATATTCGAAAGTGGTGTGTGCGTGAGTGTTGGTGGTGGTCGGAGGGGCTGATGGCGCAGATTGGCAGCCTCGCTTCCTTCAGTCTGCCCCAGGGGAGCTGTAGCTACAATAGTAGCACCACCACTGGGTATGGAGTGAATGAATAATGCTCTGTAAAGTGTCTTTGAGTGTCCAGAAAAGCGCTATATAAAACTGATGCATTATTATTCTAATAGTTTTCTTCTTGTTGTGCCTCTAAAGTTGTATTTGGAGTGGTCCATGTTTGAGTAAACTTTTATCTTCTGCTGTGTTTTATGAAGTTACAAACCCTGATGTTGATTTCTTCAGAGCGTTTCATGTTCTCAACTCTTTCAGGAGACACTTTTGTGATGGCTGACGTGATAAACAACGTGGCCGACTGGATAGCCCAGAACCGGGACAAGATCGAGAAGGGCGTGGAGATCCTAGGCCAGGCGTCCGAGGTGCTGGCCGCCACCGTGGGCCAACTCAACCCCGTCCTGGAGGCCGTCTTCATGGCCTCCTCTGAGATCGTCAGCAACCCCGACGGACAGGAGGCCCGCTACCTGGTCCATCAGCTGGAGCAGGTCAACAGCAAACTGGAACAGGTCAACAGCAACGTCCAGAACGAGGTCGACCAGATCGCGCTGGAGCTGCTGAGGACCTCCATGAACAAGCAGAACTTTGACTGGGAGGCGCAGATGCTCAGCCAGTACGACAAGTTCCAGGAGTTTATCAAGGCCAAGCCCAAGTTCAAGGAGAAGAAGATGCAGAAGTTCATCAGCCACTTCGAGAATACGGACGGAGACTTGAACCTGGACGGTCTGTACAATTCTGTGACGGGGGAGAACATGGCAGGCGACCCTATGCTGGAGACCGTCATGACCATAGAGCAGCGTAACAGACGAGCGGTGGAGGTCTTCTGCGCCAACCTCAAGAAGCTGTTCGTGAAGGGCATCATCGCAGTCATGGGCTACGCGGCGCTCACAGAGAAGATGGTGGGCGAGGAGATGGTGCAGAAGTGGCAGAAGCGCATGGAGGACGTGGAGACCAGGATGAAGGCGGCCGTGGACGACTGTACGGAGAACTTCGCCGTGCAGGCCAAGCTGGACCTGGAGCAACAGCTGCAGGTAAGAGAGCGTGAGAAGGACAAAGGAGAATATCGGGTTATTTCTTTTCCTTTATCTCAGTTTTGGCTGCACGATTAAGGAGGGAAATGTAATTGTGATTTTTCTGACTAGTATTGCTAGTATTGGGATTAGATTTGCAATGTAAACAACTCCAGAAGTGTTAAAATTTAAGACAAGACTGAAATATGTAATGATCAATAATACAAGAATCCCCTGTATTTCAGAACATGTTTGTAGACATCTAAAATACAGGTACAAAAAGTTATTTCTTCTTTTAAAAGGATATTGTTTTCTCTGCTGTAAATATTCTATATCTAAAATTGTGGCATTTGTGGTTTGATAATTGTGCCAATTTAATTTAGATTTAAAAGTGACATTATTCTGCCTCCACTAGTTTTTAGGAACTAGCTTTACAGATAGTGAACGGCTTCTCCAATAAACACCCAGGAAGCCTTGTGCTGTTTTGGACATTTACTGGAGAGTTGATTGTAAAACTTTCTCATTTTAAATGAACAAAGAATAAGTAGAGAAATAGGTAAAACAATGTATAACAGCTTAATACAACTCAATATATGCATAACAATATCTTAATATTAGCCGGACTTCATGAAAACGTCTATTAAACAATCGATTAGCATCATGCTAACATGAATGGAAATTCCCATAGACATGCTAATGCTATTAGCGTCATATATTTTAGCCGGAATTTTAACTGTTAAACAACTTAAAGTGCATCACAGAGTGAGGTAGCATACTTATTTTAAAATCTTAACATTACAATACTTACAGACAGATATTTTCATGGGGCCAAAAAACAGATTACAGGAATTAAACACTCATAAGTAACAGAACAGTTGAAAGTCTAAAACAAAATGGCGGCTACGGTAGCTCAGAGTAGACAAACAGATAAACTCAAAACAGAAATATTCTTTCTCCACTGGGGCAGAACAAACATGTTGTGCACTGACAATATTTTAAGAATAAGGAATGTAAGTGTCTTGGTAAAGGTTCAATTCTAGCACAAAATGTGAAGGGGGCATAAATTTAACCAAAAAAGGACAAAAATATCTCTTTATACCCTTGTTTGGTGGCCTTGACAAATGGAAGATTTTTCTGAGTTAACAAACTCTTGAGCGTCATCGCAGTTGATGAAGTGTAGAACTCTGCACAGATCAGTCTGGTGGAGTCTGTTTACTTTACACAACGACTGTTAAGTGTGTATCATGTAACACTTCCATAGATGTTTATTTCTCTGTTCAAGTTCATTTTAACCATTTTAATTTAAAACTGTGCACTCCACATTCTGATTTGGCTCCAAAATAACTACTCCTGACATCTCCAGCTTTTGACCGGTTTCCTCTTCCTGCAGGAGAACCCGGGACCCGCTGTGAGAGAGGGCATGCCGCTGTGAACGCAACACTCTCGCGAGACGGTGCGTGATTCAAAATGCCGGCGCGCTGCTGCTAAGAAGAAAACAAACTTTTACTGGACTTACTTTTCCTCTTTTTTTTCTATCTCTGCTCCTCTCTGTTGATTTTTTTCACACTGACACGGCACCAAAACTGGATTACAACTCGGAACTGGACCACCTGGAAACTTACATTGACGAATGCTACAATAGACTCTGTGCAATGGGACGCTCACGTAAGGCAAAAAAACCACGCACCACGGACTCCACTTCATCAGACCCCTCATCCTCTCCACCATCCACTCCTCCCACTTCAAACTGCTGTTCCGACATCCTCCTATCCATCAACGAATGTTTATCTGCCCTGGACAATAGTCTTTCACTTATCGAAGTACTCCATAAAGAGTTCCAGAACCTCCGCCACAGTCTAGAATACAGCCAACAACAAGTCGACTCACTCACACAGGAAAACAAATCACTCAGAAGCTCTTCACTCTCCTCCGTCACCGCTCAACTCACCGCCATCACCGCTGAAACCAAAAACATGCAAGAAACCATCCTGGACTTACAATCACGCAGCATGAGGGACAATCTGATCTTCTCCGGTATCTCAGAATCATCCACCGACAACCCCGAAAAAGCAGTAAAAGACTGTATGGTAAATCAGCTCAAACTAACGGCACAGACTGTAGAAAACATCACCTTCCACCGTGTGCACCGTTTAGGACAGAAACTTCCCACTTCCGGCCGACCCCGGCCCATCATTGTCAAATTCGAACACTTCAAACAGAAAGAACTGGTTCAGAGACAGGGAAAACATCTTAAAGGGACTCATTTCGGACTCAACGACCAATTTCCACCAGAAATAATCCGCAGACGCAAACTTCTCTTCCCCATCCAAAAGACCATGATCACACAAGGCAAAAAGCAGTCATTACAGTAGACAAACTATGCATAGACGGACAATTATTCAAAGACAAAGACATTACTCCATGGCTTTATTAACTACACAAAACGTTTGAATCGCCTTTTCTCTCGCCCTCCCTCCCTCTCTCTCCTCCGCGCTCTCCCTCTCTCTTTTTCCTTCACTCGCTTCTCTCCTCGATCTCTCACTCGCTCTCTTCACGCCCCTCTTTATTAATTCATATTATTAATTCATAGTATCTTATAAATTGCACCACGCACTCTGTACATAAAATGCACCTTTTTGCCCACTGGTTACAGGTACTGTTATTTGTTATGTGTATTTATGTTTGTTTCTGTTTCTCATTCACTTTCTGCCCCACTCCACACACACACACACACACACACATGCACACACACACACACACACACACACACTTCTTACATCACTTATCATCACACAGAATAATCATGAAATACCTATTTTAAGTCAATGCAATTAAAAGTCTTAACTTGGAACATTGGGGGAGTGGACTCACAGACAAAAAAAAATGAAAGTCCTACATTACCTCAATAAGACTCATGCTGATATATGTTTATTACAGGAAACACACCTTTCACATGCAACACAAAACAGCTTCAAAACTACACATTTCACCCACTGTTATTCCTCACACTATAACTCTATAACTCTCACTCTGACCATAACTGCACTGTCTTTTCATCTGGATTTGTTTTTTTAATGTATTTTTAATCATTTCACACTGTTTTATTTGTATTGTACCATTTTAATGTTGTATGTATGTATGTTGTATGTTTAATGTAATGTACGGCGACCTTGAGAGCCTTGAAAGGCGCCTAACAAATAAAATGTATTATTATTATTATTATTATTATTATAACTCAAAACAAAGAGGAGTCTGTATCTTAATAAACAAAAAAGTCACATTTCTCCACAGTACAACCATATCAGATCCAGAAGGCCGCTTTATCCTCATTCACATTTCAATAAACAATAATCCAATAACAATTGCAAACATTTACGGCCCAAACTCTGACGATCCCTCCTTTTTCACACATTTCTTCTCCTCCATCTCCAATTGTTCAAATTGTTCAATAATTATAGGGGGAGATTTTAACACCGTTCTAAACCCATCACTGGACAGATCAAAACATACAAGCAAATTGTGTCAATCCTCCAAAACAATAAATAATTTTAGAAATAAACTCGCGGAAATGAAACTGTCACAGCACAAAACAGCACAAACCAAATACAAACGTTTTCTGTCATTTTCTGCTGTTTTGAGGTTGTTTCACATTCTGAGGTTCTGGGCGACGTCATCGACCGAAAATAAACTTGCAAATATCTGAAGAACCAGAATCGCACAAATGAAACTTTTTGCAGCACAAACGACTGACATAGTTTTTGTGCAGGTTTGCGTTTGATGGGCGACTTCACGCAGGTTATGACCCCCTCTGTGAGGAGCCACAGGAGGTGGACCTCATGGTCCTTGATGTTAGTTCAGGTGCTGCATGTTTTGGGCTGATGGGGGAAACCGGAGCCCGGGGGAAACCCATCCAGACACGGGGAGAACATGCAAACTCTCGTTAGGCAAACTGTGGGCGGCACTGATCACCATTTTACTTTCGTTTTTTCCTTTGCTTTTCAGTTGCAATAAATCACTTTAAAGAGCGCCTGGGGTTTTAACTGTAAGAACATTTAGATCATGTTTCCTTCGACTGTTTTTGGTTTTTTGGACATTCAGAACAGAAATGAATAAAGCAGGTTTAAATGTTGCGCTTCGCTCTGTCGACATATTCCAAATATACAGCTGTTCTTTTGGATCTTATTTTGTAATGGAGTAAACTAAATATGACTGAACATTTGCCTAAAAAGTCTGATTTCTCTTCATTTTTTTGAGTGTTTTGGACGAAAGGTTCATTTTTATCGCGTCAATAGCACTTTTTTAGTATCGATTCCTGTGAAAAATGAGTCTTAGTGCTTCCATTTGCTGTTCAGCTGCAACAAATCACTTTAAAGAGCGGCTTTTACATTTCTCCGTGAAATTTACTGTAACAGATGTTCCTTTTACTGTTTTGAAAATGCGATTGTTATGGGAAAAAATTATTTTGATCTTGAATAAAAAATAATTAATCCATTTGCAAAGCCCAGTGAGCTTTTGTAATACAGACAAAGGGTTATTGTTGTTACAGCAGATATGGACAGGGCCTCCTCCAGTGTCTCCTCCAGTGTCTCCTCCACTATCTCCTCCACTATCTCCTCCAGTGTCTCCTCCAGTGTCTCCTCCACTATCTCCTCCAGCCTCTCCTCCAGTATCTCCACCAGTGTCTCCTCCAGTGTCTCCTCCAGTGTCTCCTCCAGTATCTCCTCCACTATCTTCTCCAGCCTCTCCTCCAGTGTCTCCTCCAGTGTCTCCTCCAGTATCTCCTCCACTATCTCCTCCAGCCTCTCCTCCAGTATCTCCACCAGTATCTCCTCCAGTGTCTCCTCCAGTGTCTCCTCCAGTATCTCCCCCAGTTTCTCCTCCAGTGTCTCCTCCAGTGTCTCCTCCAGCCTCTCCTCCAATGTCTCCTCCAGTGTCTCCTCCAGCCTCTCCTCCAGTGTCTCCTCCAGTGTCTCCTCCAGCCTCTCCTCCAGTGTCTCCTCCAGTATCTCCTCCAGTTTCTCCTCCAGTGTCTCCTCCAGTTTCTCCTCCAGTGTCTCCTCCAGTGTCTCCTCCAGTTTCTCCTGCACTCTTATCAACTTAACTTACATTTGAGGACATCTAAGAGAACAAAGAACTTCCTGACTTGGGGACTGAGCTAATGACTCCACTGGTCTTAGGTAGATCACATTCATTGCCACAAAGACAGACTGATAATATCAATTTCCATCACACTCCCCGCCCTCTTTTGTCGTTCCTGTGCCCTCTGGTCTCGTCTCCGTGGGATGCGAGGAATGCTGGGAGGAGTGGAAGAGAGGAGGAGTCTCGGGGGAGTGACCAGACAGGGAGATCGAGGAAGATACAGGAGCTAAATCTTCCACCCCCCGTCAGCTCCAGTTCACACGCAGCTCCACTCTCAGGACGAACACTGGGCACCGCAGGTCAGTCCCAACAAACCCCTCTTTTCTCTCTCTTTTTTAGATGCATTTTCATTTTTTCATTTTCTACAATTCCTCTGAAAAAACCGGCAGTAAAATTCTCCACTTGTATCTTTTTCCGAGGAATTTTTATTTATTTTTACAAACCTAAAATTAGTCTCCAGTTCTGAGGAAAATGGATGCAGAATGACAGGCTAAACTGCAAAACTGCACCTTACAGCGCGCTCCGGGGATGCTGCTTTTGTTCAGATGCCCTTCCCGTTATTCCAAATTCCAAAACGTTTAAATGAAAACGTGCATTTTTGGTATTCGGGTGATTAGAAATAACGCTAAAATTACCTCAGTTCATACTTTGTATTTTTTTTAGCCTATCATCTTTGACATTTCTTTTAAACCGTTGAATGGACTTTATATGTTGAATGGACTTTATAGATTTGAGAAACCTGGGTTTCTTAAAGATTTCAATTCCTTTCAAATTATAATGACTTTCTCTCTTTGTAAATTTTCTTTGGAGGTTGGTGGGCAAGATCTGCTGCTTTGCTTTAAACCTAATTTTTAGGATACGAAGTTCTTCCAGTTCATTGAAGTTCAGTTTCCTTAATTGTATAAATATTGGGTTTGTCGAGTCTCTAGCTCCACTTCCACTGGCGATTCTTACGGCTCTTTTCTGTAAGAGGAAAACTGGATTAACATGTTTTACAAACACTCCTGAAGGTCCCAAAGACCCGATTTAAAACTCGAGGAGACCTGTCCTTTCAAGCAGTCGCCCCTAGACTGTGGAGGCTCTGCCTCTGTCTCTTCGTGTGGCTGAATCTGTTGATTCTTTTAAAAAGCAGCTAAAGACACTGTTATTCAAACAGGCTTTTAGTTAATTCACTGCTCTTTGTCTTATTTACCTGTTTTAACATTTATTATTGTTGTTTTGCACTTCATCTATTTTTACTGCACTCTGTAAAGCACTTTGTGATTTTATCTGTGAAAGGTGCTATATAAATAAAGTTTACTTACTTACTTACTTACTTCCCCAAACTTCAATGCAGTAGGTCAAATATAGAAGAATCAGTGAATTATACAACAAATACAAAGCCCAAAAGACTCGATCGCCGATGTCGTTTCTGATTCCATTTATTTACCAGTGAATTATATTTTTTGAAAAACACTAAAAATACATTCCTGAACCATTTTCTTCTTTTCTTTCAGTAGTCGATTCTCACTTGTTGCTTCTGGAGTCGACGATCGAGTCTTTTGGGCTTTGGCCTGTGCAGTGGGAAATCAGCAGAGGGAAGTGTGAGGTGCTTATAAAGATGTTTTCTAACGTTTCCAGACACTAATGAGTGAACCAGGCAGAGCGTTTGGTTTGTTAGACTCGTGGCTGTTGTCAGATGGGTTAAAGTGGTGTTAAGCTTCTTCAGTCTGAAGCAAATTGGTGTTTTACGTGGAAGTTCAGAACTTGCCCCCATCACTACACTAGTTTGTTGCCTTGACAGACTCACTGCCACAGTGAGATCTCCACCGAGGAAACACTGATCTGTGCCGTTTTTTGGCTTCTGACAGAATTCAACCACCTCTAGCAACGGCCTTGAGCTTCAGATGTGCCGGAGTTCAACTTTAAAGTAAAATGTGAAATGTTCAGGGATCGTAGTTGAATTAGAAAGAATTTTATACATAAAAATACACATTTGGTTCATATTAATCTCACAAATATTAAGAATCTGATCTAAGTTTGATCTAAACCAGGACTAAAACGTCACAATTTTTGACTAACAGTAAAGAGGAGCATAAATTGTCATTTGTTTTGCTAAAATACAGAAATCTGTGTTTGTGAACGAACCTAAAGCAAAAAAATGACTGACACGAGAACGCGCAATCTGACACAGTCTTTTCACAATTTTGTTCATACTAAACATCCAAACCCGGGTGTGTCCCAGTTGAGAGTTTTGGAACTGTTTGTGGATCCGTGTTTGTCGATCCGCCAATTTAACTTTATTTATACAGCACACCTCAAACAACTGCAGCTAATTAAGGTGCCTCATGCGATCGATAACGATTTCAGAAACAAAATGAAGACAAATATCCATGAGGAACAGGAGCCAGGTCCGTGTTAGGGTTAGGACAGGAACAGGAACTTATTTACGGACTAAACAGGATCATGTGGAGCGGGTCAATACAAACGTTTAAGACCAAAATGACGAGGCCACAGCAGCAGCAGCAGGTACAGAGGGAGGGGAGGCGGCTTTTCAGTGTGAAATGAACTGGAGTCGATGGTCACTGTACTACTACACACTGTACTACTACACACAGTACTACTACACACAGTACTACTACACACTGTACTACTACACACTGTATTACTACACACAGTACTACTACACACTGTACTACTACACACTGTACTACTACACACAGTACTACTACACACAGTACTACTACACACAGTATTACTACACACAGTACTACTACACACTGTATTACTACACACAGTACTACTACACACAGTACTACTACACACAGTACTACTACACACAGTACTACTACACACTGTATTACTACACACAGTACTACTACACACTGTACTACTACACACTGTACTACTACACACTGTATTACTACACACTGTATTACTACACACAGTACTACTACACATAGTACTAGTACTGCGTGTAGTAGTACTCACAGTAGTACACACAGTGTACTACTATCTGAAGTGCTCAGCAGATTTAAAGTTCTCTCTTGTACGATGGACAGAATCTCATGTTGCGTAAAAAGTTGGACTTTGTTTCAGTGAAACACCTGAGAGTGAAACACCTGAGAGTGAAACACCTGAGAGTGAAACACCTGAGTGTGAACACCTGAGAGTGAAACACCTGTGAGTGAAACACCTGAGAGTGAAACACCTGAGAGTGAAACACCTGAGAGTGAAACACCTGAGTGTGAACACCTGAGAGTGAAACACAGATGAAGTGAGAAAAGAATCCCATGTGTTTCAGAACAGGTTTGTCAACGCCTAAACTACACAGAATAAGGCCCCATGGAGACGGGGGGAGGGCATCTGACACACCGGGCGTTTCAGAACACGTCTAACGACTCAACAACAAGGGTTTTCTCCAGAACTGTTTTTGTGTTTTCCGCGGAATTGGTTTTATGTTTTCTGTGGAACTGTTCTAGTGTTTTCTGCAGAACTGTTCTAGTGTTTTCTGTGGAACTGTTCTAGTGTTTTCTGCAGAACTGTTCTAGTGTTTTCTGCAGAACTGTTCTAGTGTTTTCTGCGGAACTGTTCTAGTATTTTCTGCAGAACTGTTCTAGTGTTTTCTGTAGAACTGTTCTAGTGTTTTCTGCAGAACTGTTCTAGTGTTTTCTGCAGAACTGTTCTAGTGTTTTCTGCAGAACCGTTCTAGTGTTTTCTGCAGAACTGTTCTAGTGTTTTCTGCAGAACTGTTCTAGTGTTTTCTGCAGAACTGTTCTAGTGTTTTCTGCAGAACTGTTCTAGTGTTTTCTGCGGAACTGTTCTAGTGTTTTCTGCAGAACTGTTCTAGTGTTTTCTGCAGAACTGTTCTAGTGTTTTCTGCAGAACTGTTCTAGTGTTTTCTGCAGAACTGTTCTAGTGTTTTCTGCAGAACTGTTCTAGTGTTTTCTGCAGAACTGTTCTAGTGTTTTCTGCAGAACTGTTCTAGTGTTTTCTGCAGAACTGTTCTAGTGTTTTCTGCAGAACTGTTCTAGTGTTTTCTGCAGAACTGTTCTAGTGTTTTCTGCAGAACTGTTCTAGTGTTTTCTGCAGAACTGTTCTAGTGTTTTCTGCAGAACTGTTCTAGTGTTTTCTGCAGAACTGTTCTAGTGTTTTCTGCAGAACTGTTCTAGTGTTTTCTGCAGAACTGTTCTAGTGTTTTCTGCAGAACTGTTCTTGTGTTTTCTGCAGAACTGTTCTAGTGTTTTCTGCAGAACTGTTCTAGTGTTTTCTGCAGAACTGTTCTAGTGTTTTCTGCAGAACTGTTCTAGTGTTTTCTGCAGAACTGTTCTAGTGTTTTCTGTGGAACTGTTCTAGTGTTTTCTGCAGAACTGTTCTAGTGTTTTCTGCAGAACTGTTCTAGTGTTTTCTGTAGAACTGTTCTAGTGTTTTCTGCAGAACTGTTCTAGTGTTTTCTGCAGAACTGTTCTTGTGTTTTCTGCAGAACTGTTCTAGTGTTTTCTGCAGAACTGTTCTAGTGTTTTCTGTAGAACTGTTCTAGTGTTTTCTGCAGAACTGTTCTAGTGTTTTCTGCAGAACTGTTCTTGTGTTTTCTGCAGAACTGTTCTAGTGTTTTCTGTAGAACTGTTCTAGTGTTTTCTGCAGAACTGTTCTAGTGTTTTCTGCAGAACTGTTCTAGTGTTTTCTGCAGAACTGTTCTTGTGTTTTCTGCAGAACTGTTCTAGTGTTTTCTGCAGAACTGTTCTAGTGTTTTCTGCAGAACTGTTCTAGTGTTTTCTGCAGAACTGTTCTAGTGTTTTCTGCAGAACTGTTCTTGTGTTTTCTGCAGAACTGTTCTAGTATTTCCTGCAGAACTCTTGTTGTTGTGGTCTCATCGAGTTCTTGTTCCTGGATCTGCACCTGTGTCCTCAGCAAAGACTAAATAATGAAAGACCTGGTTTAGACCTGGTGTAAACCTGGTTGAGATCTGGTTTAGACCTGGTTTAGACCTGGTTTAGACCTGGTTTAGACCTGGTTTAGTGTAGAAATATTGGAAATATCCAAATTACATTCAAATCCCAATCATTTCAAATTATTAAAGATCAGCCTGAGAGTCGCCTGGAGTCCAGACCGAACCTGGACTAAAACCAGACTGAACCAGGACTGAAACAGAACTAAACCAGACTGAACCAGGACTGAAACAGAACTAAACCAGGACGAAAACAGGATGAAAACAAGACTGAACTGAGACTAAACTAGGACTAAACCAGGACTAAAACAGGATTGAACCCGGAATAAAACAGTACTGGACTAAACAAGGACTGAATAGGACTACACCAGAACTAAACCAGGACAAGCAGGCTGTTGGTGTGTCCAGGACTAAACCAAGACTGAAACAGGACTGAAACAGGACAAAAACCAGACTAAACCAAGCGAAACTCGGACTAAACTTAAGACTAAAACAAGACTGAACCAGGACTAAAACAAGACTGAACCAGGACTAAAACAAGACTGAACCAGGACTAAAACAAGACTGAACCAGGACTAAAACAAAACTGAACCAGGACTAAAACAAGACTGAACCAGGACTAAAACAAGACTGAACCAGGACTAAAACAAGACTGAACCAGGACTAAAACAAGACTGAACCAGGACTAAAACAAGACTGAACCAGGACTAAAACAAGACTGAACCAGGACTAAAACAAGACTGAACCAGGACTACACTGGGGCAGAATCAGGATGAACAGGCTGTCAATGTGTCCAGGACTAAACCAGGAAACTTTCCTGTCTGATTGATTTAAACTTTTAACCTTGTTCTAATGCTGTTCTCTAATCAAAAACAAGCAAACTGGGACTTTTAACTATATTCTAATAGTTTTCTTCTTGTTGTGCCTCTAAAGTTGTATTTGGAGTGGTCCATGTTTGAGTAAACTTTTATCTTCTGCTGTGTTTTATGAAGTTACAAACCCTGATGATGATTTCTTCAGAGCGTTTCATGTTCTCAACTCTTTCAGGAGACACTTTTGTGATGGCTGACGTGATAAACAACGTGGCCGACTGGATAGCCCAGAACCGGGACAAGATCGAGAAGGGTGTGGAGATCCTAGGCCAGGCATCCGAGGTGCTGGCCACCACCGTGGGCCAACTCAACCCCGTCCTGCAGGCCGTCTTTAAAGCCTCCGCTGAGATTTTCAGCAACCCTGACGGACAGGAGGCCAGCTACCTGGTCCAGCAGCTGGAGCAGGTCAACAGCAAACTGGAGGGCGTCCAGAACGAGGTCGACCAGATCGCGCTGGAGCTGCTGAGGTCCTCCATGAACAAGCAGAACTTTGACTGGGAGGCGCAGATGCTCAGCCAGTATGACAAGTTCCAGGAGTTTATCAACGCCAAGCCCAAGTTCAAGGAGAATAAGATGCAGAAGTTCATCAGCCACTTCAAGAACATGAAGGGAGACCGGAACCTGGACGCTCTGTACAATTCTGTGACGGGGGAGATCATGGCGGGCGTCCCTATGCTGGAGACCGTCATGACCATAGAGAAGCGTAACAGGCGAAAGGTGGAGGTCTTCTGCGCCAGCCTCAAGAAGCTGTTCGTGAAGGGCATCATCGCAGTCATGGGCTACGCGGCGCTCACAGAGAAGATGGTGGGCGAGGAGATGGTGCAGAAGTGGCAGAAGCCCATGGAGGACGTGGAGACCAGGATGAAGGCGGCCGTGGACGACTGTGTGAAGAACTTCGCCGTGCAGGCCAAGCTGGACCTGGAGCAACAGCTGCAGGTAAGAGAGCGTGAGAAGGACAATATCGGGTTATTTCTTTTCCATTACCTGCACAATATTGCATTTACCGCTAAAGGCTCATAGCAGTAGTTTACGTACAGCACTTTCTTTACTGGCTAAACTATCTAAAATGCCATTAGGTTGACCGACTGTCTATAAATATGACGTAAAGAGGCAGAAGAACGAGAAATATCACCAAAACGAACCCAAATGACAATCCAATAGAGCCAAACCTAAGTTTTATAAACAACTGAAGATTTATAGTGAATTTTTACGTCATAAATATATCAGCAATTATATCGGCAGCTCCAATTCCCATTTTATCGGTATCATATCGGCAGCAACTAAATCCATATTGGTCGGGCCCTAGTCTGAATAACACCATTAGTTAATAATTAATTCAAACAGTAGTGAAAATATTTTTGTAAACACTTCTAAAGACTATTCCTACTCAAATACTTATTTCTTAAGGCACTAAAGTCGCCATTATATCAGCCTGGAGAGTCATAACAGAGGTGGCTGACTGTAATTAAGGTAGTAATTAAGTTGTTATCAAACCTGACTCTTAATTAAATATTTGTTCATTATTAATTAAGTCTTTAATGTTAATGCTTTATTAAGGCTAAACACTGTGTAGTTATTATAAAGTGTTACCCCAAATGGTAGCATTTTTTATTTGGTAATTCTGCCTATTTAATTTATGAATTAGATTTAAATGTGTCATATTGTGCGTCTCAGTCTGGATAACAGTGCACTGACAATATTTTAAGAATAAGGAATGTAAGTGTCTTGGTAAATGTTCAATTCTAGCACCAATGTGAAGGGGATTTAAATTTAACCAAAAAAGGATCAAAATATCTCTTAACCCTTGTTTGGAGGCCTTGCCAACAAGACAAATGGAAGATTTTTGTGAGTTAACAAACTCTTGAGCACCGTGCATAGTCCGTATATATGAGTGGACTAAGCTAACCCGTCATGTGCCAAACAGGAAGTGCTCCAGGAGGCTCTTCCGGCTCCTTCTCTCCTTTTTCCCATTGACTTACATTGAGATCTTATCGTCCCTCTGTCTGTAACTCCTGCTGTGGCCTCATCATTTTGGTCTTAAAATATCCGTATGAACCCGTGACACAGCATCCTGATTTTTTTTTTTTTTTCCGCTAATTTGTTCGTCAAAAACCCCTCTTCATGACACAGAGCCTGGCTCCAGATTCTCTCCTGTGACTGTGGCATCGCGAGCCTCATTTGAGGGACGCTGTGGGTGACGTCACACTCACTTAGTCCACTCATATATACGGTTTATGGCACCATTGCAGATTGAGGACGTGCAGAACCCGACCCTGTGCTGCACACTTCAGTCTGCTGGAGTCTGTTTACCCAACAGGACCAGTGTCCAGTGTGACGTCCTGTCCGGCTCCACGGCATCAGATGATTAAAAATTACAGTCTAAATATTTATGACAATATAAAACTGTGAATCTGCTCATTTTTCCTCTAAAAACGCTTCACAGACTTAATCCACAGAATGAAGATGTAAAAGTGCTTAGAACAGTTATTTCTTCATGTCGTCTGCACTGAAACGGAGCAAAGGATCATGGTCTATGTAGTTCCCTCTGTTTTTTTTAGCTATTTCTGCACCAGAACTGTTCATTTAAGCAAAGAGACTTGGGATTCGATATATTGTGATGCTCCACGATGTTATTGTGAGACGTTGGACCTTATGAGATCACCAGATTTGCGTTAGTGTCACATCCCTAGAAACAAAATTATAATGTGAAAGAAAGCACAAGATAGGCTGAGGTAAGAAGCTAGGCTAAGCTAACATTAGGGGTGAGATACAGGCCCACACACTGATGACAGGTTTGTTTATTTATTTATTTATTGTTTTATTTATTTATAAGTGAAGCTCCTTGGGGTGTAACAAAAAAAAGCATTTACAGAAAAGAAAGAAAAAACAAAACAGAAGACAAACACAGAGACATTCACACTTTATAACACAGGACCCTAAGAAGTTTACTGTCCCCACACCTGGATTTGAAAATGACTGAGGGAAAAAGCAACTCAGAAAGTACATAAAACAAAACTGTGCTTTTACGGAAACAGGAGCAGGATGTGTGTATCTGAAGTCTTAAACAGATGAATCGATGTGATGGATCGGGTGGAGGAGGGCGAGTTAAATGTGGCCAACTTCTTTGTTTATGAAGAAAAAAAGATAGAAATCGTTGTTTAACAGTGATGGAAAAAGAGCATTTAAGTCATTTATCCTCCATGTACATCTCAGTTTAACATTGACTCACAAAAGCTATTTTTGCACCAGGATCTTCTCTTGGCACCATCGGCACCACTATCTAAACTGTGGCATATTTCTGTCTGACTAGAGTCTTCGGGCCTTCAGAGTCTCCACACACTCACGTTATAAACCTCCTCCTGTGGGAGCAGAGTCCTGGGGCTCAAAGATCAGACTATGTTCACCCTTCAAGTCCCCCCGGGCCCGTATTATTGATGGTAAATAGTCTACAGTCGTGGCCAAAAGTTTGGAGAATGACACAAATATTACATTTTCGCAGGTTCTGCTGCTTCATTGTTTTTAGGTGTTTTCTCACATGTTTTTATGGTTTACTGAAATACAATTACAAGCATTTCATAAGCACCAAAAGATTTTATTGAAAATTACACTGAGTTCATGCAACAAGTCAATATTTGCAGTGTTGGCTCTTCTTTTTCAAGACCTGTGCACTTCTCCCTGCAGCTTCAATCAACTTCTGGACCAAATCCTCGCTGAGGTCGTCCATTCTCACATAATCAAGGCTTTGAGTTTGTCAGAATTTGTGGGTTTTTTGTCCACCGCCTCTTGAGGATTGACCACAAGTTCTCAGTGGGATTAAGATCTGGGGAGTATGTTTTGTTCCTGAGCCATTTAGTTATTCCGTTTGCTTTATGGGAAGGTCCATCCTACTGGAAAAGGCTTTGTTCATCACCAAACTGCTCTTGGACGGTTGGGAGAAGTTGCTCTCGGAGGACGTTCTGGTACCAAAATTAATATTTGTGTCATTCTCAAAACTTTTGGCCACAACTGTATGTCTAGTCTAATAGTCTCCAGCCTTTTACTTCTATTCTTTCTTGGACAAGCTGAAAACTTCTACAACAATGGTGACCTGTCTCGAGATGCCCCGGGAACAGCAGATTACACCTCATGTGTGGCCAGGAATACAGAAATGCTGTAACAGTTGTTAGTTAGCAGCTCTCTAAACCCATAAAATAAATTCTTTAACTTAAAGAGGCCACGAGCGCCAAAAGAGTAAGAGATCCCCACCACAATCATCACGAAACACTTCCATAGATGTTTATTTCTCTGTTCAAGTTCATTTTAACCATTTTAATTTGAAACTGTGCACTCCACATTCTGATTTGGCTCCAAAATAACTACTCCTGACATCTCCATCTTTTGACCGGTTTCCTCTTCCTGCAGGAGAACCCGGGACCCGCCACCATGGAGTTCGCCAAGAGCCTCCTGGAGTCTCTGGTGAAGAAGTACGACTGGGTCTGCTGGTCCATCCGCGTCTTCAACAACAGCGAGTGGTTCTTCTTATTCCGATGGCTGGTGGGCAAGGATTTCCACTGCAGCGTCGGCGCCAACTGCTTCGACTTCCTCACCAAGACCGACGTGAAGGTGGTGGTGTCCTTCTGCGTGGACCCCAAGCCCATAGACAAGGGGAAGATCGCCGAGCAGATCGATAACGAGAAGATCAAAGGGAACATGATCCGTGTGGCTCAGTGGATGAACAAGAGCTTCCCCGACTGCCTGGTGCACGCCGTCAGCCGCTACAAGGAGGTGGTGGAGACCAACAACTTCCAGCCCGAGTGCTACTACTTCTGCAAACACAAGAGGGGGTACGTGTGCGTGCACCCGGAATAGACCCGGTTTAAAGGGACATTCAGGAATTTTGGACATAGGGCCTTATTTCCTGGTGAGCCAGAGTGTCGGCGATGTGTGGAGACACTTTTTAAAATAATTCATCCAGTCCTTATATTTGCAATTGGCACTAATGCTTGGCTAGCAGATCTGAACGTCTTATCCACTGTTAGGATAAATAACTAGGCTTAGATATTATGTATGAATACGGCTATATGTCATTATTGTACCGAGGTCATGTGATGATACAGTTGTGCTCATAAGTTTACGTACCATGGCAGAGTTCATGATTTCTTGGTCCAGAATCTGCACATGGGACGTACTTGGATACTCAACATGATAATGATCCAAAACACAAAGGCCAGTGGACCTGTGGCTCCAGCAGAATAAAGTGAAGGTTCTGGAGTGTTCGTCTCTTCTGACCTCAGTATCACTGAGCCTCTGGGCAGATTCAAGCTGCAGTGTTGTGGATATTTAAATCTGAGAAGAATAAAACTGGAGAAAAGTTGTCTTAAATCAAAGAGTCTGGATTTATTAAAGCAACTGTGTCTCAATTACAGAGGAAATGAAAAAGAAACCTTCTGTCCCTCACGCAAAGTCCGTCTCTCCCTGATCTGATGAACGGCAAAACAAAAACAGGCTCTTATACAGTCGACAAACATCATAACATCAACATGAGGTAGAACATACTACAGTATCTCTAAACAACCTCCCAATAGAGACTAAACGTCTAGTTCAGCTGGAGCATTGAGCAGATTTACCCCCAAGGATCCCACAGTTCTAAATGATGAGAACATGCAAAGCAGCTGCTTTAGCAGTTCTTAGTTAACACATCTCTTAACCCATAAAATACATTATTTAGCTTCAATGGATCCCAACAGAAAACAAAGTAAAAGTTTTCCACCACAGCAGTTCAGACAAGAGCCCAAGAATTTACAGGAACTGGAGCCTTTGGCCCAGAAGAATGAGCAGATTTACCACCAGAGAAAATAACACATCCACAACTGTCACAAAAGACTCCAGCTTCACTGGGTCATTTGTGTAGTTTCTGTTTCATTCTGATTTAAAAAGAGGAAACACAGGAGTTTGATAATAAACGGCTTCATCCAAGAACTAACCAGGAGTGAAAGAAAAGTTTTTGTGTTATTCATATTCTCTGAAAGATGGACAAGAAATCTATCAAATTCTGCCAGGGTCTGTGAACTTATGAGCACAGCTGTGAGACTCATAGATATGTGCTAAGACAAATGTGTGATATTCCAATCTACCTAATAGCAAACTAACTAAATAGGACAAGAACTACTGATAGGAATGATGTCAGGACTTGTTGGCCAGATAACACCCGGATAGAGTCTGACTGGACTGTGTGAGGTGCCGAGAGTCCTGGCTGACCTGTGCACCAACGAAGAGGCGCTAAGTCTAAACTTCGCTCGCCTCCCACTATAGTTTGCGTATAAAAGTCATTGTGTGGGCGTAAATATTCAGTCTCTGCACGGGAACATCAGCACATACTCCTGCTTTTAACCTATGCTCTTTATGAAACTTATGCTATAAATACCTTGTCTTGTCCAATGATTGTTTTTGTAAAGCACCTTGAATTTACCTTGTGTATGAAAAGTGCTATATAAATAAACTTGACTTGACTTGTACGAGTGTGGCTTTCTAATATTTGATTATAAGTAAATTATCTGGACTTTATTTCTGTTTCAAGTTCATTTTTTTAATCGAAGCAGAAACTAACAAACACGTGAGGAAAAGGCCGTTTTCCTCAACACCAACGCACAAAGCACCCGAAGCAGATGTGTTATTACGCCAGAACATTGATATAAATGTTGACAGAATAATGTTTGAAGTAAAACCACTCTTGCACTTGAAGGATTTATGTCTGAGCAGCAGCAGCGAGTTGTACTTCCTGATAGGACTGATACGCCCAGCTGCAGGTGAAGAAACTCACTGGTATCTCACCGAAGAGTCTGTTTAGCTGCAACATGTAGAGCCGAAGAAGAAGAAGAAGAAGAAGAAGAAGAAGAAGAAGAAGCCTGTGACAGATCTGGAGGACCCGAGCGAGATCGCTGTCAGAACTATTCATGTGCGTAGGAATGAAATCCGTGTGTATTTGGCTGTAGTTGAGCATAAAATGAATATTCGTAAACTCTCGAATGAGTTCAGTCGTACATAAATTGTGTTGTGTGTATTTTTTCTGTCAGAATACGAATTGAGAATCGAGACGTCAAGAATTACAACAGTGGTTCTTAACCTTGTTGGAGGTGCTGAACCCCACTCGTTTCGTCTGCGCATTCACCGAACCCTTCTTAATTCGAAAAATAAAATGTTTTTTTTTCTAATTCAAACATAGGTACATATATTTTACTGGTGCACATGTGAATCCATATTGCACATGTTCATCCGACCACAAGGGAAAATATTAAGAAAGAAATGACACGACACCATCAGGACAGTCACAAGACGACTGCACGCACAAAATTTCCTGTAGATTCTATGAAGACGCCGGCTCTTATTGGCGATACAAACTAAACAAACTAAACTAAGATGAAATTAAATGAACATGACACTAAATGCAAAGGATAAAATATATGTATGCAAATGTAATGTGATCCTAAATATGCTATAACATCATTAAATAAAAAGCAAATCATATTAGGACTGAATCTGAGCCTAAATTACAATGTGAAAACGGCATCGGCCCCAATGAATGTAAGAAAAAAAACGTGTTTGTCATGACGTGTTTTCATGTAAAAATAAGGCATTTTATGAGCTTTAGACTTAGTTTAGACCTGGTTTAGTCCTGGTTTAGTCCTGGTTTAGACCTAGTTTAGACCTGGTTTAGACCTAGTTTAGACCTAGTTTAGACCTGGTTTAGTCCTGGTTTAGACCTGGTTTAGTCCTGGTTTAGACCTGGTTTAGTCCTGGTTTAGTCCTGGTTTAGACCTGGTTTAGTCCTGGTTTAGACCTGGTTTAGTCCTGGTTTAGACCTGGTTTAAACTCCACAGCTTGAGTTTGTGGACATATTAGATCAGGGGTCTCCAGCTTTTTTCCTCCGTTCAGCTCTTTCACAAAACAAAAAAGCCAGAGAGCGACTCGTTGTTAGCACCTGCGCGAAGTCGCCCCATCGAACTAAAACCTGCACAAAAACTGTCAGTCGTTTGTGCTTCAGACAGTTTCGTTTGTGTGATTCTGGTTCTTCAGATATTCACAGTTTTATTTTCGGCCGATGACGTCGTCCAGAACCTCAGAATGTGAAACAGCCTCAAAACAGGAAGAAAATGATGTCAAACGTTTGTATTTGGTTTGTGCTGTTTTGTGCTGTGACAGTTTCATTTGTGTGAGTTTATTTCTGAAATTCTTCATTATTATTTCTGTGGTAATTACAGGACGTCATTTCTGCTCAGCTGACGGAGACAAACTCCACAAAACTAGTGAAGAGAAACGACCTGAGGCTGAGGAAAAGTCTGTCTCAGTCTTTAAAAATTTGCTTTCGATTCATATTTTATAGAATAACACAGACTTTTCCACAGCCTCAGATCGTTTATTGCCACTAGTTTTGTGGAGTTCATCGGAGAAAATGAGCTCTGTTTAACATTCTGAGGTTCTGGACGACGTCATCGGCCCAAAATAAAACTGCAAATATCTGAAGAACCAGAATCGCACAAACGAAACTTTCTGCAGCACAAACGACTGACAGTTTTTGTGCAGGTCTGAGTTCGATGGGGCGACTTCACGCAGGTGTTTTTAGCAGAAACTGAGACGATTATAGGGTAAAGTTAGACGCTCATAAAACCCCTGTTCATTTTTTCATGAAGTCGGGATTCAAAATAATAAGTGGTAAAAGGTGTAATTAAGTAAACGGTTGTTCTGCTGCAGTCGTTTGGAGTTTCATACCCGTGGGAGAAGCGACGTCTGGAACCAGTGGAGCCGGTTGTGAACGAACCTTATGTAATATTTGCCGTTATCTGTTGGTTTTGAACTCACATCAGACGATTTCTTGAACAACAGCCGAGAACCGGTGCGACCAGATCTCCCATGATCCCCGGTGTTTGCTCGGGTTTGTTGGATTAGTTCTGTGGGCGGGAGCGGCTCGGCACAGGACCAGGGCTCTTCACACTGCACCAGAAACTCTCCATGGAAACGGACTTTATTATTTTTATTCAACGTCAACAAATGTACAGATACTGAAGCCGGGGACGAGCCGGGAAGTCCCGATTATACAAAGGCCAAAAGGAAACTCAATACGTCAACTGGACAAATGTTACTTTATTATTATTATTATTATTTTTATTTTTTTTCTCTTTCTCCTCTCTCCTCCTCTCTTCCTCTCTTCCTCCTCTCTCCTCCTCTCTTCCTCTCTTCTTCCTCTCTCCTCCTCTCTTCCTCTCTTCTTCCTCTCTCCTCCTCTCTTCTTCCTCTCTCTTCCTTTCTTCTTCCTCTCTTCTTCCTCTCTCCTCCTCTCTTCCTCTCTTCCTCCTCTCTCCTCCTCTCTTCCTCTCTTCTTCCTCTCTCCTCCTCTCTTCCTCTCTTCTTCCTCTCTCTTCCTCTCTTCCTCCTCTCTCCTCTCTCTTCCTCCTCTCTCCTCTCTCTTCCTCCTCTCTCTTCCTCCTCTCTCCTCTCTCTTTCTCCTCTCTCCTCTCTCTTCCTCCTCTCTCCTCTCTCTTCCTCTCTTCCTCCTCTCTCTTCCTCTCTTCCTCCTCTCTCTTCCTCTCTTCCTCCTCTCTCCTCTCTCTTCCTCCTCTCTCTTCCTCCTCTCTCCTCTCTCTTCCTTTCTTCCTCCTCTCTCTTCCTCCTCTCTCCTCTCTCTTCCTCTCTTCCTCCTCTCTCCTCTCTCTTCCTCCTCTCTCTTCCTCCTCTCTCCTCTCTCTTCCTCCTCTCTCCTCTCTCTTCCTCTCTTCCTCCTCTCTCTTCTTCCTCTCTCCTTTCTCTTCCTCCTCTCTCTTCTTCCTCTCTCCTTTCTCTTCCTCCTCTCTCTTCCTCCTCTCTCTTCCTCTCTTCCTCCTCTCTCTTCTTCCTCTCTCCTTTCTCTTCCTCCTCTCTTTTCCTCCTCTCTCTTCCTCCTCTCTCCTCTCTCTTCCTCTCTTCCTCCTCTCTCCTCTCTCTTCCTCTCTTCTTCCTCTCTGTTCCTCTCTCCTTCTCTCTTCTTCCTCTTTCCTCTCTCTTCTTCTCTCTCCTTCTCTCTTCCTCCTCTCTTTCCTCTCTCTTCTTCTCTCTCCTCCTCTCCTCTTCCTCTCACCTCTCTCTTCCTCTTCTCTCTCTCCTCTCTCTTCCTCTTTTCCTCCTCTCTCTTCTTCTCTCTTTCCCTCTTCTCTCTTCCTCCTGTATCTTCCTTTCTTCTTCCTCTCTCCTCCTCTCTTTCTCCTCTCTTTCCTCTCTCTTCTCTCTCCTTCTCTCTTTCTCCTCTCTCTTCCTCTCTTCTTCCTCTCTCCTCCTCCCTTCCTCCTCTCTTTCCTCTCTCTTCTTCTCTCTTCTCTCACTTCTTCCTCCTCTCTTTCCTCTCTCTTCTTCTCTCTCCTCCTCTCTTTCTCCTCTCTCTTCCTCTCTTCTTCCTCTCTCCTCCTCTCTTTCCTCTCTCTTCTTCTCTCTCCTCCTCTCTTTCCTCTCCCTCTCTCTCTTTCTGCTCATCTCTGTGCAGTTTTTTCTCGGGGAAAATGAGAAAGCAGAAGCGAAAGCCCAGGTAATGGACCGAAGGACGGAGCGAGATTGGATTTGCCGGAGGAGAAGAGCCGAGGTCTGGCTCCGGTCTGACGACGGAGAGAAAGAAAGAAAGAAAGAAAGAAAGAGAGGACGGAGAGAGAGAGAGGATCGGGCTGCGGTCAAATCACATTAGTCCTGAGCAGGGACGGAGCTCTGGACGGGGGGTCGACTTTTACACGAGCAGAAACGGGAAAAACAAAACCGACAGATGAACAAGACGAACAAACACAAACCTTTTTACTTTTTTTTTTTTTTTGATATTTTTAATTTGGTATTTTGATTTATATTTTTTTCCCCTGATGTTTTAAAAGTTTCTTTGAACGTTTTGACTCCAAACTGACTCCATATTCCTCCTGCTCCTGTAAATCCAGGTGGAGACTTTTGTCCACTGAATCTGGTCTTTTAGTCACAGAAGCTGTTTTTTTTTCAGCTCTTATACTGTATGCAAATGAGCCGCGTGGTTTTAAGTTTTGTTTCTGTAAAATGTAAACAAATGTGCCAAAGCTGCATTAAACACTTTATTCCTCATGTTTATATTGAGCGGAGGAAGAGAGGAAGAGTCAAACAAAAATGTGACTTATATTTTTTCTTCTTCTTCATTGTGCATTTTTTGGCTGGAGCAACAACAAGAAAATATGGTACGTCTCTCTTTACTGTCGGCAGGGATCAGACTGGTCCAAAACTGGGACATTTCTTGTCTAAAACTGGGACAAATGAGTGGTTTTGTACAAATGTTTGGGACAGAGGACACGGGGTCGGGGGGGAAACACTCTCACGCTTTGACCATTTAAAACTGTTTTAAAAGTTTATGCTGCGAAAATACAAAGAACACAAAACGCACAAGTAGTTCCGTTCAATGGCCGAATCACTGCTCCGTATCACTGCTCTGCCGCCGTCGCCATGACAACACCATAGCAACACCATAGCAACGGGTAAACACATCCTCCTCAACCGCCGTGAGTACCATTTGTCGACTAGTTTGAACCAGGTCTAAACCAGGTCTAAACCAGGTCTAAACCAGGTCTAAACCAGGACTAAACCAGGACTAAACCAGGTCTAAACCAGGTCTAAACCAGGTCTAAACCAGGTCTAATCCAGGTCTAAACCAGGTCTAAACCAGGTCTAATCCAGGTCTAAACCAGGTCTAAACCAGGTCTAAACCAGGTCTAAACCAGGTCTAATCCAGGTCTAAACCAGGTCTAAACCAGGTCTAAACCAGGTCTAAACCAGGACTAAACCAGGTGTAAACCAGGTGTAAACCAGGTGTAAACCAGGTCTAAACCAGGTCTAAACCAGGTCTAAACCAGGTGTAAACCAGGTCTAAACCAGGTCTAAACCAGGACTAAACCAGGACTAAACCAGGACTAAACCAGGTCTAAACCAGGTCTAATCCAGGTCTAAACCAGGTCTAAACCAGGTCTAAACCAGGTCTAAACCAGGACTAAACCAGGACTAAACCAGGTCTAAACCAGGTCTAAACCAGGTCTAAACCAGGTCTAAACCAGGTCTAATCCAGGTCTAAACCAGGTCTAAACCAGGTCTAATCCAGGTCTAAACCAGGTCTAAACCAGGTCTAAACCAGGTCTAAACCAGGACTAAACCAGGTGTAAACCAGGTGTAAACCAGGTGTAAACCAGGTCTAAACCAGGTCTAAACCAGGTCTAAACCAGGTCTAAACCAGGTCTAAACCAGGTCTAAACCAGGTCTAAACCAGGACTAAACCAGGACTAAACCAGGACTAAACCAGGTCTAAACCAGGTCTAATCCAGGTCTAAACCAGGTCTAAACCAGGTCTAAACCAGGTCTAAACCAGGACTAAACCAGGACTAAACCAGGTGTAAACCAGGTGTAAACCAGGTGTAAACCAGGTCTAAACCAGGTCTAAACCAGGTCTAAACCAGGTCTAAACCAGGACTAAACCAGGACTAAACCAGGACTAAACCAGGTCTAAACCAGGTCTAATCCAGGTCTAAACCAGGTCTAAACCAGGTCTAAACCAGGTCTAAACCAGGACTAAACCAGGACTAAACCAGGACTAAACCAGGTCTAAACCAGGTGTAAACCAGGTCTAAACCAGGACTAAACCAGGTGTAAACCAGGTCTAAACCAGAACTAAACCAGGACTAAACCAGGTGTAAACCAGGTCTAAACCAGAACTAAACCAGGTGTAAACCAGGTGTAAACCAGGACTAAACCAGGACTAAAGCAGCTCTAAAGCAGGTCTAAACCAGGACTAAACCAGGACTAAACCAGGTCTAAACCAGGACTAAACCAGGTCTAAACCAGGACTAAACCAGGTCTAAACCAGGACTAAACCAGGTCTTAACCAGGACTAAAACAGGACTAAACCAGGTCTAAACCAGGTCTAAACCAGGTGTAAACCAGGTCTAAACCAGGACTAAACCAGGTCTAAACCAGGACTAAACCAGGACTAAACCAGGTCTAAACCAGGACTAAACCAGGTCTAAACCAGGTCTAAACCAGGTCTTAACCAGGTCTGTCCCGTACTCGTTTCCAGGCTGATTCATTCAGACTTTGTGAATTAAAAAATTCTGAATTCCTTCTTTTCAGTGGGAAACTCCTTTTTCTGGAAGTTCCACTATTTTAAAATTGCCAAAACTGTTTCTTATTTTTGTTCTAAAGACGTAAAATCCTCAGTGTTTAGATCTGACGTCACTTAAAGGCTGAAATAATCTGCAGTGGAACAAGACTTTCAGTAGTAAAATAAGAGAATACACTTGACTACACTTAAAATAAGAAAAAATTAAATAAAAAATTACTCAAATAAAGTAAAATGTTCTTAATTTAAGGAAGAAATAGTTGTTGTTTTTCTTATTTTAAGTGTAGCCAGGTGTATTTTCATATTTTAAGCACAAAAAGTCTAATTTCACTTCAGATCAAGTGAAATTTCTCAATTCAAACCATCTTAACTCGGCCAGATTTAGTTTTTTGCGATATGGTAACTGGATTGTCGCTTCTTCTTTTAAACATTTTTTGGCTAAATGTAAGATTTTCTGACGAGTCGAGTCATGGCAGAAAGATGTGCACAAAAATCCCTCCATAAAACCAGAGAAATCCACTGATTTTAAGTGAAACTCCTCCAGAAACAAGTGAAATGATCCGGGCAGGAAGTGAACGGCGCAGGATCCAGACGGGCTCCAGAGTTTGGGAGGAACATGAAGGAAAAAACGAGAAACTTTCAGGGATTTAAGCCTCTGGACCTGATGTTTTTCTGTCTTAAAACAGGAAAAGCAGAAGAAGTTCATTTGAAACAGTTCAGGGCTCCAGAGTTCTGCGTCACACATTTCTCTGATCTCGACAAGATTATAAAACTTATATCTGATTATTCATCTCGTTTTCCACCTTAAAAATAGTCACACTGCAAATTTCATAAAGCGAATCCAGATTTATTCTCTTAAATCTAGACAGAAAATCTTATTCATCTTGTTTTATGGGATATTTCCTAAATGATGCACTGGGGAAAAACAAACAATATGTAGTTAAGTCAAAATGCCTTAAATTAGGAATATTTCACTTTGAGTCGATTCAACTTGAAAAGTAAAATGATCTTTTAGTGGAATAAGTGTTTTGTACACAGCAAAAAAGGCCTATCAAAAAATAAGAAAATAATACCAATTTTGAGGTAAAAATTTCCTATTTTAAGTGAAATTTTCTGCCAGTGCAGTAAGAAATTTCCACTTACCAAATTTTCTTAAAACAAGACAAAATCTGAATCTTGTTCTAAGCAGAAAACACGAGTTTCAAGTATTTATGACAAGATTTTCCCCTTATTGGTTTGAGGAGGAAGTTAAAGAGGCTTAACCTGGACTGAGTTCATATAAAAAGTGCTGAGAATCAGTTGTAATATCGAGATAAGATAAATCAGGATGAAATATCTGGAAACAAGTAAAAAAAATCTCATCTTATTAAGTAAAACAAGAGCTCCGCCAGCGGGGCAAAATACGAATATGAATTCATTAATTGTTGGTGCAGTTTGGAAGTTTGACATTCCTACGTGAGACGGTTGTGGAGTTAGAGCGCGGACAAGAAATTGTCCACAGACAGACGGACAGACGGACAGACGGACAGACGGACAGACGGACAGACGGACAGACGGACAGACGGACAGACGGACGGACAGACGGACAGACGGATAATCAATAGGGAAATCTGGCTCTTGCAGTAGGAGTATGAGTATGACATCATCACATTCTAGAATCGGAATTCCACCAATCAGATTGCAGCAACAGAACTTAAAGACACTACAAAGCTTTAATGTGTCAAAGCTCAAAGAAGCAGAGAATGTGGGTTGTTCTCGCTTTCAGCAGCAGAACATTTGAGAAGAGAGTTCAGATCTTTCATGAAGACAAAGCTTCAAAGACTTCAAAGCTTTGAAGTGTCCACAGACGGACGGACGGACGGACAGACAGACGGACGGACGGACGGACAGCGCCAGACCATAATACGTCCCATCTTATTACAACGACCGTATAAAAACCTTAAAATTGGTCTTTTAAGATGAATCTGCTTAATTCAAGTCAGTTTAACTCTGCTAGAAAATCCTTTTTTGTGGTGCACTTAAGATATGAAAATAAATCTTGCTGCACTTAAAACAAGAAAAACAACTTTTTGCACTTAAAATAAGAAATAAAATTGAATTCCACTTGAATTAAGAAAAAAACACTTATTCCACTAAAAGATCATTTTACTTTTCAAGTTGAATCGACTCAAAGTGAAATATTCCTAATTTAAGGCATTTTGACTTAACTACATATTGTTTTTTTCCCCAGTGCATCATTTAGGAAATATCCCATAAAACAAGATGAATAAGATTTTCTGTCTAGATTTAAGAGAATAAATCTGGATTCGCTTTATGAAATTTGCAGTGTGACTATTTTTAAGGTGGAAAACGAGATGAATAATCAGATATAAATTTTATAATCTTGTCGAGATCAGAGAAATGTGTGACGCAGAACTCTGGAGCCCTGAACTGTTTCAAATGAACTTCTTCTGTTGTTCCTGTTTTAAGACAGAGAAACATCAGGTCCAGAGACTTAAATCACTGAAAGTTTCTCGCGGTTTCCTTCATGTTCCTCCCAAACTCTGGAGCCCGTCTGGATCCTGCGCCATTACGCACAGCCTGTTTCTCCAGCGGGCGGAGTTTGGCCTCGTCTCCCCGCACCGAGCGCAGCCTTTTCCCCGGTCCCTCCCAACCACGGAACCAGCCAACCCTCCGCGGCGGCACCCACGGGCCCCTGCCTCCGTCTGAGGAGCAGAACCACGTGACCTGCGGACACGGCGGACACACGGCGCGCGTCCAGGGTCTGCTCGGGCTGCCGGAGGTGAGTCTGGGACCGGACACTGACCCGGACCGTGACGCTTTTACGCAAACAGTGCAGCGGTGTGTCCGAGAGTCGTGCGTAACGACAGACTGCAGCGATTACGCACCGGGCACCGAGAACCGTGCGTCTCCTTCCGCGTTCAACTCTCCAAAACTTGAACTGTGGCCCGTTTTATGACATTTTCACACAGACTAACCCCGTGGCTCGTTACGCAGGAGGGTAAATCACGGTTTCGACTTTTACGCGTGTGTCCAGTAGTGCCCAGTGCGTAACGCCAGACTGCAGTTGTTATTGTTGTTACAGTTGCGTCTCCTTTTTCGCGTTCAACTCTCCAAAACCTTAACTCTGAACTAGAATCATCACGTTTTATGAGATTTTTAACAACTAACAAACCAAACTAACCCCGTGGCTCGTCACGGAAAACTGTAAATCACAGTTTCGCACAAAATCCGAACTTTTGCCACGGGGCGTTGGTTTCCAAACTGTGCGTCACCGATCAAACTTCTCTCCAGGAAGTGCGGAGCGACGTAACGCAGGCACGTTACGCACGCACGCACTCCTCCGTCCGTCTGTGTGTGGTGGAATTAAAGGACTGGGGGTTGCGCTGTGTTTGTTGGCTCTGAAGTCGTTCAGTACTCAGCGCGGATCGATACGGCTCCCATCAGGCGCCTGTTTCAGTGCGCGCTGTGGTCTGCGGGGGGAGGGCCGCGTGTTTATTGAACCACTGAAGACTTAAGTGGACAAAATGGAAAAGGGCGAGAGGACAGAGACGAGGAACGTGAATGAAATAACGTGACGACGCGGCGATTTCCAACTCGGTTTTGATTCGAACTGATTCTGAAACTAAAATGATGATTAAAAAAAACTTCTTTCTTTAGACAAAAAACTGTGATTTTCCACTTTAAATGGAAGAACTTTCTTTTCTATTCACATGTGTCTAAACCAGGTCTAAACCAGGTCTAAACCAGGTCTAAATCGGGTCTAAACCAGGTCTAAACTAGGTCTAAACCAGATCTTAACTAGGGCTAAATCAGGTCTAAATCAGGCCTAAACCAGGTCTAAACCAGGTCTAAACTAGGTCTAAACCAGGTCTAAATCAGGTCTAAATCAGGCCTAAACCAGGTCTAAACTAGGTCTAAACCAGGTCTAAATCAGGTCTAAATCAGGCCTAAACCAGGTCTAAATCGGGTTTAAACCAGGTCTAAACCAGGTCTAAACTAAGTCTAAACCAGGTCTAAACCAGGTCTAAACCAGGTCTAAACCAGGTCTAAACCAGGTCTAAACCAGGTCTAAACTAGGTCTAAATCAGGTCTAAACCAGGTCTAAACTAAGTCTAAACCAGGTCTAAACTAAGTCTAAACCAGATCTTAACTAGGGCTAAATCAGGTCTAAATCAGGCCTAAACCAGGTCTAAACCAGGTCTAAACAAGGTCTAAATCAGGTCTAAACCAGATCTTAACTAGGGCTAAACCAGCGCTAAACCAGGTCTAAATCAGGTCTAAACCAGGTCTAAACCAGGTCTAAATCGGGTCTAAACCAGGTCTAAACCAGGTCTAAAGCAGGCCTAAACCAGGCCTAAACCAGGTCTAAACTAGGTCTAAACCAGGTCTAAACCAGGTCTAAACCAGGTCTAAACCAGGTCTAAATCGGGTCTAAACCAGGTCTAAACCAGGTCTAAACTAAGTCTAAACCAGATCTTAACTAGGGCTAAATTAGGTCTAAATCAGGCCTAAACCAGGTCTAAACCAGGTCTAAACAAGGTCTAAATCAGGTCTAAACCAGATCTTAACTAGGGCTAAACCAGCGCTAAACCAGGTCTAAATCAGGTCTAAACCAGGTCTAAATCAGGTCTAAACCAGGTCTAAACCAGGTCTAAATCAGAACGCAATAGGGGAACGTTTAATTCATTGCACACACTGTGGAATATTCCATACAAAGACAAAGCAATAACATCCACACAAGCAGAAAATGAAAGTTACACAGTGCAGCTTTAAATTATGTTCCAGCCTCGTCCCCGTCCTCCGTCTGCTTCTCCAGTCTTGGCGTAACATCAAAAACACATTAAATTATGATGAAATGGATGACTCTGTGCTGTTGTGTGCTGTGGCGTTACTGACTGAGGAATCGTCTGTCGTCTCTGGGATCTTTTCATGCCCTCACGTAAATACACAGATACTCGTCTGGTTGCCGTGGTTACCGGGTTTCAGTGGAAAAAGCCACCGGTCCGGCGAGTTCTACCTCCTCGTCTGGTCTGTTTCCTTTCGCTTGTAAATCTCGTCTGAATATGAACACAAGTCAGATCGAGCACATCTGGACGTCCTTTGGAGTGTGCGTCCTCTGAAGTGTGCGTCCTCTGGAGTGTGCGTCCTCTGGAGTGTGCGTCCTCTGAAGTGTGCGTCCTCTGGAGTGTGCGTCCTCTGGAGTGTGCGTCCTCTGAAGTGTGCGTCCTCTGGAGTGTGCGTCCTCTGGAGTGTGCGTCCTCTGAAGTGTGCGTCCTCTGGAGTGTGCGTCCTCTGAAGTGTGCGTCCTCTGAAGTGTGCGTCCTCTGGAGTGTGCGTCCTCTGGAGTGTGCGTCCTCTGAAGTGTGCGTCCTCTGAAGTGTGAGTCCTCTGAAGTGTGCGTCCTCTGGAGTGTGCGTCCTCTGGAGTGTGCGTCCTCTGGAGTGTGCGTCCTCTGGAGTGTGCGTCCTCTGGAGTGTGCGTCCTCTGGAGTGTGCGTCCTCTGAAGTGTGAGTCCTCTGAAGTGTGCGTCCTCTGGAGTGTGCGTCCTCTGGAGTGTGCGTCCTCTGGAGTGTGCGTCCTCTGAAGTGTGAGTCCTCTGAAGTGTGCGTCCTCTGGAGTGTGCGTCCTCTGAAGTGTGAGTCCTCTGAAGTGTGCGTCCTCTGGAGTGTGCGTCCTCTGAAGTGTGCGTCCTCTGGAGTGTGCGTCCTCTGAAGTGTGCGTCCTCTGGAGTGTGCGTCCTCTGAAGTGTGCGTCCTCTGGAGTGTGCGTCCTCTGAAATGTGCATCCTCTGGAGTGTGCGTCCTCTGGAGTGTGCGTCCTCTGGAGTGTGCGTCCTCTGAAGTGTGCGTCCTCTGGAGTGTGTGTCCTCTGGAGTGTGCGTCCTGTAGTGTCGATCTGAAGTGTGCGTCGTGTTGTGTTGTGTTGCGTTGTGTCAGGTTGTGCTACATCTCCAAAGCTCAAATCGCTCTGTTCCACCTTGTGATGTCATGAAGTGGTGGCGGGGCTGATAGAGTCTGAAACACTTCCTGTTTTAACAGAAATCACAGGGTGGAGCCGAGTGTTTTCAGTTTGAGAGAATTCAGCTTCAGTGTGCAGAGTTTGTGTGTGAAACGTGTGAATGAAACAAAACACGACTCCAGGTTTGTGACGAGACGAGTCCTTTAGGCCACAGACGGTTCCTTTAAGAAGAATATTCTGTTTCATACAGAAACGGCGTCTCTAATAAAGCCGCGAGTTTGAGCCGCTCACGTTTCCGCTGATGCTTCAGATCCTGAATGAGCCTCATCCATAAACATGTGTCATATTCAGAGCTGCAGATCGATGCAGCGGCACTTTGCCTGATGAGGCTGTAGGACCAGGACGAGAGGGCGGAGCTCAGAGTGCAGTTTACATTTTAGAACGTTTAACAGTACTTTCTGAGAGTACTTTCTGAGAGTACTTTCTGAGAGTACTTTCTGAGAGTACATTCTGAGAGTACATTTTCAGAGTACTTTCTGAGAGTACTTTCTGAGAGTACATTTTCAGAGTACTTTCTGAGAGTACTTTCTGAGAGTACATTCTGAGAGTACATTTTCAGAGTACTTTCTGAGAGTACTTTCTGAGAGTACTTTCTGAGAGTACATTCTGAGAGTACTTTCTGAGAGTACTTTCTGAGAGTACTTTCTGAGAGTACATTCTGAGAGTACTTTCTGAGAGTACTTTCTGAGAGTACTTTCTGAGAGTACATTCTGAGAGTACATTTTCAGAGTACTTTCTGAGAGTACTTTCTGAGAGTACATTTTCAGAGTACTTTCTGAGAGTACTTTCTGAGAGTACATTTTCAGAGTACTTTCTGAGAGTACTTTCTGAGAGTACGTTTTCAGAGTACTTTCTGAGAGTACATTTTCAGAGTACTTTCTGAGAGTACTTTCTGAGAGTACATTTTCAGAGTACTTTCTGAGAGTACATTTTAAGAGTACTTTCTGAGAGTACATTTTAAGAGTACATTTTCAGAGTACTTTCTGAGAGTACTTTCTGAGAGTACTTTCTGAGAGTACTTTCTGAGAGTACATTCTGAGAGTACTTTCTGAGAGTACTTTCTGAGAGTACTTTCTGAGAGTACATTCTGAGAGTACATTTTCAGAGTACTTTCTGAGAGTACTTTCTGAGAGTACTTTCTGAGAGTACATTCTGAGAGTACATTTTCAGAGTACTTTCTGAGAGTACTTTCTGAGAGTACGTTTTCAGAGTACTTTCTGAGAGTACATTTTCAGAGTACTTTCTGAGAGTACATTTTAAGAGTACTTTCTGAGAGTACATTTTAAGAGTACATTTTCAGAGTACTTTCTGAGAGTACTTTCTGAGAGTACTTTCTGAGAGTACATTCTGAGAGTACTTTCTGAGAGTACTTTCTGAGAGTACTTTCTGAGAGTACTTTCTGAGAGTACATTCTGAGAGTACTTTCTGAGAGTACTTTCTGAGAGTACATTTTCAGAGTACTTTCTGAGAGTACATTTTCAGAGTACTTTCTGAGAGTACATTTTAAGAGTACATTTTCAGAGTACTTTCTGAGAGTACTTTCTGAGAGTACTTTCAGAGAGTACTTTCTGAGAGTACATTTTCAGAGTACTTTCTGAGAGTACTTTCTGATAGTACGTTTTCAGAGTACTTTCTGAGAGTACATTTTCAGAGTACTTTCTGAGAGTACATTTTAAGAGTACTTTCTGAGAGTACATTTTAAGAGTACTTTCTGAGAGTACTTTCTGAGAGTACTTTCTGAGAGTACTTTCTGAGAGTACATTTTCAGAGTACGTTCTGAGAGTACTTTCTGAGAGTACATTCTGAGAGTACTTTCTGAGAGTACATTCTGAGAGTACTTTCTGAGAGTACATTTTAAGAGTACTTTCTGAGAGTACATTTTAAGAGTACTTTCTGAGAGTACTTTCTGAGAGTACTTTCTGAGAGTACATTTTCAGAGTACGTTCTGAGAGTACTTTCTGAGAGTACATTCTGAGAGTACTTTCTGAGAGTACATTCTGAGAGTACTTTCTGAGAGTACATTTTCAGAGTACTTTCTGAGAGTACTTTCTGAGAGTACATTTTTGGAGTACTTTCTGAGAGTACTTTCTGAGAGTACATTTTCAGAGTACTTTCTGAGAGTACTTTCTGAGAGTACTTTCTGAGAGTACATTTTCAGAATACTTTCTGAGTGGGCGGGGCTAATTGTCTCTGTCTACAGGAGCATCTGTGAGGAACCAGAGACGAGCACAAGATCGAAACTCCTGAACTACACACAGCACGAGTGAGTCCCTCCACCCACCTTTACCTGACTCCACCCACCTCCATCTGACCCCACCCACCTCCACATGACTCCACCCACCTCCATCTGACTCCACCCACCTCCACTTGACTCCACCTAACTCCACCCAACTCCACCTGACTCCACCCACCTCTACCTAACTCCACCCACCTCTACCTAACTCCACCCACCTCCACAGTTTTAAAATCAGAGTAAACTGCCCACTTACTTTGGAATTAAGTTTAATTTTGAATAATCATTTTCATTAAAATTAAGTGTTTATATGGACTTTTTAAAGTAAAATTCATTCTTATTCAGAGTCAAAGCTCTCATGTAAACGTGTAAATCTCTCCACTCTGCTCTTGGTGGTGGTACGATGCGTCTGTAGCCACATCTGCCCTGGGTTAGACCGACTGAATAAAGTCTGCCTCCCACAGCTCTCACACACACGACATTCACACGAGGGACGGTGGGTGAAGCGTCGTGCAGAAGAATGCTGCTTTCTAACTTCTCTCCCTGTTCCTCTTCTCCAGCAGACATGGCGGAGCAGCTGCAGAAGATGGTGGCCGACAAGAAGGACATGGTGGAGAACATCATGGAGGTGTTTGAGCAGGGGGCTGAGATTGTGGCCAGTATCGCCGGAGACATCTTCCCCGTGTTCTCCATCGCCGCGCCCATCGTCAAACTGGCCCTGGACAACGTGGAGAGCAAAGAGGCAGTCTACATGAAAGAGCAGTTCCAGAAGGTCCGCGAGCGTCTGGAGGTGATGTCTGAGCAGGTCCAACGCATCAATGACGAGGTCAAGAGGAGCGGAGTGGACGCCGCCTACTTCTCTGTGGAAGAGAACATCACCAATCAGTTCAGGAAGTACATGGACATCCTCAACGCCAAGCCCAAGTTCAAGGAGGCCAAGAAGAAGCAGTTCCTGGAGCACTTTTCCAAAACGGGAGGAGATAAGAACCTGCATACTCTGTACAACGCTGTGACTGGAGACAACTTCTCTGGAGAGTCGGTGCTGGAGATCATCATGAACTATGAGGAGAAGAGCCGCAGGGTCATGGAGGTCTTCTGTGCACGTATGAAGAACCTCTTCTGTGTAGGTCTGATCGCTCTAGTGGGACATGCGGCGCTCAAAGGCTACGGAGAAGAGGAGCAGATCCTGAAGGAGTGGAGCGAGAAGATGCAGACCGTGCAGAAGGTGATGGATGGACTGATCGAGGACTGTATCGTCAGCTTCCCCAAACTGGCCGAGCAGGACTCTCGGAGAGTGGTGCGTGACCAGCCGGGCCTGACCTGCCAGCAGCTCGCCCAGGCCATCCTGGACAAGCTCCAGGAGAGGTACGACTGGGTGTCCTGGTCCGTGAGGGTCTTCCGCTCGCCCAAAGGTCTTCTGGCCAAAAAGAAGGACTTCCACTGCCCCACAGGGAAGAGCCGCTTCCAGGTGCCGTGCTCGGAGGACGGCCTGAACGTGGTGGTGTCCTACAGCTCGTCCCCGGAGCCTGTGGACAGAGGACGTGTCTCTCAGAACATCGAGGGCCAGAAGAAGATCTCTGTGAAGTCCACGGCCGAGCGGCTCTTCGAGGACCTGCCTGGAGACTGTGTGGTCCACACCATCAAGACCAAAGATCTGGCCTGTGTCTTCAGCTTCAAACCTGAGCTGCACTACTGGGAGGAGCACGAGAAGATGTTTGTGTGTGTGCACTCTGCCTGAGGAGCTCCTTCAGGCTCTGGACATGTTCATGTCACTTCTGTTTTATATGTTGGATAATTCCTCCTGACACAGACAGAGCTGCAGTGTGTCTCTGTAACATCATCTATAATAGAATTTGAATATAATCGATAGGAACAGTAACAGGAGACGAGGCTCTGACCAAACCTCACTGAGATGTGGAACAAAGCTTCATGTGCTTCTGAATCTTCTGTATGATTCTCTGCTGTACACGTTTAGCTCCAACGTTTTAAGGAAATCACCACTTTGTCCAAACTGGAAGTGTTCTTGTAATTGAATATAAAACTCTGAAATGAATATTTTACACTGATTTTTCCTGTAACTCTTCATGTTTTTTTCCAGTCGGGCTTCATAGACTCTGTACATTCCTGTTTCCCCGTGTGTTTCCCTGTGTACTCTATGTGGATGTGATCTGAATGGAATAAAGCTCCACTGCGGGATTTGTGTTGTGCTCATCTGTGCTCAGACAAAGACATGAGCTGTGAGACGCTCAGAGACACGTCCCCTCAGTGCGGGACAGAGGACACACTCACAGGCCACATTTCCTTCATATACGTCACATTAGATTTAAACATGTTTCACTCACACAGAGAAGTTTGTGCAATTTATTTAAATCAGACAGATTCTGTAAAACCATCCATCCATCCATCTTCTCCCGCTTAATCCGGCTGGGTCGCGGGGGCAGTTTGCTGCCCAATACTCATAGCACCTGACCCCCCCTATGAACCCCTCTGCAGGTGGTGAGGCCACAGGAGGGTGGATAACATGGTCCTTGATGTTAGTTCATAGGGGTGTTTCTGTAAAACCTTTCAGAGCTTTTTTTGGAGTGATTTGAGAATGTTTAAGCAAACTTATTTTCAGGAAGTCCTACTCCCTGTTTTCTGTGTTCTTCGTGGTGATACTCGTGGGATTGGGCAGCGTCGTGTCGTCATTTTAGTGCGAATGTAAGAAAAACGCTCTGCTCCAGTGCAGAGATCCACAGGAGGGGCCCACAGCCTGGCTCAGTCCTGGTTTAGTCCTGGTTTAGTCCTGATTTAGACCTAGTTTAGTCTTGGTTTACTTCTGGATTAGCCCTGGTTTAGACCTTGTGTAGTTCTTTAGGACATGAACCTGCATAAATACGCCATCGAGCGCCGTCATAACTACGCCGAGCCTCTAGAGGCCAGTGTAGGAAGAAGGAAAACGCTCTGCAGTCAGTCAGAATCCTCATTTCGTTAACTACAAATAGAGTCACTTCCTGTTCCTTTATAAACAACAAACATGGCTCCAGGTTCACCCCACTCCTCCAGAAAACCACTTCATTTTCAGAATGATCCACCAGACAGCGGCTCCGCTCAGGTCCGACCCAAAAACGGCGACGTTGGCGGCGACGGCGACTGAGTCTTCGGGTCGTGAGGAGAAGAGGGAAAATCACTGAGCTCCTTCGCCTCATTCGTCTCTTCGTGGATCTGAAACATCAGCTGTGCAAATGCAAACACAGAACGAGTGTTTGAGCAGAAGTGACGCGACTGCTGCTCTGACGCTTCTGATCATCACCACAGAAACACCTGAACACTGGTCACACTTTGGCGTCAACCGCCTAAAACGCCGTTTATGTCACTTTACACAAACACCAAACTGGTGTTTCCCAAAATCTCGTTCGTTTAGTTTGTTTTCAGAGATGAATTCTTCGTTTTGCCTGTTAAAGATGAGCACAAACGAAGGGATTTTTTTTTTTTTTTTTAATATCCATGTACGTGTAAACAGGGCCTAAGTGTTGGCTAATTAAAAACGGGAAAAGGTGCAGGTAAAGACACGTCACTGGTGCGAGGCTGCGACAGTGAACGCGGAAAGTGAAACAAAGCCGCACATTTACTCCCAAACGGCCTTTAATGAACGACAGGTGTGAGTGAGCTTCCGTTACAAACCAGGAAGATGTTTGGAAACCTGCGCTGAAACTTCCGGTGTGGTTCCCGACTCTGGAGGAAGGAAATGTGATCGATGGTAAAATGAAGCCTGCAGACGTGGGTCAATGACGCAGAGGGATTTTCAACAAGCAAATTTTAAAACATACAAAATATTAGTTTCTATTGAACTTTCTCAAATATTTACAGTGTCAGGTGCATAAATCTGGACTTAACATTTAAACGGAACTCTACAATGACACAGAGATGAGGAAAACTGGGACTTTTTCTCATTTTTCCTACATTTTGACAGACTTACGATCACAAACAAGAGCCCACAGGAAGTTTTCATCACTTGTTAGACTTAAACTTAGACAAACTTTAATGAAAACAAAGAGTACAAAATATAAATAGTGATAATAAATTCTATATAAGTAGCAAAAAAGAGCAAGGGACATGTGTCAAATAAGGCATAATTATATAAATGTAAATGTCCAAGTGAAAATAAAATAGAAAAATGAGTAATTTATACGATTTTAAGTGTTGATGATTCACTTGATGCACTACAAAAAAGGATTTTCTAGCAGAGTTAAACTGACTTGAATGAAGCAGATTCATCTTAAAAGACCAATTTTAAGAATTTTTTTACTTAATAAGATGAGGTTTTTTTTTACTTGTTTCAAGATATTCCATCCTGATTTATCTTATCTCGATATTACAACTTATTCTAAGCACTTTTTATATGAACTCAGTCCAGGTTCAGCCTCTTTCACTTCCTCCTCAAACCAATAAGGGGAAAAATCTGTCCATAAATACTTGAAACTCGGGTTTTCTGCTTAGAACAAGATTCAGATTTCATCTTGTTTTAAGAAAATTTGGTAAGTGAAAATTTCTTACTGCACTGGCAGAAAATTTCACTTAAAATAGAGCATTTTTACCTCAAAATTTGTATTTTTTTCTTATTTTTTGATAGGCCTTTTTTGCAGTGTGTTGATATTCTGGTCAAACTTTGCCTCCAGTGTCCGGCTCCATGAACAGCAGAACAGACGGGCCCCTGAGGTTTGCTCCAGAGGCGCCAGTGTGGCCCCCAGAACCCCGCGCTCCGGTCCGGTCCTGGTGCTCCGGTCCAGTCCTGGCGCTCCAGTCCAGTCCTGGCCCTCTGGTCCGGTCCTGGCGCTCCGGTCCAGTCCTGGCGTTCCGGTCCGGTCCTGGCGCTCCGGTCCGGTCCTGGTGCTCCGGTCCAGTCCTGGCGCTCCAGTCCAGTCCTGGCCCTCTGGTCCGGTCCTGGCGCTCCGGTCCGGTCCTGGCGCTCCGGTCCGGTCCTGGCGCTCCGGTCCGGTCCTGGCGCTCCGGTCCGGTCCTGGCGCTCTGGTCCAGTCCAGGCCCTCTGGTCCAGTCCTGGCGCTCCAGCCCCGGCCTGTGCCTTGCTCTCCGGTCGTCCCGAGGGTCCAGTCCAAACAGGATTATAGGTGAAGTGCTGCGCGTCATCGGAATCCGGCGGAGTCCACAGAGGCGAGCATTGAGCGCGCTCCGTCAGATGACCGGAGGAACGCACAAACATCAGCACAAACTTCAGCACAAACATCAGCACAAACATCACGAGGGTGTGAGGGAGGCCAGGGCCCGGGAGGAGAGGCCGGTCACGACTCCGGACCTGCAGTGGGAGCGTCCGTGTGCTGAGATGTGGCAGATACGCTCCACATTCTGAAGGGTCCACATCACACAGGCTCCTGTAGAGAGCGGCCTGCAGAGGGCGCTGTTCTCCTCAGTGCGGATCCTCTGACAGACTCTAGAGGACCGGGAGGGCATCTGAGGCACTGCACTGAACTGGTTCAAGTCCTAGAACACAGGAAGTATTTTGTTGAAATTGGAAACTGTGTCTTAGATCACATGGCCCTGACCTGCGGGGGGCCCCAGGGGTCGATCCTGGGCCTCCTTTTGTTCAGTCTCTACATGCTGCCCCCTACAGGCCGGTTACTACGCAGCAATAAAGTGTCCTGCACTACAAAAAAGGATTTTCTAACATAGTTAAACTGACTTGAATTAAGCAGATTCATCTTAAAAGACCAATTTTAAGATTTTTTTACTTAATAAGATGAGATTTTTTTACTTGTTTCCAGATATTCATCCTGATTTATCTTATCTCGATATTACAACTTATTCTGAGCACTTTTTATATGAACTCAGTCCAGGTTAAGCCTCTTTAACTTCCTCCTCAAACCAATAAGGGGAAAAATCTGTCCATAAATACTTGAAACTCGTGTTTTCTGCTTAGAACAAGATTCAGATTTTGTCTTGTTTTCAGAAAACTTGGTAAGTGAAAATTTCTTACTGCACTGGCAGAAAATTTCACTTAAAATAGGCATTTTTACCTCAAAATTTGTATTTATTTTTTCTTATTTTTGATAGGCCTTTTTTGCAGTGCACTCACACTGGGGAAAAACCTCTCTCTAGATGAGTTAAAATGTCTTAAAATAAGAACATTTTACTTTATTTGAGCCGATTCAATTTGACAAGTAAAAAGGTTTTACCAGTGGAATAAGTGTTTTTCTCTTAATTCAAGCAACATTTCATTTTATTTCTTATTTTAAGTGCAAAAAGTTGTTGTTTTTCTTATTTTAAGTGTTTCCAGATGTATTTTCATATTTTAAGTATAAAAGTCGGACTGCACTGCAGATCATTTTACTTTTCAAATGAAATGTATTCAAATCATCATAAAAGTTTTTTAATTCAAGTCATCTTAACTTGACTAGATTTATTTTTTTGCGGTGAACGCTGCAGCTCGGGTCCTGACTCCAACAGGAAGTCCGAGCACATGAGTCCTGGTCTCAGGTCTCTGCAGTGCCCCCTGTGGTCAGGGACTTTACAGCAGCTCTGCTCGTGTCTCTGTGGCCGAGCACCAAAGTTCATCTGTGACATGTTAGAGCCTCATGAACCATCTGAGGAGCTCAGGGACCGAACTCCTCTGGAGTCCTGCACTCAAAAAAAAAATTTGTTGGGGGAACATAAAAAAATTATGGAAAGTATTTCCACCCAATTATAACGCGCTCATTTAGCAAGACATTGTTTTGTTGAGTGAATCATATAAAATATAGTTGTTCCTACTCCATTAAATCGGGTCACCCACACCTAAATCAAACATGTTGAACGAACATGTTAAAGTTACGATGCATTTGTTGAGTGACATCAATGTAAATATGCTAGGCTGACATAATGTGTTTTTGTTACTGTAACTTTATTATAAGAGGTGAAGCCAACATCATTTTTAAAGGTCTTTTCAACCTAATTATGGTTATGCATTCCACTGGCTTTATCGCAAAAGTACATTGCATACATACAGATGTATAGCAAATGTGCCTTCTAAATTCCATTTCAAATCAGATGTACTAGTACACAAAGAAAATACACTAAAGCCACAGCAAATGTTTCTTTATTTTTTATTACAATAAAGGTGCTTCAAAGCTTATGTCCTTGACAACTTTGTTAACTTAACAGAAAAGATTGTGGTGCTATGTTTTACATGCATTGCTTTTACCTGCCTATATTGTTGCCTGCATTGTCCATTTTTGAACTGTGAACAATTCCATACAGTTCTGAAATAGTAACACTTCCACTCAAGAGTGATCCGAGTTCAATGAGGACCTCTGCCCCCTCCAAAATGACCACATCCTCAAGCTCAAATGCAAAAAAAACACATGCGCACATTGTCCAAGCAGTCAAAACTAAACCGTGAGCATCAGTGCAACAGTGAAAATAATGAGCATCAGTGCAACAACAGTGGCATAATAACGATGAGCGCACTTGTCTTTCTTCCACGTGTTAAGCCACTTGCCAAAGAGGATGTTCATGTTCTTCAGCGACTTGCACCTTACTGCCATCTTCTGCTGTGGAGCTGTACATGCAAATGGCTCTCTCACCTCAAATACTTCATGTTCTGTCAGCATGACTGAATTTAGTAAGTGTCAGGTTTTTGCATATCATGCTAAAATAGCATAACTTACTGATGTTCAACCACAAAACATAATTAAATATGGTAAATACTACATATTACACTTTGATTATCCAAGCAGACACACAATCTGGCTTTTTTGAGTGTGGTTTAGACCTGGTTTAGTCCTGGTTTAGTCCTGGTTTAGTCCTGGTTTAGACCTGGTTTAGTCCTGGTTTAGTCCTGGTTTAGTCCTGGTTTAGTCCTGGTTTAGACCTGGTTTAGTCCTGGTTTAGACCTGGTTTAGACCTGGTTTAGTCCTGGTTTAGTCCTGGTTTAGTCCTGGTTTAGACCTGGTTTAGTCCTGGTTTAGACCTGGTTTAGTCCTGGTTTAGTCCTGGTTTAGTCCTGGTTTAGACCTGGTTTAGTCCTGGTTTAGACCTGGTTTAGTCCTGGTTTAGTCCTGGTTTAGTCCTGGTTTAGTCCTGGTTTAGTCCTGGTTTAGGCCTGGTTTAGTCCTGGTTTAGTCCTGGTTTAGTCCTGGTTTAGACCTGGTTTAGTCCTGGTTTAGACCTGGTTTAGTCCTGGTTTAGTCCTGGTTTAGTCCTGGTTTAGTCCTGGTTTAGACCTGGTTTAGTCCTGGTTTAGACCTGGTTTAGTCCTGGTTTAGTCCTGGTTTAGACCTGGTTTAGTCCTGGTTTAGACCTGGTTTAGTCCTGGTTTAGTCCTGGTTTAGTCCTGGTTTAGTCCTGGTTTAGACCTGGTTTAGTCCTGGTTTAGACCTGGTTTAGTCCTGGTTTAGTCCTGGTTTAGTCCTGGTTTAGACCTGGTTTAGTCCTGGTTTAGACCTGGTTTAGTCCTGGTTTAGTCCTGGTTTAGTCCTGGTTTAGTCCTGGTTTAGTCCTGGTTTAGTCCTGGTTTAGTCCTGGTTTAGTCCTGGTTTAGACCTGTTCCTGCAGCTCAAACCTGGAACAGTCTGAACCTGTGACACAGACTCTGAACCGTTTTGTATTTGACGGAAAAGTTTTCATTTCGTTTTCCATCCTGTCCCTGTCCCTGCTCCTCAGCTCTGCTCCTGCTCCTCAGCCCTGCTCCTCAGCTCTGCTCCTGCTCCTCTGCTCCTGCTCCTCGGCTCTGCTCCTGCTCCTCGGCTCTGCTCCTGCTCCTCTGCTCCTGCTCCTCGGCTCTGCTCCTGCTCCTCTGCTCCTGCTCCTCAGCTCTGCTCCTGCTCCTCGGCTCTGCTCCTGCTCCTCAGCTCTGCTCCTGCTCCTCAGCTCTGCTCCTCAGCTCTGCTCCTGCTCCTGCTCCTCTGCTCCTGCTCCTCGGCTCTGCTCCTGCTCCTCGGCTCTGCTCCTGCTCCTCTGCTCCTGCTCCTCGGCTCTGCTCCTGCTCCTCAGCCTGCCCTCAGCCTGCCCTGCCCTCAGCCTGCTCCTGCTCCTCAGCCCTGCCCTCAGCTCTGCTCCTGCCCTCTGCCCTGCCCTCAGCCTCATGCCCTGCCCTCAGCTCCACCCTGCCCTCGGCTCTGCTCCTGCTCCTCAGCCTGCCCTGCCCTCAGCTCTGTAATCCTGCCCTCAGCTCTGCTCTCAGCTCTGCTCTGCCCTCTGCTCCTGCCTCGGCTCATGCTCCTGCCCTCAGCCTGCTCCTGCTCCTCTGCTCCTGCTCCTCGGCTCTGCTCCTGCTCATCAGCTCTGCTCCTCAGCTCTGCTCATGTCCTCAGCTCTGCCCTGCCCTCAGCCTGCTCCTGCTCCTCAGTCTGCTCCTCAGCCTGTCTGCCCTCTGCCCTGCTCCTCGGCCCTGCCCTGCCCTCAGCTCTGCTCCTGCCCTCTGTCCTGCTCCTCGGCTCTGTCCTGCTCATCAGCTCTGCTCCTGCCCATCGGCTCTGCTCCTGCCCTGTCTCTGCCCTCAGCTCTGCTCCTCAGCTCTTGCTCCCTGCTCCTCAGCCCTGCTCCCAGCCTGCTCCTGCCCTCTGCCCTGCCCTCAGCTCTGTAATCTGCTCCCTCAGCTCTGCTCCTGCTCTCAGCTCTGTAATGCCCTGCTCCCTCGGCTCTGCTCCTGCCCTCAGTCTGTCATGTCATCAGTCTTAATCTCTGCCCTCATGCATGCTCGGAATGTATCCCTGGGCCTGCCCTATCATCTTGTCTGCCCTGCCCTCATGAATGTAATCATGCCCTCTTGCCCTGCCCTCTGCTCCTGCCCTCGCTCATGCCCTGCTCCATGATCATCCTGCCCTGCCCTCCTCGGCTCTGCCCTGCCCTCTGCCCTGCTCCCGGCTCTGCCCTGCCCTCCTTGCTCCTGCTCCTCAGCTCTGCTCCTGCTCCTCGGCTCTGCTCCTGCTCCTCAGCTCTGCTCCTGCTCCTCAGCTCTGCTCCTGCTCCTCAGCTCTGCTCCTGCTCCTCGGCTCTGCTCCTGCTCCTCAGCTCTGCTCCTGCTCCTCAGCTCTGCTCCTGCTCCTCAGCTCTGCTCCTGCTCCTCAGCCCTGCTCCTCAGCTCTGCTCTGCCCTCTGCTCTGCCCTCCGCTCTGCTCCTGCCCTCGGCCCTGCCCTGCTCCTCAGCTCTGCTCCTCAGCTCTGCTCCCCAGCTCTGCCCTGCCCTCGGCTCTGCTCCTGCTCCTCAGCTCTGCTCCTCAGCTCTGCTCCTGCTCCTCAGCTCTGCTCCTGCTCCTCAGCTCTGTTCCTCAGCTCTGCTCCTGCTCCTCAGCTCTGCTCCTGCTCCTCAGCTCTGCTCCTGCTCCTCAGCTCTGCTCCTGCTCCTCAGCCCTGCTCCTGCTCCTCAGCTCTGCTCCTCAGCTCTGCTCCTGCTCCTCAGCTCTGCTCCTGCTCCTCAGCCCTGCTCCTCAGCTCTGCTCCTGCTCCTCAGCTCTGCTCCTGCTCCTCAGCTCTGCTCCTGCTCCTCTGCTCCTGCTCCTCAGCTCTGCTCCTGCTCCTCAGCCCTGCTCCTCAGCCCTGCTCCTGCTCCTCAGCTCTGCTCCTGCTCCTCTGCTCCTGCTCCTCAGCCCTGCTCCTGCTCCTCTGCTCCTGCTCCTCAGCTCTGCTCCTGCTCCTCAGCCCTGCTCCTCAGCCCTGCTCCTCAGCCCTGCTCCTCAGCTCTGCTCCTGCTCCTCAGCTCTGCTCCTGCTCCTCGGCTCTGCTCCTCGGGGGTTGTTTTTGGCGCTGTGGGAGGAGCCTGTGCAGATCTCAGGTGACAGGGGAATGTGGCAGGTCCACCTGTGCCGCCCTGTGTCCTGTGCTCCGGCAGGTCCCTGCACGCCCGACCAGACCCTGCTGGAGGCTCCGAGGCTCAGAGACTTTCTCCCTTTGTTCTGTTTGATTTGTGCAGCAGTTTTTCCCACAGGCTCCAAACTACAGGAGCATTAAAACAGATGTGTGAAAGTCACATCAGCAAATAGAAAAACAAATAAAATCAATAAAAAACAGTCAGAGGAAAACGCAATTCTCACGGCTAAACCAGGTCTAAACCAGGACTAAACCAGGACTAAACCAGGTCTAAACCAGGACTAAACCAGGACTAAACCAGGACTAAACCAGGACTAAACCAGGTCTGAACCAGGACTAAACCAGGACTAAACCAGGTCTAAACCAGGACTAAACCAGGACTAAACCAGGACTAAACCAGGACTAAACCAGGTCTGAACCAGGACTAAACCAGGTCTGAACCAGGACTAAACCAGGACTAAACCAGGTCTGAACCAGGACTAAACCAGGTCTGAACCAGGACTAAACCAGGACTAAACCAGGTCTAAACCAGGACTAAACCAGGTCTAAACCAGGACTAAACCAGGACTAAACCAGGACTAAACCAGGACTAAACCAGGTCTGAACCAGGACTAAACCAGGACTAAACCAGGTCTAAACCAGGACTAAACCAGGACTAAACCAGGACTAAACCAGGACTAAACCAGGTCTAAACCAGGACTAAACCAGGACTAAACCAGGACTAAACCAGGACTAAACCAGGTCTGAACCAGGACTAAACCAGGACTAAACCAGGTCTAAACCAGGACTAAACCAGGACTAAACCAGGACTAAACCAGGACTAAACCAGGACTAAACCAGGTCTGAACCAGGACTAAACCAGGACTAAACCAGGTCTAAACCAGGACTAAACCAGGACTAAACCAGGACTAAACCAGGTCTAAACCAGGACAGTCAGTTTCCTTAGTGATATTTCTTCATGTCTTGATTTTCCTCACACATAAAGTCAAATCTCCATTGTGCCTGTTGTGTTTCTTTTATTTCTCCACAGCCTCTCGTGATTCTTTCGGGGCTCAGGTTTGTGTGACGCTGCTGCCTCCTGGTGGCCGTGGTCAAACTTTCCTCTGACCTCTGTAGGTTTGAACTGTATGTGAAATAAACACAAGGTGAGGATCAGAATCAGTTTTATTGACAAAATTCACAAACGAGAAACTTCCTTAAGTCATTTTTAGATCAACTTTTCAATAAAATGTACAAAAAGGATCAACACATTTGACTCAAAACGGCACATTTCCGCTTTAAATAAGGGACAAAACGGTTGTGGGGTTGGACGGTTCCGGTGGTGTCAGAGTGGTTAGCCCCGCCAGGTCCACGCTCACGCCGGAAACTTGTGTCGGACGCTCTGATCTTTGTGGCCCTGAGACGGAGGAAAACACTTTGAAAATGTTTTTAGTTATAAAACTGAAGCCGTGTATTAAAGCACATGGCCCAGTCTGAGTCCTGCGACGAACTCCAGCGAAAACAAATATTCAGCCCGTCTTTATACTGCAGGAAAAAGCCAGAAGAACTGTTCACTGTGACAGTTATTACGCCCCAACAAACCCGTATTTATTCAGTTAAAAACCTTGACGTCGCAGGACGTGGTCGATCTAAACCAGTGTTTGTCTCTGAACAGTTAGTTTTACTTATCATAAAAGTCATAACAGATGTCCATAAGAAAACTATTTGCACATTAAACGTGACCATTTCCTTTTCTGTTCAACATTCCAATGAACCGACAACACTGCACTACAAAAAAGGATTTTCTGACTTGAATTAAGCAGATTCATCTTAAAAGATCAATTTTAAGATTTTTTTTCTTAATAAGATGAGTTTTTGTTTTGTTTTTTCATCCTGATTTATCTTATTTCGATATTACAACTTATTCTATGCACTTTTTATATGAACTCAGTCCAGGTTAAGCCTCTTTAACTTCCTCCTCAAACCAATAAGGGGAAAATCTGTCCATAAATACTTGAAACTCGTGTTTTCTGCTTAGAACAAGATTCAGATTTCGTCTTGTTTTAAGAAAACTTGGTAAGTGAAAATTTCTTACTGCACTGGCAGAAAATTTCACTTAAAATAGGAAGTTTTTACCTCAAAATTGGTATTTTTTTCTTATTTTTTGATTGGCCTTTTTGCAGTGTGGAACAAAATAGTCAATAAAATAATTACAAAAAGAGTTGAAAATATGCAAAACATGTGTTAACATTTCCACATTTCTATCAGATGTGTGGGTCTGTGCGTCCGGCCTGCAGGAGGCGCAGGATTCAGTGTCTGTGCTGCTGCTGCTTCTTGTGGACACAGAAAGTCCCAGTTCACACATACTGAATATTTAGGAATAAAAGGTGCACTTAAAATCCTTTAATTTGTCTTTAAAAACAACTGTCTTATAATCAGGTGCATCTTACCGAATATTATTTTTTGGGGGGACAAAATAGCCGAATAGAGAAGAATCTGTGTGTCATTCGTTTGTTCGTTTTTCAATATAGAACCAAAAGTAAGAAAACGAAAAGAACTCTTTTCTTTATTATTTGTCTCTAAAACCAAAATGAAAAAACAGATAACGATTAGTTTCTTTCATTTTTGATTCATATATATGATTCACTCGCAAGAACCACGTCAAAGAGTTTATTCTGTGGAGACGAGGAGGGTTGGGTGGGTTGAGACTCAGGGTGGGGGTTCAGTCTCAGTCTTCACATGGCGCAGCAGGACGGGACCCCCAGGCGTCTCATATCTGAAGTGAACAGATCGGGGTCGGGAGGGTCGAGTTATTCGGGACAAACTGGGTCCCCGGGATCGGCTGATACAAACAGGCTTCTGGGAAACTGAGGCGTGGTAGAAGTGAGCTGTGATTGGCTGGAGAGGAGGAGAGGTCCTGAACCTGAACCTAAGATAATCATATTAACTACATTTCTGATATTTGGTCTATGGGCCACCGAAACCCTGAAAAAAAGTGTGGCTTATAGTCCGAAAAGTCCAGTATGTGCTAAGTCCCTGCTCACACATGTGTGTACATGTAAATATGACGCTTGATGTAAATGTGAATTCTTTTTATCTTTTATCTTATTGTATTTATCTGATCTTATTTTTGAAAACTTTATTCTAATGACATGTTCTTGGTCGGTTGCATCTGTAACGAAGAAAATTTCTCGTCGGGGATGAATAAACGTGATTCTGATTCTGAATTCTGGTTTACTGACCTCAGACCAATTTTCTGTGAAACACGACGCTCAAAAATCTGTCAAAATGTTTTCAGTACGACTTTGTTAAGCTACGAAGCCGCTCCGCTGGATGGACTGTCGTCACACATCCTGTGCTTCAGCATCGTGTCATGGGCAGTATGAGGAGCCCAGAATGGCCCCTGTTCAGAGACTCACAGGCTCAAGTGAAGCAAACTAACTCCGGGTGGATTAACCAAACAACTCCAGCTTCTACATATCGGCGTCATCAGGCGGTTCAGAGCTAAACTGCAGCTGTGGGAGCGCTGGGCGACAGCAGAACTCACAGACAGAGAGTTACACCACGACCTGCAGATGGATCGTGGAGGCCCGGGCGAAGGATCAGACCCACATATGCACCTGATGGTCCGAGAATACTGTAGATGTGGAAATACTGTAGAGGTGGAAATACTGTAGATGTGGAAATACTGTAGAGGTGGAAATACTGTAGAGGTGGAAATACTGTAGAGGTGGAAATACTGTAGAGGTGGAAATACTGTAGATGTGGAAATACTGTAGAGGTGGAAATACTGTAGATGTGGAAATACTGTAGAGGTGGAAATACTGTAGAGGTGGAAATACTGTAGAGGTGGAAATACTGCAGATGTGGAAATACTGTAGAGGTGGAAATACTGCAGATGTGGAAATACTGTAGAGGTGGAAATACTGCAGATGTGGAAATACTGTAGATGTGGAAATACTGTAGAGGTGGAAATACTGTAGATGTGCAGCTGATTTATTCGACTCACTCACTCCCTCCTGTGTCAGAACTGTGCACTGCAGACCTACATGCAAGGCAACAACTACTGTGTGTGTGTGTGTGTGTGTGTATGTGTGTGTGTGTGTGTGTGTATAGTGTGTGTGTGTGTGTGTGTGTGTGTGTGTGTGTGTGTGTGTGTGTGTGTGTGTGTGTGTGTGTGTGTGTATGTGTGTGTATGTGTGTGTGTGTGTGTGTATAGTGTGTGTGTGTGTGTGTGTGTATGTGTGTGTGTCTGTGTGTGTGTGTGAGTGTGTGCACGTGTGTGTGTGTGTGTATGTGTGTGTGTATAGTGTGTGTATGTGTGTGTGTGTGTGAGAGTGTGAGTGTGTGTGTGTATGTGTGTGTATGTGTGTGTGTGTGTATGTGTGTGTGTGTGTATATGTGTGTGTGTGTATATGTGTGTGTGTGTGTGTGTGTGTGTGTGTGTGTGTATGTGTGTGAATATGTGTGTGTGTGTGTGTGTGTGTGTGTGTGTATAGTGTGTGTGTGTGTATGTGTGTGTGTGTGTGTGTGTGTGTGTGTGTGTGTGTATAGTGTGTGTGTGTGTGTGTGTGTGTGTGTGTGTGTGTATGTGTGTGTGTGTGTATGTGTGTGTGTGTGTGTATAGTGTGTGTGTGTGTGTGTGTGTGTGTGTGTGTGTGTGTGTGTGTGTGTGTGTGTGTGTGTGTGTGTGTGTGTATAGTGTGTGTGTGTGTGTGTGTGTGTGTGTGTGTGTGTGTGTGTGTGTGTGTGTGTATGTGTGTGTGTGTGTGTGTGTATAGTGTGTGTGTATGTGTGTGTGTGTGTGTCTGTGTGTGTGTGTATAGTGTGTGTGTGTGTGTGTGTGTGTGTGTGTGTGTGTGTGTATAGTGTGTGTGTGTGTGTGTGTGTGTATAGTGTGTGTGTATAGTGTGTGTGTGTGTGTGTGTATGTGTGTGTGTGTGTGTGTGTGTGTGTGTGTGTGTGTGTGTGTGTGTGTGTATGTGTGTGTATGTGTGTATGTGTGTGTGTGTGTGTGTGTGTATAGTGTGTGTGTGTGTGTGTGTGTATAGTGTGTGTGTGTGTGTGTGTGTTGTACCCTCTCTCTGCAGGTCAGAGCTGCTGCACTGATGTTCACACTGAGCTGCAGCACCAACAGCACCAGGAGACTGACGTCCATCCAGGTCACTGCCCTCTGAGGGGTCAGAGGGTCACAGAGGGGTCAGAGGGGTCACAGAGGGGTCAGTGGGGTCACAAAGGGGTCACAGAGGGGTCACATTGGGGTCAGAGGGTCACAGAGGGGTCTGGGGGTCACAGAGGGGTCACAGAGGGGTCAGAGGGTCACAGAGGGGTCAGAGGGTCACAGAGGGGTCAGGGGGTCAGAGAAAGGTCAGAGGGGTCACAGAGGGGTCAGAGGGGTCAGAGGGGCCACAGAGGGTTCACAGAGGGGTCAGAGGGGTCACATAGGGGTCTCATAGGGGTCAGTGGGGTCTCAGTGGGGTCACAGATGGGGGTCAGAGGGGACAGAGGGGTCACAGAGGGGACAGAGGGGTCACAGAGGGGTCAGTGGGGTCTCAGAGGGGTCACAGAGGGATCACAGAGGGGTCAGTGGGGTCACAGGGGGGTCAGTGGGGTCTCAGAGGGGTCACAGAGGGGTCAGAGGGGTCACAGAGGGGTCAGTGGGGTCTCAGAGGGGTCAGAGGGGGGTCAGAGGGGTCAGAGGGGGGTCAGTGGGGTCTCAGAGGGGTCACAGAGGGGCCACAGGGTCGTTCAGACTGACCTGTGCGATGGCGGCCACCTCCCTGCAGGGGGCGCTGTCGTCGCTCTGGTCACACATCCAGACGAGGGACACGTGGGTCAGGTCCACGGCGTACAGCACCACCCCGACGACGGAGAAGAGCGCCCCCACCAGGTTCAGCAGGGCACAGGCCTTATTCTGACACACACAGAGAAGAGCGCCCCCAGCAGATTCAGCAGGGCACAGGCCTTATTCTGACACACACAGAGAAGAGCGCCCCCAGCAGGTTCAGCAGGGCACACACCTTATTCTGACACACAGAGAGACTGAGGAGAGAGTGTGAGGAGGAGGAGAAACAGAGAGAAGAAAGAGGAGTGTTCTCACCAGACAAGAAGTGCGACAGGGCCCGGAGACGATGGTGAAAACTCCCGCCACAACGAACTGGAACAGGACACGACACTTTGACCCGACGGAAACATTTGTAGATTAAATAAGCTTCGTAAATAAAACCGATCGTATAAACGAACACTCACCACGGCCCCGAGCCAGTACGCCGCCCACAGACCCGCCACGTCTCCAGAGCGAACGTGAGTGCGGCCAGGACCCAGGCCCACGTTCACCAGCCCCACCAGGATCTGCATCACCTGAGAGAAGAACATCAGAGGAACATCAGAGAGGAACATCAGAGAGGAACATCAGAGGAGAACATCAGAGGAACATCAGAGAGGAACATCAGAGGAACATCAGAGAGGAACATCAGAGGAACATCAGAGAAGAACATTAGAGGAACATCAGGGAAGAACATCAGAGGAACATTAGAGAAGAACATCAGAACATTAGACCAGCCCCAACCGGACCTGCATCACCTGGGACAGAGAGCAGGGTCAGACTGTGGTGTAGGGATGTCCACAAGAGAACAGAAGATCACACAAGAACATGAGTAGAGAACATCAAAGCATCAGCTCATGACATCAGTGAAGAACATTATAACACCAGACAAGAACTTTAGAACCCCGATACAGAACATCAGATGGGGACTTCACAGAAGAACATCAGGCAAGAACATCAGACGCGAATACCAGAGCAGAACATCAAACAAGAACATTAGAACATCAGACCAAGAAATCTGACCAGGAAACCAGAATATAACATCAGAAGAACATCAGAAGAACGTCAGAAGAACATCAGAAGAACGTCAGAAGAATGTCAGAAGAACATCAGAAGAACGTCAGAAGAACATCAGAAGAATGTCAGAAGAACATCAGAAGAATGTCAGAAGAACATCAGAAGAACGTCAGAAGAACATCAGAAGAACATCAGAAGAATGTCAGAAGAACATCAGAAGAACGTCAGAAGAATGTCAGAAGAACATCAGAAGAACATCAGAAGAATGTCAGAAGAACATCAGAAGAACGTCAGAAGAATGTCAGAAGAACGTCAGAAGAACGTCAGAAGAACGTCCGAACGCCAGTCCTGAACACCAGTCATGAAAATCCCGTAAAAATGAGACCTACCCCGAGAACCGAAGCAACACACAGCCTCATCTCTGCTACTGTCTGAGGAGAACCCAGAGGAGAACCCAGGGGAGAAGAGATTGGTCCTTCTCTGTGCTTCAGTGGACCATGAGAGGAGGACTATGAGAGTCCACTGACAAACGCCTCAGAAATGTGGAGTTCTTCTGGATGTGACTCCTGCAGAACGATGCTGTGGTCCTCTCTCCTTCAGAGCAGGTTCCTGGAGCAGGTTCTTGGAGCAGATTCCTGGAGCGGGTTCCTGGAGCAGGTTCCTGGAGCAGACTGCAGTGAGCAGGAGCAGAGGAATGAGGGGAGCAAACAGAAGAAGGACAAATATTCCCAGTTTTATCAGCGCTCTCAGTCACATGGGGCTTTTGTCAGGTTTTCTGGAGCATTCGGCTCAAAGAAAAGAAAATACCTGCAGTAATTCTGGTCTAAGCGGCACTGATGATACGGAACAGTTCCACTCATGAGGAAAAAGATCCAAACTGCAATAATATCTCTAACCTCTAATATATAATCAGATTCAGGACTCGGGGCTGATTCTGCAGCTAAAGCCACTAAACAGGAGATGGACCGGAACATGTGGACAGTTTTGACTCACTGAGGTTTTGTGTTGAAAATTACGACTAAACTAAAAACGACGACGACTAAAACCAACTCTTCAAATAGTGAAAGTTACACGTTACATTAGACTGCGAAAAAGGCCTATCAAAAAATAAGAACAAAACACCAATTTTGAGGTAAAAATGCCTATTTTAAGTGAAATTTTCTGCCAGTGCAGGAAGAAATTTTCACTTACCAAATTTTCTTAAAACAAGATGAAATCTGAATCTTGTTCTAAGCAGAAAACACGAGTTTCAAGTATTTATGGACAGATTTTTCCCCTTATTGGTTTGAGAAGGAAGTTAAAGAGGCTTAACCTGGACTGAGTTCATATAAAAAGTGCTTAGAATAAGTTGTAATATCGAGATAAGATAAATCAGGATGAAATATCTGGAAACAAGTAAAAAAAACTCATCTTATTAAGTAAAAAAAGGGATAAATCTGCTTAATTCAAGTCAGTTTAACTATGCTAGAAAATCCTTTTTTTGTAGTGTCGACAGAATTGATTCTTTTGGCTTTGAGTCGTGTCCTGATGTCGTTTCCTCGACACAAAATCAGACCTGGAGTCGTGTTTGTTTCAGTCACATGTTTGAGCGACTCTTTATTATGAGTCTGTTCAAACCTCGTGATTTCAGTTCAAGTCGGCGGCTCCTTTAGTTCAGGAGAGAAAGATCTGGTCTGAAATGATCCACATGTTTCTCGTGAAGGTGCATCAGGAGGTGGAGCAGAGCGTCTTCTGTTCGAGAGAAGAACTGGTGCTAAATGTGCAGGTTTGTGTGTTCGAGACGAGGAAACGTGAACAGAAAACAGCCTAATGTGTAATTTGGTAATATTTCAGAAAGTGTTTTGAGCCGTGGCCTATTTACTTTTGCTCACCTGCTCTAATCTTACGGAAACCTTTTGAATAATCTTATCTAAACACAGGTTCTGCTGGAAAAGAGGGTCACGAGAGTTCAGAGCCCTGGGGATAAAAGAAAAGGATTTATTTTGTATTATAATACACATATATACAATAAATACAGTGGAAACACATGAAGCAGACACTCAAGTGCATAACATAGATGGAAAATACACACAAAAAACAACTATCGAAACATAAAATAAAGAAAATCAAACCTAATAAACAGACACAAAAGCAGTGGTTGTTTTGTGCATTACTGTTTTATATCTTTGTAAATATTGGTGAGAAGTTTTTGCAGGAGTTTTTGTGAATGGGTTGAAAGTAAAGATTTATTTCGATTAACAGTAACTGAAAACAAAGATTATATTTGGAGAAGTTTGCTCTTTGAATATGGGATTTCCCGAGAAGTTTGAATAAATTAATTAGTTTTTCTATTTTTATATTTTTACGTGTGCAGTGACTGAGGATTATTGGGAACTTCTCATTGTTTCCAGTAGGCGGAGCTAACGGAACATGAAGAAGAAATCGAGATAAAAATGTGTTCCGAGTGTAAAATGTAGTTTATTGTCTAAGTTTTATCCCATCGAATATAATAAAAGAGAAGGTTTTTATTATTTATTTTTTATAATTTAATTATTATACATATATACAGTATATACATTATACACGCATAAAACAGACATTCACAATCATTCATAACAAAAGTGAAGAAAACAATAGAAGCATAAAAATAAATAAATACAAATAAATAAATAAATTACGGTAAATCAAACCTAATAAAGAAAATTAAAGGACTGATTTGGGGGAGGGCGGGGTTATCTAACTGGGTATCAAATCTTGGTTATTGATATGGATTTTTTTGCAGGGTACGTGGTGAATAGATTGAAAATAATTATTTATTTTGATTATCGGGAACGGAAAGTAAGGTATGTATATATATGTGTATATATATGTGTATATATATGTATATATATATATATATATATGTGTATATATGTGTATATAGATGTATATATATATATATGTGTGTATATATGTGTATATATATGTATATATATATATATGTGTGTATATATGTGTATATATATGTATATATGTGTATATATGTGTATATATGTGTATATATATGTATATATATATATATATGTGTGTATATATGTGTATATATATGTATATATGTGTATATATGTGTATATATATATGTATATATGTATATATATATGTGTATATATGTGTATATATATAAAAGAGAAGGAACCGAGACGGGAAACCACGCAGTGACGTCAGCGCAGAACACGTGACCTCAGACCCGGAAGAGGAAGTAAACATTGGCCGTCAGCTGACCCGCCGCCGTCTGCTCAGTGCTCCGCGGACTGCAGCTGTTTTCGGGCCTCGTCGGTTCTGTTTTTTGCGGCAGAAATGCTACGACCGAAGGCCCTGACCCAGGTCCTGAGCCAGGCCAACACCAACGGGGTCCAGAGCACGCTGTGAGTGTCTTTACCCCGGGACCGGTGCGCACGGAGCGGCGTCAGAGCGGCGGAGAGACGGGCTCCTGCGGCCGGAGAGTGCGCGGGGTTATGAACGCTAATTATGGAATATTTCACACTCTTTACCACTGTAGTATGTGTTCCAGCCGCTCATAAAATGCTTTTTGTTTATTTGACCTTTTGATATTTAAATTTGTCCTATTTTTATGGAAGAAGAAATGGATTAACGTCACTGAAGGAGTTTCTAATGTAGTTTTCTCATCACAAACACACCTGGAGTTGTGTTTTACTTAGGGCGACCACATTTTTAAACTCAAAAACTGGGACATCATCAGTTTTTTGGTGGTTGGTAATAGTAAAATTGTTAAACGAGTGCGTAGTTAAGGAAAATTTATATGCAAAGACCATTCATGACGAGTTCCCTCTGTTTTTTTTTTTTTAGCTATTTCTGCATCAGAACTGTTCATTTAAGCAAAGTGACTTGGGATTCGATGTATTGTGATGGTCCAGGATATTACTGTGAGACCTTTGACGATACGATATCACCAGATTTACGTTATTGTTCCATCCCTCGTGTGTGTGTGTGTTGTAGGCTCCTGAACAGTGAGGGCTCCCTGCTGGCGTACTCTGGTTACGGAGACACAGACGCCAGAGTGACCGCCGCCATCGCCAGCAACATCTGGGCCGCCTACGACAAGAACGGGCATCAGGCGTTCAACGAGGACAAGCTCAAGTTCATCCTGATGGACTGCATGGTGAGGCTCTGGGGTTCTACACAAACCCACACCGCGTGAGTCGTGTTCTAATGCTCCGCCGCAAAAACAGCTGGAGTTGTGTCTGTTTCATTCACACACGTTTGAGTAACTCTTTATTATCACCCCCAATTTACACCAAAGCGTAAGCAGCACACGAGCAGCACACGAGCAGCACACGAGCAGCACACGAGCAGCACACGAGCAGCACACGAGCAGCACACGAGCAGCACACGAGCAGCACACGAGCGGCACACGAGCAGCACACGAGCAGCACACGAGCAGGTGTCGCTTTCTATTTTTATCAGCATCAGTGTCGTACGGGCGGCTGTCGCGACGCTACGCGCTGCTCAAAATAGACAGGAGTTCTAATTTTTCCAAGTCGTGTAAACTCGTGCGTCGCATCCGGAGCTCGGGGAACGACTCACGATGGACACAGAAAGTTTAGAGGAGGATAAATATAAAACACTTCACCACGTCAGAAACTTTACAAGAAAAACTCCTGAAGGAAAAGACGCGAGGAGCGGACGCCAAAGTGAAATGAAGCTTCATTAACGCCGCTCCACAGACACGACTCGTTATCGACTCTGACGACTTTTGTTTTGTGATTTAAAACGGAATTCATCCACAACAACAATGAACAACGTGAAAAGTTTAGAGTTTAGAGTTTAAACGTGAGAATATGAAGCTGTAGTTTTTGAGTTAATCGCTCATTTCACCTTTAGTTCAGTTGAGATCTGTAATTCCTGGTCTGAAATCATCCTAATGATTCCAGTGAAGGTGTGTGGAGTTTAAAAACACAGTGGAGCACTTCCTGTAGCAAAGTGTTTTTACTTTTTGAGAGAAGAAGTCGGCCTAAATCTGCAGGATTTGTGTGTTAAACATGAGTGAAATAAAGCACAGCTCCAGGTCTGTTTTTGACGACAAAACAACATTAGAACAGATCGGAAAATAGCCCAATAAACCTTTTCAAAGAAAACCTCAAATATAAACAGTAAAATCCCCTCACTTTTATTTAATATTAGTTTTTTCATATATATTATTGTAACTGACACATGCGTAATCGTAAGCAAACACACACAAATAAAAAAGAGGCCACTTTATTGATAATCAATTCACACAGGACGTCATTCAAAGTCTAAAGGTTTTTTTTTTTTTATGATTTCACTAATGTGATATGTTCCATTGTCAGAGAATTACATTTCTTATTTGCCCAAAATAAATCCATAAATAATAATAATAAAATAAAAAAAAAAAAGTCAAACCTCTATGCTTTTGTAGTACTAAAACATGACCACTAGATGTCACTGTTTCTTAGCGTCAGCACATTTGAGCCATTTTGTTTTTAGGAAAGAGAAACAGAATGTACCAAACTTTTGATTCATTATAAACGTGTTCACACATTTTAACAGGTAAACAACCAAATAAGTGCATTCGTATTTGATATTTGGTGATGTAACGTCATGTTCATTCGCTGAAATTGAAATCCAAGGCTGTAAAGAAATGCCTTGTGAATATTTCTGTCTCCTAACATCATGTTTGATGGTTTGAGCTCTGTCCGTCCTCACGTGTTTCTCTCCGTCCGCAGGAGGGCAGAGTCGCCATCACGCAGGTGGCGAACCTCCTGCTGTGCATGTACGCCAAGGAGACGGTCGGCTTCGGGATGCTCAAGGCCAAGGTACCGTCGGAGTGAGGAATGTGCAGCGTGTTTCCTTTCGCTTCAGCTCCACATGTTCCAGGCTTTAAAAATGTTTAACCGTCGACTCATTTCCCTTTCCTCGCTTCCTTCTCCTTTATTCCTCTCCCCAATTCGTCAGGTTTCTTTTTTCCCTCTTTCCTCCCATCAGGTTTCCTCCCTCCTTCCCTCAGGTTTCTTTCTTTCTTCCCCCCCTTCCCTTAAGTTTCCTTCTTCCTTCAGGTTTCCTCCTTCCTTCCCTCCTTCCCTTAGGCTTCCTCTTTCCTTCAAGTTTCCTCCTTCCCCTCTTTCCTTCCCTCAGGTTTCCTCTTTCTTTCCCTCCTTCCTTCAGGTTTCCTCCTTCCTTCCCTCCTTCCCTCAGGTTTCTTTCTTCCCCCCCTTCCCTTAAGTTTCCTTCTTCCTTCAGGTTTCCTCCTTCCTTCCCTCCTTCCCTTAGGCTTCCTCTTTCCTTCAAGTTTCCTCCTTCCTTCTTTCCTTCCCTCAGGTTTCCTCTTTCTTTCCCTCCTTCCTTCAGGTTTCCTCCTTCCTTCTCTCCTTCCCTTAGGCTTTCTCTTTCCTTCAAGTTTCCTCCTTCCTTCTTTCCTTCCCTCAGGTTTCCTCTTTCTTTCCCTCCTTCCTTCAGGTTTCCTCCTTCCTTCTTTCCTTCCCTCAGGTTTCGTCTTTCTTTCCCTCCTTCCTTCAGGTTTCCTCCTTCCTTCCCTCCTTCCCTTAGGTTTCCTGTTTCCTTCAAGTTTCCTCCTGCCCCTCTTTCCTTCTTTCCAGTTTCCTCTTTCTTTCCCTCCTTCCTTCAGGTTTCCTCCTTCCTTCCCTCCTTCCCTTAGGCTTCCTCTTTCCTTCAAGTTTCCTCCTTCCCCTCTTTCCTTCCCTCAGGTTTCCTCTTTCTTTCCCTCCTTCCCTCAGGTTTCTTTCTTTCTTCCCCCCCTTCCCTTAAGTTTCCTTCTTCCTTCAGGTTTCCTCCTTCCTTCCCTCCTTCCCTTAGGCTTCCTCTTTCCTTCAAGTTTCCTCCTTCCCCTCTTTCCTTCCCTCAGGTTTCCTCTTTCTTTCCCTCCTTCCTTCAGGTTTCCTCCTTCCTTCCCTCCTTCCCTTAGGCTTCCTCTTTCCTTCAAGTTTCCTCCTGCCCCTCTTTCCTTCTTTCCAGTTTCGTCCTTCCTTCCCTCATGTTTCCTCCTTCCTTACGCAGTTTAATAACACATTTGATCAACAGCTGAAAAACGGAGGATCAAGGAGAGGAATCGAGGAGAAGGAAGCGAGGAAAGAGAAATGTGTATATTATGTGTATTTTCTTGTACTTGATCCTTTTGAATCTCCGTCAGGACTCTTCATACACACTGTAAGTTTAACAAATGAGTTCTGTGAGGCTCCATAGTGATGTTAGTCATTTTCAAGGCACTTTTCGGTCAGATAAACAGTGGCCGTGGGTTAGTTTTACACATCGACCCCCAGATTTCCACACTGTACAGATATAGTGTAATTATAGCTTCATACAAGGTGAATGAAGTGTTTATGACTTTAAAAAGGCTTAAGGGGAGTTTGGAGTAAATTTACATATTGGCCCAAAATATCAGCAGAACTCATCGGCCTTTAGTTTTGTATTTTAAAGAACAAAACTAAACCAGGACTAAACCAGGTCTAAACCAGGACTAAACAAGGTCTAAACCAGGACTAAACAAGGTCTAAACCAGGACTAAACAAGGTCTAAACCAGAACAAAACTAAACCAGGACTAAACCAGGTCTAAACCAGGACTAAACAAGGTCTAAACCAGAACAAAACTAAACAAGGCCTAAACCAGGACTAAACCAAGACTAAACAAGGTCTAAACCAGAACAAAACTAAACCAAGACTAAGCAAGGCCTAAACCAGGACTAAACCAGGTCTAAACTAGAACAAAACTAAACCAGGTCGAAACCAGGTCGAAACCAGAACAAAACTAAACCAGGTTTAAATCAGGTCCAAACAGGTCTAAACCTGGACTAAACCAGGTCTAAACCAGGACTAAACCAGGACTAAACCAGGACTAAACCAGGACTAAACCAGGTCTAAACCAGGACTAAACCAGGTCTAAACCAGGACTAAACAAGGTCTAAACCAGAACAAAACTAAACCAGGTCTAAATCAGGTCCAAACAGGTCTAAACCAGGACTAAACCAGGACTAAACTAAACCAGGTCTAAATCAGGTCCAAACAGGTCTAAACCAGGACTAAACCAGGACTAAACTAAACCAGGTCTAAATCAGGTCCAAACAGGTCTAAACCAGGACTAAACCAGGTCTAAACCAGGTCTAAACCAGGTCTAAACCAGGTCCAAACAGGTCTAAACCAGAATAAAACTAAACCAGGTCTAAGGGGGAGTTTGTAGTAAATTTAAACTCCATAATTTGAGTAAAATCATCTAAATCAGTCCTACATAATGGCGTAAAACATCAGCAGAGCCCATCGGCCGTGAGTTGTTTTGTGTTTTAAAGAATCGTATCGACATCGGACCATAAAAAGAAAGAAAGAAAATAGAAAATAAAAAATACTGGTCGACCTCTAGTCCCGCTCCCTTGAAGTCCACTTCTTTAAGCTTCATCTGTGCGTCTGATCCGGTGGTGTTGCTGTTCCGTGTGTGTCCAGGCGGAGGCGCTGGTGCAGTACCTGGAGGAGCCTTTAACGCAGGTGGCGGCGTCGTGAAACCGGGAGGAGCGACCGACCCGCCGTCAGATCCGCTGCTGTGTGTGTGCCGTGTGTAAATAAGAATAATCAGAGTGTTTTCTATGCTAACAATAAAATGTACGGATTTGATTCACGTTTGAGGCTCTAATTTCATCTGCACGAACATCCCGATACTGAGGAATCGAATCCCGATACTCGATACTGATTCCGATACCACGATAATAATAAAAACCTGATTTCTTCAGTCAATCTCCTGTGATTTTCCACGTTAAATAGTAGAACTTTCTTTTTTTATTCCCCTGTGGCCTTATATCTGTGGTCCAGGACTAAACTAGGACTAAACCAGGTCTAAACCAGGTCTAAACCAGGACTAAACCAGGTCTAAACCAGGTCTAAACCAGGACTAAACCAGGACTAAACTAGGACTAAACCAGGTCTAAACCAGGACTAAACTAGGACTAAACCAGGACTAAACTAGAACAAAACTAAACCAAGACTAAACCAGGACTAAACTAGGTCTAAACCAAGACTAAACGAGAAGAAAACTAAACTAGGACTAAACCAGGTCTAAACTAGGACTAAACCAGGACTAAACCAGGTCTAAACCAGGACTAAACCAAGACTAAACCAGGACTAAACTAGGTCTAAACCAGGTCTAAACAAAGACTAAACCAAGACTAAACGAGAAGAAAACTAAACTAGGACTAAACCAGGTCTAAACTAGGACTAAACCAGGACTAAACCAGGTCTAAACTAGGACTAAACCAGGTCTAAACTAGGACTAAACCAGGACTAAACCAGGTCTAAACTAGGACTAAACCAGGACTAAACTAGGACTAAACCAGGACTAAACCAGGACTAAACCAGGACTAAACCAGGACTAAACCAGGTCTAAACCAGGACTAAACCAGGACTAAACCAGGTCTAATTCAGAACAAAACTAAACCCAGTGATCAAAACATCAAATTCTTGTCCAAATTTTTTGTAATTATGAATAAATCAGCGTCACAACTGTTATCGGTGAAGCTGTTTTTGACATGTGCCTCGAAACTGTTTTTTTTGGAAGTTTATGACATTTAAAATAAAAATATCAGTCCTTCTCACAGAACCTTTAAAAACCACACTAAATATTATACAAAAATACATTTATGTATTAAGAAATAACAAAAAATGAAATAAAATGAATAACATTTTATTGGTATAACACTGGCGGCACGGTGGCTGAGTGGCAACACTCAGGCCTCACAGCAAGAAGGTTGCGGGTTCGATCCCCAGGTCACCCGGGCCTTTCTGTGTGGAGTTTGCATGTTCCTCCCCGTGTCTGGATGGGTTTCCTCCGGGTACTCCGGTTTCCCCCATCAACCTAAAACATGCCCGCACCCCTATGAACTAACATCAAGGACCATGTTGTCCACCCTCCTGTGGGCTCACCACCTGCAGAGGGGTTCATAGGGGGGGTCAGGTGCTATGAGTATTGGGCAGCACGCTGCCCCCGCGACCCAGCCGGATTAAGCGGGAGAAGATGGATGGATGGATGGATGGTATAACACTTAAATATTTTTATTATTATTTTATGCTATTTTTTATTTTTAGATTATATATTATTTATATTATTTTTGATATTATTTCTTTATTTGATTTTTTTTAACCATTTTTATTTTATTAATTTTATCATTTTATTGTTTATTATATTTTTTATATTATTTATATTTTATATGATATTATTTATTTCTTTTTTTTTTAGCTCTTTTTTATGTGTGGTTTATGCAAATATAAACCAAACAAAAAAAAATTATGTTTTAAGAAATAAAATAAATAAATAATTATAACATTTTATAGGAATAACAATTTAATTTCTATTTTATTATTATTGTTTATTATTTTACTATTTTATTATTATTTATCATTTTATATATTTTTTTATATTATTTATTACTTTTTTTTTAACTTTTTTATATGTGTGGTTTATATTTACATAAAAGAAAATAATAATAAAAAATATGAAAATAAAACACTCGTCTCGTGTCCTTTGTGCCTCGTCACACAGCCGCAGCCTCACGTCGCCATATTTTATTTAAATCGCCATATTAAAAGCAGGAGCCACATCACCTGTTCACCTGCTTCCGCGCGGTGACGTCACGGAGTGGCAGGCGCCGCGGGCCAATGGGAGCGCGCGCCGGTCCAGGTGTCGCGCCGCCATTGACCAGTAGGAACAAAGCGGGGGGCGGGACCGGGGCGCGGGGACACGGAGACACGGAGCGGCCGCGCACGAGCTCGGGGAGTGGGTCTGATATGTGGCAGAGGCCCGCGCGTGTTTCCCGCAGCTGCTGACGTGACGTGGACGAGGACGTGGACGTGGACGTGACGTGAGCCACTGTTTTATCTCCCCGCGGGACGTTGTGGTGCAGTGTGGCGGAGCGAGGGCGCATTATGACGGGCAGAGAGGAGGACTACGACTACCTGTTCAAGGGTGAGTGCGCGTCCACCGTGCGTCAGGAGGGAGGGGCGTGCGGCAGGTGCAGGGCCCCGGGGGACAGGTGCAGGGCCCGGGGGACAGGTGCAGGGCCCGGGGGACAGGTGCAGGGCCCGGGGACTCGGAAAAGAAGATGGACGCCGTGTGTTTTTGTCGGACTGAACGTGAGACGCGTTAAAGGGACGCGGATCCCGCGGTACGTTACGGAAACAGGGCGCTCGTGCGCGTTAAGTGACGTTCTGACGCTGTTTCCTGGACTCGAGTTTCGTTTAATTTCACACGTTTGAGGAACGTCTGAGTTTGAGTCTATGTTTCCAAAGCTTAAAATGCCCCGTTCCACCTTGTGAGGTCACACAGAGGTAGTTTTCAAGTGGACTAAACCAGGACTAAACCAGGACTAAACTAAACCAGGTCTAAACTAAACCAGGTCTAAACCAGGTCTAAACCAGGTCTAAACCAGGTCTAAACCAGGTCTAAACCAGGACTAAACCAGGACTAACCTAAACCAGATCTAAACCAGGTCTAAACCAGGTCTAAACCAGGACTAAACCAGGTCTAAACTAAACCAGGACTAAACTAAACCAGGTCTAAATCGGGTCTAAACTAAACCATGTCTAAACCAGGTCTAAACCAGGACTAAACTAGGTCTAAACTAGGTCTAAACCAGGTCTAAACCAGGTCTAAACCAGGACTAAACCAGGACTAAACCAGGACTAAACCAGGACTAACCTAAACCAGGTCTAAACCAGATCTAAACCAGGTCTAAACCAGGTCTAAACCAGGACTAAACCAGGACTAAACCAGGTCTAAACCAGGTCTAAACCAGGACTAAACCAGGACTAAACCAGGACTAAACCAGGACTAAACCAGGACTAAACCAGGTCTAAACCAGGTCTAAACCAGGACTAAACCAGGACTAAACCAGGACTAAACCAGGTCTAAACCAGGACTAAACCAGGTGTAAACTAAACCAGGACTAAACCAGGTGTAAACTAAACCAGGTCTAAACCAGGACTAAACCAGGACTAAACCAGGACTAAACTAAACTAGGTCTAAACCAGGATTAAACCAGGACTAAACCAGGTCTAAACTAAACCAGGTCTAAACCAGGTCTAAACTAAACCAGGTCTAAACCAGGTCTAAACTAAACCAGGTCTAAACTAAACCAGGTCTAAACCAGGTCTAAACCAGGACTAAACCAGGACTAAACCAGGACTAAACCAGGTCTAAACCAGGTCTAAACCAGGTCTAAACCAGGACTAAACCAGGTCTAAACTAAACCAGGACTAAACTAAACCAGGTCTAAATCGGGTCTAAACTAAACCAGGTCTAAACCAGGTCTAAACCAGGTCTAAACCAGGACTAAACCAGGACTAAACCAGGTCTAAACCAGGTCTAAACCAGGTCTAAACCAGGACTAAACCAGGACTAAACCAGGACTAAACCAGGACTAAACCAGGTCTAAACCAGGTCTAAACCAGGACTAAACCAGGACTAAACCAGGACTAAACCAGGACTAAACCAGGACTAAACCAGGTGCAAACTAAACCAGGACTAAACCAGGTGTAAACTAAACCAGGTCTAAACTAAACCAGGTCTAAACCAGGACTAAACCAGGACTAAACCAGGACTAAACCAGGACTAAACCAGGACTAAACCAGGACTAAACTAAACCAGGTCTAAACCAGGATTAAACCAGGACTAAACCAGGTCTAAACTAAACCAGGTCTAAACCAGGTGTAAACTAAACCAGGTCTAAACTAGGTCTAAACCAGGACTAAACTAAACCAGGACTAAACTAGGTCTAAACCAGGACTAAACTAAACCAGGACTAAACTAGGTCTAAACCAGGACTAAACCAGGACTAAACCAGGACTAAACCAGGACTAAACCAGGTCTAAACCAGGACTAAACCAGGTCTAAACTAAACCAGGACTAAACCAGGACTAAACTAAACCAGGTCTAAATCGGGTCTAAACTAAACCAGGTCTAAACCAGGTCTAAACCAGGTCTAAACCAGGTCTAAACCAGGTCTAAACCAGGACTAAACCAGGACTAAACCAGGACTAAACCAGGTCTAAACTAAACCAGGTCTAAACCAGGTCTAAACCAGGTCTAAACCAGGCCTAAACCAGGCCTAAACCAGGCCTAAACCAGGCCAAAACCAGGCCAAAACCAGGCCTAAACCAGGCCAAAACCAGGCCAAAACCAGGCCAAAACCAGGCCAAAACCAGGCCAAAACCAGGCCTAAACCAGGCCTAAACCAGGCCTAAACCAGGCCTAAACCAGGCCTAAACCAGGACTAAACCAGGTCTATTTCTCAGACTGGACTCTTGTGCTCTTTAAATCAGGTTCTAACTCTGTTTTCTGCTCAAAAACGGAGCTGAACTTGCGTTTTGTTTCATTCACACATGTTTGACGAACCTTCGGTGACCAGATTTTCAAAATAAAAAACTGGGACACTTTCAGTTTGTGGTGGTTTGTAATAATAAAATTGTGAATCGAGTGCGGAGTTAAGAAGAAGAAGAACTGGGCCCATTCATGACGAACACGTGAATCAGTAACGTCACATTTTCTTTGTGTTTTGGTCCTTTTTAAGCAGCTTTTCTGTATTTTAATGAAACAAATGACGGTTTCTGCCTCTGTTTACTGTTGGCAAGTACTAAACTGGTCAAAAATAGGGACACTGGGACATTTCTTGTATAAAACTGCGACAAATCGGTGGTTTTGGATAAATCTGCTGGGACAGGGGGACACAGGGCTCAAAACTGGGACTGTCCCGGGGAAACCGACGTCTGGACTCAGGGTCTGGGTCTCCGAGCTTTTTTGGGGGGAACAATACACGATTATCACAGCGGTTGGAAGTGCCGCAATGTCAAGTCGCACAACTTCCGGTCGATGCTTTTCTACGGCAAAATCCCCGTGAGAAAGTGTCAGATATTTTTGAGCAGCTTCATAAATCTGCCCCAACACCAAATCTTCATCCAACAAGGAACAAAGAACAGATTCTGGAAGATGAATCCAAGATGGCGCCTGGTGTTTTCAGTGGCCTGAGCTCATGGGTAAAAAAGAGTTTTGCCTCCACATTTACTTCCTCGTTTGGAGCTCAACGTGTGACGTCAGAAACAGTTCTGACCAATCAGACTTAAACGGGACTAAACCTGGTCTTAAACAGGACTAAACCTGGTTTTAAACGGGACTAAACCTGGTCTTTAAACAGGACTAAACCTGGTCTTAAACGGGACTAAACCTGGTCTTAAACAGGACTAAACCTGGTCTTAAACGGGACTAAACCTGGTTTTAAACGGGACTAAACCTGGTCTTTAAACAGGACTAAACCTGGTCTTTAAACAGGACTAAACCTGGTCTTTAAACAGGACTAAACCTGGTCTTAAACGGGACTAAACCTGGTCTTAAACGGGACTAAACCTGGTTTTAAACGGGACTAAACCTGGTCTTAAACAGGACTCAACCTGGTCTTAAACAGGACTAAACCTGGTTTTAAAAAGGACTAAACCTGGTTTTAAAAAGGACTAAACCTGGTCTTAAACGGGACTAAACCTGGTCTTAAACGGGACTAAACCTGGTCTTAAACGGGACTAAACCTGGTCTTAAACAGGACTAAACCTGGTCTTAAACGGGACTAAACCTGGTTTTAAACGGGACTAAACCTGGTCTTTAAACGGGACTAAACCTGGTCTTTAAACGGGACTAAACCTGGTCTTTAAGCGGGACTAAACCTGGTCTTTAAACGGGACTAAACCTGGTCTTTAAACGGGACTAAACCTGGTCTTTAAACGGGACTAAACCTGGTCTTTAAACGGGACTAAACCTGGTCTTAAACGGGACTAAACCTGGTTTTAAACGGGACTAAACCTGGTCTTAAACAGGACTCAACCTGGTCTTAAACAGGACTCAACCTGGTTTTAAAAAGGACTAAACCTGGTCTCAAACGGGACTAAACCTGGTCTCAAACGGGACTAAACCTGGTCTTTAAACGGGACTAAACCTGGTCTTTAAACGGGACTAAACCTGGTCTTTAAACGGGACTAAACCTGGTCTTTAAACGGGACTAAACCTGGTCTTTAAACGGGACTAAACGTGGTCTTAAACGGGACTAAACGTGGTCTTAAACGGGACTAAACGTGGTCTTAAACGGGACTAAACGTGGTCTTAAACGGGACTAAACCTGGTCTTTAAACGGGACTAAACGTGGTCTTAAATGGGACTAAACGTGGTCTTAAACGGGACTAAACCTGGTCTTTAAACGGGACTAAACCTGGTCTTTAAACGGGACTAAACCTGGTCTTAAACAGGACTCAACCTGGTTTTAAAAAGGACTAAACCTGGTCTCAAACGGGACTAAACCTGGTCTCAAACGGGACTAAACTTGGTCTTTAAACGGGACTAAACCTGGTCTTAAACGGGACTAAACCTGGTCTTAAACGGGACTAAACCTGGTCTTAAACGGGACTAAACCTGGTCTTAAACGGGACTAAACCTGGTCTTAAACGGGACTAAACCTGGTCTTAAACGGGACTAAACCTGGTCTTTAAACGGGACTAAACCTGGTCTTAAACGGGACTAAACCTGGTCTTAAACGGGACTAAACCTGGTCTTAAACGGGACTAAACCTGGTCTTAAACGGGACTAAACCTGGTCTTAAACGGGACTAAACCTGGTCTTAAACGGGACTAAACCTGGTCTTAAACGGGACTAAACGTGGTCTTTAAACGGGACTAAACGTGGTCTTTAAACGGGACTAAACCTGGTCTTAAACGGGACTAAACCTGGTCTTTAAACGGGACTAAACCTGGTCTTTAAACGGGACTAAACCTGGTCTTAAACGGGACTAAACCTGGTCTTAAACGGGACTAAACCTGGTTTTAAACGGGACTAAACCTGGTTTTAAACGGGACTAAACCTGGTCTTAAACGGGACTAAACCTGGTTTTAAACGGGACTAAACCTGGTCTTAAACGGGACTCAACCTGGTCTTAAACAGGACTCAACCTGGTTTTAAAAAGGACTAAACCTGGTCTTAAACGGGACTAAACCTGGTCTTAAACGGGACTAAACCTGGTTTTAAACGGGACTAAACCTGGTCTTAAACGGGACTAAACCTGGTTTTAAACGGGACTAAACCTGGTTTTAAACGGGACTAAACCTGGTTTTAAACGGGACTAAACCTGGTTTTAAACGGGACTAAACCTGGTCTTAAACGGGACTAAACCTGGTCTCAAACGGGACTAAACCTGGTCTCAAACGGGACTAAACCTGGTCTTTAAACGGGACTAAACCTGGTCTTAAACGGGACTAAACCTGGTCTTAAACGGGACTAAACGTGGTCTTAAACGGGACTAAACGTGGTCTTAAACGGGACTAAACGTGGTCTTAAACGGGACTAAACGTGGTCTTAAACGGGACTAAACGTGGTCTTAAACGGGACTAAACGTGGTCTTTAAACGGGACTAAACCTGGTCTTTAAACGGGACTAAACCTGGTCTTTAAACGGGACTAAACCTGGTCTTAAACGGGACTAAACCTGGTCTTAAACGGGACTAAACCTGGTCTTTAAACGGGACTAAACCTGGTCTTTAAACGGGACTAAACCTGGTCTTAAACGGGACTAAACCTGGTCTTTAAGCGGGACTAAACCTGGTCTTAAACGGGACTAAACCTGGTCTTAAACGGGACTAAACCTGGTCTTAAACGGGACTAAACCTGGTCTTAAACGGGACTAAACCTGGTCTTTAAACGGGACTAAACCTGGTCTTAAACGGGACTAAACCTGGTCTTAAACAGGACTAAACCTGGTCTTAAACAGGACTAAACCTGGTTTTAAATAGGACTAAACCTGGTCTTTAAACGGGACTAAACCTGGTCTTAAACAGGACTAAACCTGGTTTTAAATAGGACTAAACCTGGTCTTTAAACGGGACTAAACCTGGTCTTAAACGGGACTAAACCTGGTCTTAAACAGGACTAAACCTGGTTTTAAATAGGACTAAACCTGGTCTTTAAACAGGACTAAACCTGGTCTTAAACAGGACTAAACCTGGTCTTTAAACGGGACTAAACCTGGTCTTTAAACGGGACTAAACCTGGTCTTAAACGGGACTAAACCTGGTTTTAAACGGGACTAAACCTGGTCTTTAAACGGGACTAAACCTGGTCTTAAACGGGACTAAACCTGGTCTTTAAACGGGACTAAACCTGGTCTTAAACAGGACTAAACCTGGTCTTAAACGGGACTAAACCTGGTCTTTAAACGGGACTAAACCTGGTCTTTAAACGGGACTAAACCTGGTCTTTAAACGGGACTAAACCTGGTCTTAAACGGGACTAAACCTGGTCTTAAACGGGACTAAACCTGGTCTTAAACGGGACTAAACCTGGTCTTAAACGGGACTAAACCTGGTCTTAAACGGGACTAAACGTGGTCTTAAACGGGACTAAACGTGGTCTTAAACGGGACTAAACGTGGTCTTAAACGGGACTAAACGTGGTCTTTAAACGGGACTAAACGTGGTCTTAAACGGGACTAAACGTGGTCTTAAACGGGACTAAACCTGGTCTTAAACGGGACTAAACCTGGTCTTCGATTTTGTGATGTCGATATTGGCACAGACTGAGAGATTTGTGCAGTTTAAATGGTCGACGTTTAATCTGTGAACGTCTGTAGCACCAAACACTCCCAATAAACTTCCTGTCTCACCACATGACATCACAAAGGGGAACAGAGCTCCTACAACCTAAATGTGCAGGTTTGTGTGTTAAACATGAACGAAACAAAACTCCAGATCTGTTTGTGACGAGGAAACGACATCAGAACGAAGACTTAAAATAGCGAAACGTGAGATTCTTACGGTTCGAGGCTCCGACCGGCCCAAATAAGAGACTAAAAGGGTCTAAGGAAGTGAAACTCAAAAGCCCCAGAGCCGATTTAAACCATAAAAACTGTTCTAAATGTTCAATATCACTGAAAATCATGAGCTGCAATCGACAAACGGCATCTGCAATGAGTCAGAGAAGTAACCAAAACCAAAAATGTCCCGTTCCGGTATGGTAAAGGAAAAAGTACAGGCGATGAACACTGACCTCACAGGAAAAAATCAGGTTCCAGCAGGTGAAAACTGAGCGATAAGTGGTGACATGGTGAGTCATTCAGTCTGGTTTGTTCAGCGCGGCTCAAACAGGCCTTAAAAAAGGCCTCTGAGATTAATTTTAGATCAGTATCGCACTGAAATCTGGTGTTATTTAGGTGAAGGGGCAGAATTGTTCCTCGATATCGTCATTTGGGATCTTAGAGGAAAAGAAAACGTTAGAAAACAACGTGATGAGTTTAGGAAAGACGCATAAGAACGGCTAAACGTCAGGGTGAAAGTGCAGGGTCAGCAGCTTTTACACTTTTATTTATTTATTTATTTTAGTACTTATTTTTTTCTATTTTATTTTGACTTGTACTTATACATTTATATAATTCTGCCTCATTAGACGCGTGTGTTTTGCTCTTTTTTGTGGTTTATTTAGAATTTATTTATCACCATTTATATTTTTTGCTCTTCGTTATTTTATTGTGATGTTTGAGCTGCTGTGTTCAAATCATTTCCTTTGCATCGACCAGAACAACCAGGTCTAAACCAGGTCTAAACCAGGTCTAAACCAGGTCTAAACCAGGTCTAAACCAGGTCTAAACCAGGAGGACTAAGCCAGGTCTAAACCAGGTCTAAACCAGGTCTAAACCAGGACTAAACCAGGACTAAACCAGGAGGACTAAACCAGGAGGACTAAACCAGGAGGACTAAACCAGGAGGACTAAACCAGGAGGACTAAACCAGGAGGACTAAACCAGGTCTAAACCAGGTCTAAACCAGGTCTAAACCAGGTCTAAACCAGGTCTAAACCAGGACCGCGTCTCCTCCGTACGCCGCACAAATAAAACCGGTCCATGCTGCAGAAAAGGTTGGGGTCCACTGGGTTATGATACAGTGAAAAAGGCGAACAGAACCCGGTGCTCTTTGTGTTCACACTGCACAGATCAGGCGGTTCAGCGGGTCTGGGGACGGCTGGAGCGTCACAGATGCACGAAAAAATGCTGAGTTCGTTTAAAGGGCTGAAAGTGACACACTGGGGCCTTTAGATGATTAAATAATGACAGTTCTGTAAAAGTGCGTTTGTAATGGTCGCTGTCCGTGTGCAGTGGTGCTGATCGGAGACTCCGGCGTGGGGAAGAGTAACCTTCTGTCCCGCTTCACCCGGAATGAGTTTAACCTGGAGAGTAAAAGCACCATCGGGGTGGAGTTCGCCACCCGCAGCATCCAGGTCGAGGGCAAGACCGTCAAGGCCCAGATCTGGGACACGGCGGGTCAGGAGCGGTACCGGGCCATCACCTCCGCGTGAGTACAACGCACAACCGACACGCAACCGATGCGCAACTGACGCACGACCGACGCACGACCGACGCACGACCGACGCACGACCGACGCACGACCGACGCACGACCGACGGACGACCGACGGACAACTGATGCACAGCCAACGCACAGCTGACGCACATTTGACCGACAACCACCACCGCAACCAACGCTTAACCGACTCAAAACCACCGCAACTGACCGTCAAACACTTCACCAACGAGGCACAACTGACTGACAAATACCGCACCAACGACGCACAACTGACGCACAACTGACGCACAACTGACGCACAACTGACACAAAACAACCGCAACCTCGCACAACCGACTGAAAACCACCGCAACTGACGCACAAACGGCACACCAATGATGCATGACTGACTGACAAACGCTGCACGAACGTAAATCGACTGATAATCTTTCCTGTAACACTTGTAATATTTCTCAAAGCCGTTTTGTAGATACTTTACGTGAGAAATAATTGTTACAAAACACATTTGGATCATTTTAAATCAGTTCTGTTTCAGTCTCTGCTCTAGTGTCACCAGATATTCGGTATCGGCAGATACTTATTTAGTCTTATCTTAATATCGGGATCCGAGGGTTATAGGCTCTGTTCACGCTCACCCGAGGACGTTTGGAAACATGTGGACGACAGCTTCCCGTGGAGTTTCCGACTCTGGGCCTGTGATAAAACAATAAAACTGTGGATTCAGCAGCAGCGTCTGCACAACCTGCCGGAGCTGTCCACGGGGAGGGGACTCGGGGGACACAGACACGGGCTGAATGGAACTGTGGATCTGACGAACATAACGGAACACTACACTGACAAATTATAAAACACAAATGAATAGGCAATTTACAAAAGACAAAAACAAAGAATACAGTGACATCTAGATGAAGAAAATGACATTTTCTCAGTTTTCCCAAGATTTTGAGTTCCTATAGCCAACAGAGCCCATGAGAAACAAGAAAAAAATGATTTAAAATGCAATTTCATAGTAAACTTCTGTGCACAAATGAGGATTATATTGATATTACAAACTGAAAACGCGCGCTGCTTCAGGAAGATCGGTAAAATGACAAAAACAAGGCCCGACATTTGGCCTCACTGCGTTCACATTTCATTTTATTACGAGATAGACTGAACAGAAGCTCGAGCTGGGACTTTAAAGCCAACAGGACGTTCGAGCCGGTATTCGTATCCCGGCCGCTCGGGGTTCCGCCTCCTCCGCCTCACGCGTCTCTGTGCGGTTGCAGTTACTACCGCGGGGCAGTGGGGGCGCTGTTGGTCTACGACATCGCCAAACACCTGACGTACGAGAACGCCGAGCGCTGGCTGAAGGAGCTGCAGGACCACGCCGACTCCAACATCGTCATCATGCTCGTGGGCAACAAGAGCGACCTGCGCCACCTGCGGGCCGTACCCACCGACCAGGCCAAGGCCTTTGCAGGTAAACCCGCCGCAGACGAGCACCAGGCCCTCACAGCGGCAAGGTCCCCCGATATCGCTGTTGGGGATCTTCTGAGGCCGTTTAGATCAGGACTAAAACTCAAAATGACTGTAGTTTTGTTTTTGGTACCATTTCCACGTTTACATGAGAGCTTTAATTCTGAATAAAAATGAATTCCGCTTTAAAAAGTCCATGTAAACATTTAATTCCTGCTGAAAATGATTCTTGTTGATTAAATTTAACTCTGAAGTAAGTGGGTGTTTATTCTGATTTTAAAGCCGAATGAATTTCTTCCTGGATCCTGTAAACGTTTCTTCTTCTTCAAAATAATCCCGGTGGTTGGTGCTCGTTGGCTCACCCTTCGATCCGGCTCCTCCAGTCGTCTCTTGGGACTTTCCTCCTCGTCTCTTTGGATTTGTGAGCGGGATGTGGGAGTGGGCTGAGGTGTGGCAGCCTCACACTCAGTTTGTCTTCTTCCTCCTTCTCCCACACTCTTCCCTTCTCCTCCTCAGCTCACAGACGTGAAGCGTGAGGACAGAATTCTCGAGCTGCTGCTTCCTTATCATCGGAACCACTGCGGAAAAAGATCGGATCGTGTTTGTGTCGGCGGCGAAACGACAAACTGAGATGACAGAAAAGCCGGAGCAGCTGAAGTGTGGGTTTTCTTCCCAAAGACGAAAATACGTTTGTGTCGCTGTCCGATCAGAACCTTCCCCACCCCCAGACACTGAGAACTATTAAATGCCTGATGAGTCTGTTATAAATATTCACATCTTGATTTAGGGATAAAAAGGTGAAATAAGAACCCCAGGATCATGTAGTGTGTTTTAATATGAACATTTTAAGACCAAAATAACAACACTCACTGCAGCAGGTACAGAGAGAGGGGGGATGATTTTTCAGTAGAAAGTGAATTTGAGTTGATGGAGCCAGAAGTGCCCATCCTCACTTCCTGTTTGGCTATAGTTGATACAGAATACATTACATTAACAGCACCAAATTTGACCTTTCTAAATTGTTTTGTATAGATCTAAACCTGAACTAGTATAAGAGCACAGTGGCCACGTTTACATGTTTTTTTTGTTTTTTTTATTCCAAATTGAATAGTTCTGAATTAAAATCTTCTCTTTGGAGTTTTCATGGAAATAATAATAATGAATTGAGGTTTCCATGAAAACAGGTTAAATGGTCTTTCTTTAATAGTTCTCAGCATCTGGGGGAGGGGAAGGTTCTGATCGGACAGCGACACAAACGTGTTTCCGTCTCTGGGAAGAAAACCCACACTTCAGCTGCTCTTTTCTGTCATCTCGGTTTGTCGTTTTGCCGCCGACACAAACACGATCCAAACTTTTTCCGCAGTGGTTCTGATGATAATGAAGCAGCAGCTGGAGAATTCTGTCCTCACACTTTCCGTCTGTGAGCTGAGGAGGAGAAGGGAAGAGTGTGGGAGAAGGAGGAAGAAGACAAACTGAGTCTGAGGCTGCCACACCTCAGCCCACTCCCACATCCCGCTCACAAATCCAAAGAGACGTGGAGGAAAGTCCCAAGAGACGACTGGAGGAGCCGGATCAGAAGGACGAGCCAACGAGCACCAACCACCGGGATTATTTTGAAGAAGAAGAAACGTTTACAGGATCCAGGAAGAAATTCATTTGGCTTTAAAATCAGAATAAACCCCCTGACTTCAGGATTAAGATTAATTCTGAATAATCATTTTCATCAGGAATTAAGTGTTTACATGGATTTTTTCAAGCAGAATTCAGTTTGATTCAGAATTAAAGATCTCATGTAAACGTGGCCATGGGAGTTAAAACAAAACTACGGTTCTTTTGAGTTGCTTAATCCTGATTTGGATACTAGTTTTTTCTGGTACTAGTTCCCCTTTTTGTAGTGACTTGCCTAATTTCCTTATTGTAGTCCACATCTGCATCCCCATCTCCTCACATTTTTGTCCTAAAACTGTCCACAGTTTTTTCTTCTTGATTTCTGATGTTTTCAGACCTCTGGAGATCTGCCCTGTGTCATTTTTCACTTTCTGGGGTTATAAATATGTGGATTGGGTTTGTTTCCCCAGAGAAGAACGGTTTGTCTTTCCTGGAGACGTCTGCTCTGGACTCGTCCAACGTGGAGCTGGCGTTTCAGACCATCCTCACAGGTATGAACCGCCTCCTAGAGTGTGAACCGCACCTACAGCCAGCAGACGACTCCCGCACACACCTCTGTGGTATTAGACAAGAACATGAGAGAACTCGGCCTGAGCACGAATCGATCCTCGGACCTTTGGTTTGGGCGACTCAGATGTGTGATGCTCTAAAGTGCGAGGAATCAAAAAAATATGTTAAACTCATCATTTTACTTATGTTCTTAGGTTATTTTTCCAGACCAAGAGTTTGATTTCATCCCTGACAGTTTTGTCTGCTCATATCGCTCGTCCTCAGTCTCTGATGTCTCTGTGTTGTGTCGCTCAGCTGATTTAAACAGGTTTTGGCGTCACAGCGCCACCTGCAGCCCCACCTCCTCAGGACAGTATCCCAGGTGTGTGAGAGTGAGAAACCCCCTTGTCCCGGTTTATCGTCCCATGGGCTCGTTTCCGTATTTCAGTTTCCTCTTTAATCTAGCAACAATGTTCGTCGTCCTCTGTCCCAGTGACGTTTCCCCGTCCAGAATGTGCTTCTCTCTTTTAGAGTCAGAAACGGCCGATTTGAGCTGTTCCTGTTCTGGTTTGTGTCGCTCGTGTTCTTCCTTTGCAGTTTCCAAACTCTTGGTCGAAAGAAAGAACCTAATAACATAAATTATCAGCAGACTAAATGAACCTCGTCAAACTCGGGTTATTTTACTGTTTCGGAAGAGAAATTCTTCCCGGAATATTTTTTTAATACCACAAAACTAGTATAAAAAAAAAACACTTTCAGACTATATGATGTCATTTTCAACCCAAAATATGTGGTTTCATAAAAGTTGTGTTGTAGATCAAGATCATAAAACTGCTCTGGAAAGTTTTTTCTTTTTCTCCTAATGATTAATTTTTTTAACTCTTGATACGACAGTAGAGTAGATTGTTTCGGGCGGGGGTCTCCTGTAGCTCAGGGGTCTCCTGTAGCTCGGGGGTCTCCTGTAGCTCGGGGGTCTCCTGTAGCTCGGAGGTCTCCTGTAGCTCAGGGGTCTCCTGTAGCTCGGGGGTCTCCTGTAGCTCGGAGGTCTCCTGTAGCTCGGGGGTCTCCTGTAGCTCGGGGGTCTCCTGTAGCTCGGGGGTCTCCTGTAGCTCGGGGGTCTCCTGTAGCTCAGGGGTCTCCTGTAGCTCAGGGGTCTCCTGTAGTTCCACCTCCCTCCAAGCAGCCGAGGGATTTCTGAATCCTGTGCATTGTGAATAATAAGTACAATTTGATTAATTTTTGTCATTTTTTTTTTTTGGCAAAATGCCTTTGTCATTTTTTTTAAACCAGGACAGTGCAGATAAAAGATGAATCTCAGAGAGAAAAGACGTTCTGGGCCAGATTTAGCTTCAAGCTGCTTTCCATCTGCAGCCTTCAGGCAGCTACAAAATACATTAAATACATCAGAGAAACTATTTACAACCTTCACCACAACATTTCATCATTAAAATAATCAAAATTCATTCATTCTAATTTCCATAAATACAAGATTTCAGATTCATCGTTATCTTCTGAAAGTGCCAGTCGTCAGTTCCTGGTTTATGTTTTAGAAGCGTCAAACTTTCCCCGTCTATATTTCCTCAGTTTCTTTGCGACGGCTTAAATCTGCAGCTCTCTGACATTTTCATTTTGTAAAGGAGCTCACTGGAGAAACAAAGGTTGGAGACCCCTGGTGTCGAGCGCCTGTTCCCTGATCCAGGGGTCGATGGTTCCAACCCCATTCCAGATATTTAAAAAAAAAAAGAGCAGTTTTATCCTCTGGCCTCATTTCCCACAGATGAACACACAATATTCACAATAATCACTACACTTATCGTTCAGGTTAAAGTATAAAAGCTGGAACTATATATTTCGGCAACTTTTCCTTTGCAGTACTGGGGAGATTTCTGTTGGGGAAAATCCATAACTTCTTTGGCTAATTATCAGCTCATTCTTCCGTTTATTTGCTGCAGCTCAGGCTTTAAAATACGTCCACTGGGATTCTGCCGCTGTGTGTCGGTGCTGTGAAGTATTTCCACTATTATTCTTCGTCGCAGTATTTCCCTGTGGCTTCAGAATGTGTTGTGACAGGCGCGTGTGAAGGTAGAAGAGCGTCGTATATAAATGGATGTCACTAACCGGCGAGCGGCGCTTCCGGCTCCAGTTGACTTTACATGGAAAAGTTGTCGCCCGTTATTGTAGCTGCTGCTGTGGCCTCGTCATTTTGGTCTTAAAATGTTCATATTAACCCAACTCTATGTGATCCTGGGGTTTTATTTGTACCTTAGGGTTTGGGCGGTATCCAAATTTTACGGTTTTACTGTGACTAATTCAGAATTATTCTGTATCTGCTCCTAAACCTTCAGAAACAAAGTCGCAGCTTTAGATTTGAAGATGAGGCACAAGTTCTGATCAAACCAAACTCTGCAGCTCGTTCGATCGCATCAGCATCAGTGCACGAGCTGTTTTTATCAGCGCTTATACTGTATGCAAATGAGCTGTATGCAAATGAGTTGTATGCAAATGAGGCATGTGGTTTGAAGTTTGGTTTGTGTAAAACATAAACAAATGTGCCAAAGCTGCATTAAACACATTATTCCTCAGAGTCTAGAATGAGGAGGAAATGTAGAGCGGTGCAGAGGACCAATCACAGCCCTTATGTCTGCGGCGTTTTGAGGCGTCGTTAGAAAGTTCGGGAGGTGCAGGTCGGACGCTGTAGGAGCCGCACGTCCACACAAACACGTTTGGATCAGAACCATAAATTGTTCTTTACCGTCTCCTCCGTGAAAGTCTGACTTCGCCCTCGGGAACTTTCTCCTCTTCAGCCTCGTCCCCTCTCGACTCTCGGCTTCAATAAAACGTCTCCATCACAAACTTTTGGGCTCAGCGTCGCACAGGAAGCGTCAGTCAGGTTTTTTTCTTCTTCCTGCTGCGTGTGGAGGGAAATCTCGGAGCGGAACCACGTTTGAAGAGGAGAGAGAGCGGAGGGAGGAAGTCCTGCTGTGGGTTTAGCTCCTGATGCTGATTTTTATAATGAAGGTGATGAAACTGATACTGATGATACTTTTTGATACTGCGAGATTATGGATTACCGCCCAATCCTGGCCAGATCAGAGACATGTGCAGCGTAGCCTCGTGAGTTTCATCTGACTGGAGCCGAACGCTGTGGGTGACGTCGCACTCACTCGGTCCACGTCTTTACTCTGTGTCTGTGTCTGTGTCTGTGTCTCCGTCGTCTATCTGTCTCACCCGCTCTCGTCTCTGCAGCCATCTTCCGGATCGTGTCCCAGAGGCAGATGTCCGGACGCGGTGAGTCCGACTTCGCGCCGACCTCCAACGTGGTTCCCATTTCTGTGGAGCCCACCCAGAGCGGGGGCAGGAGCTCCTGCTGCCAGCAACACTGACCGACCGACCTACTGACCGACCGACCTACTGACCGACCGACCTACTGACCAACCGACCAGCAACACTGACCAACCTACTGACCAACCGACCGACCTACCGACCGACTGACCAGCAACACTGACCGACTGACCAGCAACACTGACCGACCGACCTACTGACCAACCGACCAGCAACACTGACCAACCTACTGACCAACCGACCGACCTACCGACCGACTGACCAGCAACACTGACCGACCGACCTACTGACTGACCAACCAGCAACACTGACCGACTGACCTACTGACCGACCGACCAGCAACACTGACCGACCGACCAGCAACACTGACCGACCGACCAGCAACACCGACCGACCGACCGACCTACTGACCGACCGACCAGCAACACTGACCGACCTACTGACCGACCGACCAGCAACACCGACCGACCAGCAACACTGACCGACTGACCAACGAGCCCCAGTGACCAGCCAGACCCACTGACCAACCAGACTCACTGACCTACCAACCCCAACCCCACTGACCGACCGACCAACCAGATCCACTGACCGACTGATCAACTGACCGACTAACTCCACTGCCCAAACAGCCCAACCAGACCCACTGACCGACCAGAGTGAGAGCTTCTGCTGCCAGCGACACCGACAAGCAACACTGACCAGACAGACCAGGGTGACCAGACGTCCCTGTTTCCCCGGGACAGTCCCAGTTCTGACCCCTGTGTCCCTCCGTCCCTATTTCTGACCAGTTGGACCCCGTGAACAGTCAGTGGGGGTAATAGTGTCATTTGTTCAGCTAAAATACAAAAGTCTGTGCTTCTGTGCGTGACCGTACGGCAAAAATACGCCGACAGAAGTCCCTCAGATTACACACTGAGCCGAAACTCTCTTCACAATTTTATTTACACCAAACATCCCACCTAAAGTCTGTCCTAGGTTAGAATTTTGAACATCTGGTCGCCCTAAACCAGCCCCACCGACACCCAGACCCACTGACCATTCCTGGTTTTTAACGAATAAAACAAAAAAACATGTTTTTATTGGACTATAACATTATAATAACCCTTTAATGCATCATATATCCCATGCATATATACATTTTGTTATTTATATTTTTATAGAAGTGAATTTTGTGGAATTTGTGACCTTAAATTAACATAAAAGTTAACCAATATTTGCAGAAATTGTATTTGTATCGGCGTTAGCAGCATCTGACCATCCCTATGAGCGGGACTTACAGGACGAGGACGAGGACAGGGGCAGGACCACGGACAGAGACACGGGCGGGACAGGATCAGGGGCTGGACGGGCGACTTTGTGATGGGGACAGTGGGACAGGGGTAATGCTACAGGACCGGGGGTGATGGGACAGGGGACAGGAGCAGAGGACAGGGGACTACAGGGACAGAGGGAATGCTATGGGGACAGTGATCAGATATTTAGTGCACAATAATATAAAATGAAGGTTGTGGTTTTATATATGTGTGTTTTGACTTTTGTTGTCCAATAAATCTGCTATTTCTTATGTTTCGCTCTTGTGTTTTGTGTTTTTTTCATTTTTATTTTATTTCAGATGCATTTTGAAACTCCACACACCACTAGAAACATTTGGATCATTTCAGCCTCTGGAATCGACGATTTCTACTGAACTGAAGGGAAAAAGGAGCTGTTCAATAGAAGTGTAACGATGTCCATCACGATATTATTGTGAGACCTTTGACGATACGATATCACCAGATTTACGTTATTGTTACACTCGTACTGTTCAAACTACCTCTACGTGACATCACAAGGTGGAACGGGGCATTTGGAGCATTGGAGATGTGCACAGACTCATAATAAAGGATTATTTTAACGTGTAAATGAAACGAAACACAACATCAGAACACGACTTCCACACACACAGAGCCTGGGCTCTTTTAAAGCGAATCTAAAGAGGTTTTTTATTTAGAAAAGTTTCCTGTTGATGCTTTTAGTATTCAGCAGCTTGTGTTATTTTTAAAGTTCTTGTTTGAGATTCTGTGGAATGAAAAGTGCACTAGAAATAAAATCATTATTATTATTATGACTTAAATCTGTAACACTTTAGAATAAGGAGCCATAATAAACAGCAAACTCATCATTACCTAAACCTTCAGTAAGATTTGTTAATTGTTACTAAAATGTCTATTTTGCACAGTTTTTTCATCATTAACTAAACATTGTTTGCATGAAATCGATGTATTAATGTTTTAACAAATAGAAAATAATGTATTAACTAATATATTAATATTTATTAATAGTTAAATGTGTCGTTGGCTCTGCTGATCTCAGTCTGAACCTCACAGGATCACTGTGGGTTAAGGTGGTTCAGCATAATTAATATATTAGTATTATGTAGGTGTCAGTGTCGGGCGACTTATAATGAAGTCGGAACAGGAATTATGAACTATTTACACATAAAACTACTTTACTGATAAAATGTATTAACAATAGCAAATATTTTACACTGAACCAACTGAACCCACAGTGATCCTGTGAGGTTCAGACTGAGATCAGCAGAGCCAATGACACATTTAACTATTAACAAATATTAATACAATATTAGTTAATACATTATTTTCTATTTGTTAAAACATTAATACACTGATTTCATGCAAACAATTAATGTTTAGTTAATGATGAAAAAACTATTAACTTGTGTGAAATAGACATTTTAGTCAGAATGAATGAACATTATTGAAGGTTTAGGTAATGATCAGTTTGCTGTTCATTACGGCTCCTTGTTATAAAGTACAACCCTTAAATCTGTCAGTCCTTTAAAACTCCCAGACTGGTCCGAGGCGTTTTCCTTCTACAGAATCTGAATGAGATGAAAAGTGGCTGAGCAGCTCTGCCCTGAGTCACGTTCACCCGGCCTCGGCTCTGGGCGTGGCACAACCCGGCCTCGGCTCTGGGCGTGGCACAAGAACCTGTAATGTGAAAGAACCTGTAAAGTGACCTGGACTATTGTCAAAGGGCCCGAACGACACAGTGTCTGATCCGACAAAGGGCCCGAACGACACAGTGTCTGATCCGACAAAGGGCCCGAACGACACAGTGTCTGATCCAGAGCCGTTTCCTCCTCACAAACACCTTTCTTTCTTTCTTTTGTTCTTTTCCATTCTTTCTTTCTTTTACGTTCTTTCTTTTGTTCTTTTGCATTCTTTATTTTGTTCTTTTGCATTCTTTCTTTATTTTACGTTCTTTCTTTCTTTTGTTCTTTTGCATTCTTTCTTTTGTTCTTTTGCATTCTTTCTTTATTTTACGTTCTTTATTTTCCATTCTTTCTTTATTTTACGTTCTTTCTTTCTTTTGTTCTTTTGCATTCTTTTCTTTTGCATTCTTTCTTTTGTTCTTTTGCATTCTTTCTTTATTTTACGTTCTTTCTTTCTTTTGTTCTTTTGCATTCTTTCTTTATTTTACGTTCTTTCTTTCTTTTGTTCTTTTGCATTCTTTCTTTATTTTACGTTCTTTCTTTCTTTTGTTCTTTTGCATTCTTTCTTTATTTTACATTCTTTCTTTCTTTTGTTCTTTTGCATTCTTTCTTTATTTTACGTTCTTTCTTTTGCATTCTTTCTTTATTTTACATTCTTTCTTTCTTTTGTTCTTTTCCATTCTTTCTTTCTTTTACGTTCTTTCTTTTGTTCTTTTGCATTCTTTATTTTGTTCTTTTGCATTCTTTCTTTATTTTATGTTCTTTATTTTCCATTCTTTCTTTATTTTACGTTCTTTCTTTCTTTTGGTCTTTTGCATTCTTTCTTTATTTTACGTTCTTTCTTTCTTTTGTTCTTTTCCATTCTTTCTTTCTTTTACGTTCTTTCTTTTGCATTCTTTCTTTATTTTACATTCTTTCTTTCTTTTGTTCTTTTCCATTCTTTCTTTCTTTTACGTTCTTTCTTTTGTTCTTTTGCATTCTTTATTTTGTTCTTTTGCATTCTTTCTTTATTTTACATTCTTTCTTTTGCATTCTTTCTTTATTTTACATTCTTTCTTTCTTTTGTTCTTTTGCATTCTTTCTTTATTTTACGTTCTTTTCCATTCTTTCTTTATTTTACGTTCTTTCTTTCTTTTGTTCTTTTGCATTCTTTCTTTATTTTACGTTCTTTCTTTCTTTTGTTCTTTTCCATTCTTTCTTTATTTTACGTTCTTTCTTTTGCATTCTTTCTTTATTTTACATTCTTTCTTTCTTTTGTTCTTTTGCATTCTTTCTTTCTTTTACGTTCTTTCTTTTGTTCTTTTGCATTCTTTATTTTGTTCTTTTGCATTCTTTCTTTATTTTACATTCTTTCTTTCTTTTGTTCTTTTGCATTCTTTCTTTATTTTACATTCTTTCTTTTGCATTCTTTCTTTATTTTACGTTCTTTCTTTTGTTCTTTTGCTTTCTTTCTTTATTTTACGTTCTTTCTTTCTTTTGTTCTTTTGCATTCTTTATTTTGTTCTTTTGCATTCTTTCTTTATTTTACATTCTTTCTTTTGCAGTCTTTCTTTATTTTACATTCTTTCTTTGTTTTGTTATTTTGCATTTTTTCTTTATTTTACATTCTTTCTTTTGCATTCTTTCTTTATTTTACATTCTTTCTTTTGCATTCTTTCTTTATTTTACATTCTTTCTTTTGCATTCTTTCTTTATTTTACGTTCTTTCTTTCTTTTGTTCTTTTGCATTCTTTCTTTATTTTATGTTCTTTCTTTTGCATTCTTTCTTTATTTTAAGTTATTTATTTCTCTTTTTAGTTCTTTCTTTTGCTTGTTTGTTCTTTCATTTGTTCTTTTTCTTTCATTGTTTCATTAGTTCTTTCATTTTTAATTGTTCTTTTGCATTCTTTCTTTATTTTACATTCTTTCTTTCTTTTGTTCTTTTGCATTCTTTCTTTATTTTACTTTCTTTCTTTATTTTTTTCTTTTGCATTCTTTCTTTATTTTACATTCTTTCTTTCTTTTGTTCTTTTGCATTCTTTCTTTATTTTACATTCTTTCTTTCTTTTGTTCTTTGCATTCTTTCTTTATTTTACATTCTTTTTTTCTTTTGTTCTTTTCCCTTCTTTCTTTATTTTTTTTTCTTTCTTTTGTTCTTTTGCTTTCTTTATTTTGTTTTTTTGCATTCTTTCTTTATTTTACATTCTTTCTTTTGCATTCTTTCTTTATTTTACATTCTTTATTTTGTTCTTTTGCATTCTTTCTTTATTTTACATTCTTTCTTTCTTTTGTTCTTTTGCATTCTTTCTTTATTTTACATTCTTTCTTTCTTTTGTTCTTTTGCATTCTTTCTTTATTTTACATTCTTTCTTTCTTTTGTTCTTTTGCATTCTTTCTTTATTTTACGTTCTTTCTTTCTTTTGTTCTTTTGCATTCTTTCTTTATTTTACGTTATTTATTTCTCTTTTTAGTTCTTTCTTTTGCTTGTTTGTTCTTTCATTTGTTCTTTTTCTTTCATTGTTTCATTAGTTCTTTCATTTTTAATTGTTCTTTTGCATTCTTTCTTTATTTTACATTCTTTCTTTCTTTTGTTCTTTTGCATTCTTTCTTTATTTTACGTTCTTTTCCATTCTTTCTTTATTTTACGCTCTTTCTTTCTTTTGTTCTTTTGCATTCTTTCTTTATTTTACGTTCTTTATTTTCCATTCTTTCTTTATTTTACGTTCTTTCTTTTGCATTCTTTCTTTATTGTACGTTCTTTCTTTTGCATTCTTTCTTTATTTTACGTTCTTTCTTTCTTTTGTTCTTTTGCATTCTTTCTTTTGTTCTTTTGCATTCTTTCTTTATTTTACATTCTTTCTTTCTTTTGTTCTTTTGCATTCTTTCTTTATTTTACATTCTTTCTTTTGCATTCTTTCTTTATTTTACGTTCTTTCTTTCTTTTGTTCTTTTGCATTCTTTCTTTATTTTACATTCTTTCTTTTGCATTCTTTCTTTATTTTACGTTCTTTCTTTCTTTTATTCTTTTGCATTCTTTCTTTTGTTCTTTTGCATTTTTTCTTTATTTTACATTCTTTCTTTCTTTTGTTCTTTTGCATTCTTTCTTTATTTTACGTTCTTTCTTTTGCATTCTTTCTTTATTTTACATTCTTTCTTTCTTTTGTTCTTTTGCATTCTTTCTTTTGTTCTTTTGCATTCTTTCTTTATTTTACGTTCTTTCTTTCTTTTGTTCTTTTGCATTCTTTCTTTATTTTACGTTCTTTCTTTTGCATTCTTTCTTTATTTTACGTTCTTTCTTTCTTTTGTTCTTTTGCATTCTTTCTTTTGTTCTTTTGCATTCTTTCTTTATTTTACGTTCTTTCTTTCTTTTGTTCTTTTCCATTCTTTCTTTCTTTTACGTTCTTTCTTTTGTTCTTTTGCATTCTTTATTTTGTTCTTTTGCATTCTTTCTTTATTTTACGTTCTTTCTTTTGCATTCTTTCTTTATTTTACGTTCTTTCTTTCTTTTGTTCTTTTCCATTCTTTCTTTCTTTTACGTTCTTTCTTTTGTTCTTTTGCATTCTTTCTTTATTTTACGTTCTTTATTTTCCATTCTTTCTTTATTTTACGTTCTTTATTTCTCTTTTTAGTTCTTTCTTTTGCTTGTTTGTTCTTTCATTGTTTCATTAGTTCTTTCATTTTTAATTTCTTTCATTTGTTCTTTCTTTATTTTACGTTCTTTCTTTTGCATTCTTTCTTTATTTTACGTTCTTTCTTTTGCATTCTTTCTTTATTTTACATTCTTTCTTTTGCATTCTTTCTTTATTTTACGTTCTTTCTTTCTTTTGTTCTTTTGCATTCTTTCTTTATTTTACGTTCTTTCTTTTGCATTCTTTCTTTCTTTTACGTTCTTTCTTTTGTTCTTTTGCTTTCTTTCTTTATTTTACATTCTTTCTTTTGCATTCTTTCTTTTTTTTACGTTCTTTATTTCTCTTTTTAGTTCTTTCTTTTGTTTGTTTGTTCTTTCATTTGTTCTTTTTCTTTCATTGTTTCATTAGTTCTTTCATTTTTAATTGTTCTTTTGCATTCTTTCTTTATTTTACATTCTTTCTTTTGCATTCTTTCTTTATTTTACATTCTTTCTTTTGCATTCTTTCTTTATTTTACGTTCTTTCTTTCTTTTGTTCTTTTGCATTCTTTCTTTTGTTCTTTTGCATTCTTTCTTTATTTTACATTCTTTCTTTCTTTTGTTCTTTTGCATTCTTTCTTTATTTTACGTTCTTTCTTTTGCATTCTTTCTTTATTTTACGTTCTTTCTTTCTTTTGTTCTTTTGCATTCTTTCTTTATTTTACATTCTTTCTTTTGCATTCTTTCTTTATTTTACATTCTTTCTTTTGCATTCTTTCTTTATTTTACATTCTTTCTTTCTTTTGTTCTTTTGCATTCTTTCTTTATTTTACATTCTTTCTTTTGCATTCTTTCTTTATTTTACATTCTTTCTTTCTTTTGTTCTTTTGCATTCTTTCTTTATTTTACATTCTTTCTTTTGCATTCTTTCTTTATTTTACGTTATTTATTTCTCTTTTTAGTTCTTTCTTTTGCTTGTTTGTTCTTTCATTTGTTCTTTTTCTTTCATTGTTTCATTAGTTCTTTCATTTTTAATTTCTTTCATTTGTTCTTTCTTTATTTTACGTTCTTTCTTTCATTTTTTTCTCTTTTACGTTTGTTCTTTCATCGTTTTTCTGTTTCATTCTTTCGTTCTTTTTTGTTCTTTCTTCCATTCTTTTTCATTCTTCAGTTCTCTTTCATTCATTCATTCTCATTCATTGTCTTTTTTGTTCTTTCTTTTTTAGTTCTTTCGTTTGTTCTTTCTTTTGTTTGTTTGTTCTTTTTTCATTCGTTCTTTTTCTTTCATTCTTTCTTTTTTTTTCTTTCTTTCGTTCTACAAAACACTGCTCCCCCTTGTGGTGTCACGTGGTAACACAGGCAGAAGTGCTCCACACACTGGACTCACTGTGACGACTCAGTCCCGGAGTCGCTGATCTCGACTGAACTAAAGGGGAAAAGTCGACGTTCACTTGGAAAACGGCCACTTGATGACATCACGAGGTGGAGCGGGGCGTTCGGAGCTTTGCAGATGTAACAGACGAGTTATAAAGAGTCACTCAAACACGACTCCAGGTCTGTTTTCGAGGAGGAAACGACATCAGAACAGGAGTTGTTTTTAACATTATAAAAGTGTTATTTTAGCTATGGGGAAGTTAAATGGGGGTTTGAGTTTGGGGTTCTTTGCCAGAGTTGAGATGGTTAAAGTTATTTCAACTTCCCCAAGTGTTAATTTGGCTCCTCCCCCCACTTCAAACTCCCCCAGAGAAGATCAGTCTGAACCAGTTTGCACAGAGTTCATCTCAAATTAACTCAAATAAAGTGTAAAAATAAAACATCTCTGTCTGTTGTTTAGTTAAATCAGGATAACTCCAGAAAGTGTTCTCCGTTTACTCTCAAAACGGGAAAATAACTCTTGAATTCAGGGGTAAAACAGGAACTTTGGTCCAGTTTTACTTAATTAACATTTCCAAAAAATGTTAAATTAACTCTGGAATAAACTGGACTCGGAAAAACCCTGAGAAAGTTTTAACACTGCACTTTTTGCTGATGCTTCTTGTTTTTTTTTACTTGATTTAAGTCAAATAAAACTTGCTGTAAAGATAAATTATAGTTTTACACCAATCGAGAAGCAGTTTGCAAAGAAAAGTGAAAAAAATACGCTGAAAATTACAGGAAGTTCAGAGTTCCAGAGTTCGATAGTTCCAGAGTTCCAGAGTTCCAGAGTTCTGACACCATCATTTACATGAAACACACACATTTTCTGATACTTTCAACAAAATAAAGGTGTTTTCTCATTATTTTTTCATCAAATATTAATATCTGTGCACATCAGGAGGGGTTCTGGCCCTGTGTACATCACGGTTTCTCTGTAAATTATGGAATTCCCTAATCCAAACTTTCCAAGTAGCTCACGGATGGATTTTTTTTTTTACGTCTAATGACAAAAATGTTTCCACTGCACATGTATAATTATGACGCCTATGACTCTGTGCACTAATAATCGTGTAGTGATTTATGTTTTATGGGAATCCGACTCGTCCTCATCTAAGATTTGCCGTGGAATTTCTTGCGGCCAGTTTCTCTTTGTGAAGTCGGAATATGACCGGAGACCCCTGCCCTAGTGGGATGTCGTCATTTCCAAACAGGAAGTAAAGTTTGAAACCTAAAAAATGGTCAAACTGGGAAAAGAAAAATCAAATCTTTAGGAAAATCTTGGTCCGCGCAGCACTCGTTGTTTTGAATTTCAATTAAGAGATTAAGTTTATTTTGTTTTAGTGTCAAACAGAAACACAGATTTCGACCTTTATTTCTAATATTTAAGGTTTATTTCAAATCACACCAGTCAAAAAACTGTTGTGAAAATCTCAATTTTGGATATTTTATTCTCTGTTTTATGTCTCGGATGTTCTGCTGCTGAAGGACTTTCCTGAAAAGTCGTCGCAGTTTCGTGGACAAACGTGTTTCTTCTTTCACAGCGACGCGTTTCCTTTGGCGTCTGAGAAAGTGAACGATGAACTCCGACGAGAAACTCTCCTCTGTTCAGGCGACTCTGAATTCAGCAGAAATTCAGATAAACCAGAGAGAATAAAATATTAACGTTCAAACAGCCACCGAGACTGGTTTTGACTGGTGCGATTTGAAATAAACTTTAAATTAAATATTGATAAGAGGTCGAAATGTGTTTTTTGTTTAGTTTAGTTTATTATTTATTTGTCAGGGATCAGGTACAAACACATTCGTCTGAGAAAAGAGGAGATGTTTCGCACCAGATTTAGCAAAAAAGCTCTTTTCCATCCGCAGTCCCTGAGCAGGTGCACTAAAGGTAACAGCTACAAATAGTACAACATTTAAAATCCTACAAACATATTATAAAAAAAAAAAAACATTCAAATATTCACAAACGCTCCAACAGTAACACTGTAAACCACAGAATAAGAAAGTGACTGATTTAACAGGACTGATGCTGACACAGCTGCTTCTCAGGAATAAATTGTTTTAAATTTGGAGAGAAACTGCAGATCTGCAGCTTCACACTGGCAGATCTGCAGCTTCACACTGGCAGATCTGCAGCTTCACACTGGCAGATCTGCAGCTTCAGACTGTGCAGATCTGCAGCTTCAGACTGTGCAGATCTGCAGCTTCACACTGGCAGATCTGCAGCTTCACACTGGCAGATCTGCAGCTTCAGACTGTGCAGATCTGCAGCTTCACACTGGCAGGAGCTGGTTCCATTGTCTGATAGTTTTGTAGGAAAAGGCAGAACTTCTTTTGGGAAGGACACAGTTGTTCTGGGCTGTGGCTCATCTGCTCTGAGCTGAACAAATGTCCTCAGTGAAGGCGCCGCAGTTTCTTAACTATTTTAAACACAGGACGTAGATGGAATATAGAATTTGATTGTCAAAGCTCAGCATTTTGTATTTGCTGAGAATATTACAATGATGATAACGAAGTGTTTTTTGTCTAAAACCTTTGAGGCCTGGTTACAGACAGATCTCAGAGGCTTGAGACCAGCAGGAGACACTGTAGGTGATGTGAGGAAGTCTCATTGCATTAAAATACATCACTGATGCTTCCAGAGTGAAGCTGTGTCGAATGTGCCTGAACGAGGAGAGACTGTATTTTATTGAATTAGACACTTTCTTTATACGTTTTTTAAATCCAAGAGTTTGGTCCAAGTGGACACCAGAATGTTTAATTCAACCCCATTTACATAAATGTTAGACTTTTTATACTCTTTGTTTGTCTTTGCAAAGCACATTGCAACTGTTTTTTTGAGGTTTAGCGAAAGACATGAGGATTTCAGCCAAGCAGTGATTTTGGTCATGGAGATAATTCAGAGGCAACTCGGTCTCCATCCTTCCCATGAGTTGGAGTTTGACACTAAAACAAAATAATGAAAGAAACTGTTTTCACATTTTATTATTTTTCGTTCTTAATTGAAATTCAAAAGAACGAACGGTACGCGGACCCCATCTTAAAGAGACAGTCTGGAATTTTGGAATGATTCACAACCGTCCCTTTAAACACAAAAATGAGTCCAAACTGTTTAAAGAGTCATTTTTAAGGAGTCGTTTAGGAGTTTTCCTGGACAAAACACACAGGAGCAGGGCTGGAGTGCTGTGTTCTGTTTTATTAGAAACACGTACAGTACACTTTCGAAATAAAAGCAGAACTAACATGGATCAGATACAACAATATTCAAAGTCCCTTATGTCGTTCACAGAAAAAGTACAGAAAAGTCCATCTGGAGAAATCACATTTTCAAGGACGATAAACCCGACTCTCTCCAGCCAAAGATCAGGCACCAAGAGCCCTCCTCACCAACGACCAGCCCAAGGAGCTACCACTACTACCACTATGGATACGACCGGACACAGCCGACCGCTCTGGAACCACCCACAGACCCAGAGAGACCCAGAGAGACCGGGACCAGGGACTCGGGGACCCAGGACCCAGAGAGACCAAGAACCAGGGACTCAGGGACCCAGAGAGCCCAAGAACCAGGGCTCCAGGGACAAAGAGACCAAAAGACCTAGAGACCCAATGACCGAGAAACCCAGAGAAACAGCAGCCCAGAGACCCAAGGACCCAGAGACCCAAGGACCCAGAGACCCAAGGACCCAGAGACCCAAGGACCCAGAGACCCAAGGACCCAGAGACCCAAGGACCCAGAGACTCAAGGACACAGAGACCCAAGGACCCAGGGATCCAGAGAGTCCAAGAACCAGAGCTCCAGAGACCCAGAGAACCAGGGCTCCAGGGACAAAGAGACCAGAAGACCTAGAGACCCAAGGACTGAGAAACCCAGAGAAACAGCAACCCAGAGACCCAAGGACCCAGAGACTCAAGGACCCAGAGACTCAAGGACCCAGAGACTCAAGGACCCAGAGACTCAAGGACCCAGAGACCCAAGGACCCAGAGATTCAAGAACCCAGGGATCCAGAGATCCAAAGATCCAGGGACCCAAAGATCTAGAGTTCCAGGGACTCAGAGACTCAAAGACCCAGAGACCAAGAAACCCAGAGAAACAGAGACCCAAAGACTTGGGACCCAAGGACCCAGAGGCCGGTTCTGACAATGTTCGTTTGAAATGTTCAGACTATTTTTATTCAGTAATAAAACGTCTTGGATACGAGTCGCCATTAAACGTGCACTGCACATCTTTTCTGGTGGAGGCTCCGTCACCTGCTCGTCTCCATGGAGATGCTATTGCTTTGCTTAGAATGTTCCACAGTGTCACATTAAACAGCTCTGCTTTACATTTACTCAATCGCAGGTGGGTTTAGAGCTCAAAAGTACCTCTCCACAGATCTGACCTGTAACTCGGTCTGGTTTTGTCTCCATGAAGGTAAAGCAATAACATCTCCGTGTAGAAAAGTTACACAGTGCACCTTTAATAGAGAAAATGGAACTTTTAAGTTGCCACTAAACTCCACAGAACGATTTTTATTTATTTATTCATTTTTATGACTCATTTATTTTGGTTTAAGGTGCAGTATGTAACTTTTCTGATGCTTGTTGCCATGGAGATGTCATTGCTTTGCAGCGTTCCACAATATTTTAAGAGCTTTAAGAGGACGTGACACTAAATCAACCTGTTTATGCTGTTTTAATCGGTTTATTTACTGTTCCAAGTCTTTTTTCTCCACCATTTTCGGGCACACTGAAATGCCAAGTACTACATGACATCACACAGAACTGCCCTGGTGACTGAAGCTGCAGCTCTATCTGAGACGTGGTTATGGGCGAAGTTTAGCTGTTGAGCTCTCAGGAAGTGCCCGTTTGCATGTTAGTTGTTGCGGCGAGTAATTAAGAGGCCGTTTCCATTTTTAAGACAGAAAACATCTGGTACAAAGCCTTTAAAACAACACTGCGGAACATTTCGGGCAAAGCTAAAACATCTCCATCCATCGTGATCAACTCTGCCACCAGAAAACGTACAGGGCCTCCCAAAAATCGGACATTTTCACAGCTCAATAATTTTTCCAAACCTCAAATTTTCACAGAATGTTTAGAAACAGATGAAGATTTTATTTTTTTAATGTAATATTTGTGTTGTGTTTTCAGGTTGAGCCGTTCAGAAGTCATTTTGCGTCTTGAATCTTCTCCACACACTCACCCCAGACTGTGCAGCTTCAGAGCAACACGTGGAAAAACTTCAGCTGCAAATTTAAACTTGATTTGGTCCAAAAGTGCAGCGGAAGGAGCTTCTGCAGGGCTGAAGGATCTGGACCAACATCGGGAGAGAAGCTCGAGAACGTTCGGGGAAAAACTCCTGCGACGCCCCAAGAAGTCCAGATTCCTCCGGTGACGGTTTGACAAATCCCGAGGAAACGATTGGAAATGAAACCGTCTGCGGCTCCTCTGGGATTTAAACGTCGACGACAAGAGAAAACCACAAGAATTCGGCGTCGGTGCTGCAGAAACTGGAAGAAACTCCAAAGCGTCACTGGAGGAATCTGGGGTTCCAAACTCGTTCTTCTTACGGACTTCGAGAGTTTTTCCTGAACGTGCTCGAGCTTCTCTCCCGATGTCGATGTTGGTCCAGATCCTTCAGCCCTGCAGAAGCTCCTTCCTCTGCACTTTAGCTCCAAATCTGTTTGCAGTTGGTGAAGTTTTTCCACCTGTGGAAGCTGCACAGTCTGGGGTGAGTGTGTGGAGCAGATTCAAAACGCAAAATGACTTCTGTTTGGGAGTGAACGGCTCGACCTGAAAACACAACAAAAACAAAACGCTGAAACATAAAATCTTGATCCGTTTCTCTACATTCTGTGAAAATTTGAGGTTATTTCAACAAGAACTCCCTAAATTATTGGCCTGAGAAATGATGTCAGATGCATTTTTGCTGTGACTCAGTTCTAGCACAAAATGGGAGCGAGGTTTCTGAGACGGGAGCTGCTTCATCATGATTCATCTGAAACTTTAGGACAATTGAAAGTTGTTTTTTTTTGCAATTTGTATTATTCTTTCTTTAAAATGTGAAAAAAACTCCATCCAAACACCAGGATTGTTGCGTCGTTATTGCATTTTCGCCTCATATTTCAGACGTCCGTTCCCGTAAAGTTGGGCGTGGTTTGTGGTTCCAAAGCGGTTTCTGTCTGAGGGGGCGGAGCTCAGGCCCCGCCCCTGTGACCTATACACATGCACACTACAGAACGGCCACGCCCGCCGCCCTCCTGCCCGCCGGGGCCAGGGCGCGGGGGCGTGGGCCGGGAAATACAGTTATGAAATGTTCGGAGTGACCCTTTGGAACCAGGGCCCCAGGTGCGTCTGCGGGAGGGGGCTGAGGGGGGCTGGGGCACCATCAGCACGACCGATGCCGATGAGAAAGATAAAAAATGAGGCACAAAAATCGATGCTCTGACAAAAAATACCAAAATTCTAAAAATAGATTTCTGCGATAGTCCCTCCTTTGCACAGCTGAATGAAAGCCTCTACCATATGATTTTAACTCTTTTCTAAATAAAAAATGTCATTATCTTGGTACTTCATAGAAACTGATTTGCTCCTTATTAGAAATATATTAACTCGTCATTTCAATTAAAAAACAAATATCATAAATATGTTGCTAAATTTTGTACTTCTCATAAATAATATCCAGATACTATTTCCTGCTTTTATCAAACAATAGCCATGTTAGCAAAATAGCTCTGAGCACTAGACTGTGACACTGTGACTAAGTGTTGGTGGAAGAACGCAGGGGCTCGGGGGGGTGCACCGGGGGGTGCACCGGGGGGTGCACCGGGGGGTGCACCGGGGGGTGCACTGGCGTTACATTCAGCTCATGGTCTGGGGTCACTTCGCTTCAGTGCGTCAGGACTCAAGGCAAATACTGGAGCGAACACACAACTCCGACCCCTCAGCTTCAGCTTCACTACAACAACAACTCGTAGCATAGAAGTATATGATATAGTCTAATATGGACCCCCTCCCTCTCCTGACTCCTAACCCCCCCACACCCGACCCCTCCCCCTCTCTCCTGACTCCTCCTTCTCTCTCCTGACTCCTCCTCTTCTTTTAGCTCCTCCCTCTCCTCTTACCCTCCCCTGTTCCCGTACAGTATTGAAGTTTACCTTAAACGTAGTAAATGCGCAGACGAGGCTCCTGCTGCTAATGCCGGCGGCGCTCGTGCTGAGTATGGTTGAAGCTAAGTGCTAAGCATATTGCTCGTGTCCACATTTACAGGGGGCTCATCACTAACTATGTCTTTCTATGGATATAGAAGGTTATGTGTGGTTTTTAGAAGATTGGGGATTGGTCTGTGTGTGTAGAAAATACACCAGCTCCTGCCACAGCAGGAGATCCTCATGTGCATCTCACCGCGGCCCTCAGGCCCACGGTGTCCGTTTGGTTTCAGACTAAAATGGGAATAAGGTGCTTCACTTTCGACTCTGGAAAAATAAACATTGATTTTGTTCAGTCTTTTCCAATTTCTGCGGTTCAGACTTTCACATTCTTTAGTTTATCAAAAGGGTATCTCAGGGCAACTCGAGAAGGCCAAAGATGCTACCTGGAAAGCCAGTCCTCTGGCTCCATTCAACAAACACTATGGCAGGAAAGAAAAGTACTAAAGTACTAAAGTTCACTGGCTGCACCTGAAGACGTGCAAATTTCACTGGAGCAGACCGAGGGGCACAGCTGAGACACAGGCACCGGCCCCTGGCCCCAGGAGACGGGACAGACTCTCTCCGCTCCTCACTGTCCAGTACTGAGGCCCCTGAGGGCCCCTGAGGCCCCAGTGACCTCAGCTCCAGGACCCGGGGCGTGGCTGTGCCTCATGTGCAGCACTTGGTCTGAGCACACACAGATCCGGTGTGCTGAAGTGCTTTCAGAGCTGTGTAGTACCACACTGCTGCCACCAGGGGGAGCCGTCTCTGGACCGTTCTACAGAGGACGCCCCCCCCCACCGTGTTTATCTGTCCCAGCCCAGCACACAGATCCTGTACCTGTTCTCCACACGCCCTTTAGAGCCTTCAGAGTAAGGTGCTAGAAGATCCTCTGTCCTGCGGCTGCGACTGTGTCTCTGCTTCTGCCTAAAAATACTTCATTGATAAAAAACAAAACCATAAAACAAAAGAATAAAAGCTATGCTCATTAGAAAAGAAAACCTCTTATAAAATATATAGTTTATACTGTTTAAGAAACACAACCTTCTGTGGTTTGTAAAACAAAGTGTGCCTCCAAATCAGACACCATCTTGTAAACAAAAACCTTTATATACTGTACTAATAAAATATGAAGAGAATAATCATAAGGTGGGTAAATAAGAGGGCAGAGTGTTAGGAGAATATCCGGATGGCCTGGGTCACCGTGCTGTGGCACACCGGGCACTCGGGCTGCTTGAGCTCACAGATGCGGATGGCACACTCCATACAGAACAGGTTGTGCCCGCAGGGCACCAGGGCGGCCGTCACTTTGCTCTCGAAGCAGGTCATACAGTCCCGCATGGAGGCCGGGGGCGAGTCGGGCAGAGGCAGGCGCCCGGGGAAGCCCTCCCCCCCTGAGGGCTCGCTGAGGGCCCTGCGCCCGGGGAAACCCTCTCCTCCGGAGGGCTCGCTGTGGGCGCGTCGGGCCTGGGCGTGCGTGGAGCCTGGGGGGGCCATGCCCGTGCTCTCGGGCAGGCTGGGAGACATTCTGGTGAGGGGCAGGGGCAGCCCCGCAAAGCTCTTGGAGCGCTGCTGCGTGTAGAAGGCCACCTGTTTGTAGTCCGAGTCCCAACTGGAGCCGTCCGGCTCGAAGTAGGAGCAGGACTTGTCCCCGGAGCTGGAGAAGCTGTTCTTCTGGAACACAGCGTCCCCTCCGCTCACCACGGCCTCGGGGAAGTTCTGCCGGTAGCTGGCGAGGGGCTTGCGCTGCGAGCCCTGGACCCCCCACACCTGCTGCAGGCGGCTCTCCAGACCCCCTCCGCTGCTGGCCGGGCTCCCCCCGGACGAGCCCAGGCAGTCGTTCTCATTGTTGTGGTCGTGCAGGCCTCCTGTTCTGAAGGCGATGTGAGCTTCGATCTCCTCGCGGGCGCGCTCCGCGTTGCTAGGCGACCCGGTGATCTCGAACACGGGGTCCCTGTCGCGGCTCGGAGTGACGATGTAGGTGCAGGTCTGCTGCTGGATGCGTTTGATGGTAGAACCTTTGGGGCCCACCACCAGCCCCACCACCCTGTAGGGCACCCGCACCTGGATGGTGGTCTGGCCGGGCAGGGGGGTGGGCGGGGACCCGCTGAAGCTCAGGCCCAGTTTGTTTCGAGAGGCTCGGAGCATCGAGAAGTGCTCGGCCGCAGAGATGATCTCACGACGGGCCAGAGCCACGTCCTCCTTACGCCCCGTGATCAGGAACACCGGCTCCTCCCCGCGCACAGGGGTCTTTATGTACGTGTTGGTCTTGGCCCGCAGAGCTTTGATCTTGCAGCCTGCACACAAACACACAGATACACACACACACACGTGCACAAACACACACACACACAAGAAGAGGTCAACACAAGCAGGAAATGCACTCTGAACAAAACAACAGGCAAAAGTGTAGTACAGCAGAGAACATGTGGGGCGCGCAGGTGGGCGTGGTTGGAGTAGTGTGGGTTACTCATAGTGCCACAGGCGCCAGAGTGACACCTCAGAGTGACACCTCAGAGTGAACCGTACAAACAATAAGTGTATATTAAATCTGCGCTTTTGCATAGGCTAAACTTCATCTCTGTGACACGGTTCTGAGTGGAGCTGAACACTGATGTGCCCCTCAGAGCTGGGCACAGGCAGCTCAGGGTGGAGCCCAGAGGAGCTGGAGATGAGGAGGAGAAATGAGGAGGAGAAATGAGGAGGAGAAATGAGGATGAGGAGGAGGATGTGGAGGAGAAGAGGACAGAATGAGGAGGAGAGGGTGTGTAAGAAAGGCTGAGGAGGAGAGGAGGAAGGAGGACGCAGTCTGAGAGGAGCCAGCGCAGAGGTGGGTGTGTGCGGCCAAACAACAACACGCTGCCGAACACTCGCCGCTCTGGGCACTGGTCACTGCGCGGGGCTCTGGGGTTTGGGGGCTCCGGGGCAGCGGGAGTGGGCACTCCGGACACGCAGGACACGGGGACAGTGGGCACGCACGTACACGCGGGCTGGAGTAGACTCACACAGCTCCACGTGCTACGCTACAAACGCCAGGCTTTGTGTCTGTCCTGACGCGCCCCTCCCTACGCCACCTCTCCTCACCTCAGGAGCCTCTGTCCGCTCCGCACTGAGCACCTCCCGCACCCCGGGCCCTCCGGAGGGGCTCCAGCCTCCGTCTGCGGCGCCCCAACTACTTTACACCTAGACTGGGAACAAAGAAGCACGCTGCTCTTTGTCCAGGAGCGCAGCTGCCAGAGGAGACAGACCCGCGGCGCACCGCCTCCCCGGGCACATCTCAGGACACCCTGTGCCCGCGCTCCCCCGGGCGCTCCCGGGGCACGTGGGGCCAGTGTTGGCCGGGCTGTGGTGCCCGGGCGGTGGTGCCCGGTGTCTGGCGCGCTCAGACGACAAAGGAAAAGGGTGCTGTGTCTGCGCGTGCATCAATGGCGTGTCTGTGGAGGCTCCGCGCGACCGGGGTCCGCTCCAAACACAAAGAAACAGCGGGAAAGTAGTGCCCGCGCGCTCAGCCCCACGCCTCCGTGGACCGGAGGCTCCGGAAGCCCCTCGGTCCCGCACAGGTGTGGAGCGCATTACCTTGTCTGCCCACGATCTCCGCCACATGCTCGGAGCTGGGCACCGGGACGCACTCCGTGATGTTGCAGCCTCGCGCTTTGGTCTCGCTGGGCTCGTACAGGGCGCACAGTTTGTTCTTGGCGGACAGAGGAGAGTCTCCGCCGGCCTTGTGCTGGTTGTTGTTGTTGTTGTTGCTCCGGTCCTGGACTCCTGGGGGGACAGCGCTGTCCTCGCCTTCTCCCAGACCCAACAGAGACAACTGGCCCAGAGCGACTCTGAGGGCGCGGGAGTCCTCCTCATCCTCGTCGGGCGCCACCAGCAGCCCCTCGCTCCCGAAGGCAGAGCCGGGCACGTCCCCGGCGTAGCCCCCATTTTTCTCCATGATCCCTGCTAGAAGCAGCAGGCTCGGCATGGCTAACAAAGAGTACAAGACAAAGACAGCAGAGACTGAGCTCAGCCTTGCGCCACCGCCTCCTCCCTCTTCTCACAACACTCCTAACTCCGCCCCTGCCCGCCCCTCCGCAGACCGAGGGCGGCAGACTGAGCGGCAGACTGAGGGCGGAGCGGTGCTGCTCCTAGTCTCCTCCGGATCGGAGTGCTGCCCGCCAGCCCGGCGCTCCGAGCCTGAGCCCCGAGCCCCGAGCCCCGGCCCAGGGCAGCGGGCAGCGGCCCGGACTCGCTCCGCTGTGACGCGGCCGCGCAGGCGGAGCGGAGCGGCGCTGCAGTGGAGCACATGGTGTTTTCATCAATACCAACATGGCCACGGCCCGCGCCGCGTGGACGCAGCTGGTGCATGCGCTTTGCCAGGAGGACGCGGCACGTGTCACCAGGTGCGGCCGCGCGGCCGTTTTCCGCCATGTTTGCGCGGCGGAGCACGCGGCACGAGTCTGTGGAACCCACCGCGAACAAAGAGTCTGTCGCCGCGCCGCGCGAGCCAAACCACGCCCCGCGGCCACGCGGCAACAAAGAGACCGCGGCAACACGCGCATAACGTGCGCGTAACGTGCGCGCAACGAGCACGAGCCTAAAATACAAACTACAGACAAACTACAGACAAGCCTAAAAACACAAACTACAGACACACAAACTCCACACAGCAGCCTAAACCAGGCCCTCAGACTCAGGCCCTCAGACTCAGGCCCTGCCCTGGGGCCCTCAGACCCGGGATGGACCCTCGGGTCCTAAAAGGCTCCACATCCAACACGTTATTACATCATTATTTATTACGTTATTATATTATTTATCACATTCTCACAGTGTTTCCAGCTCAGTTCAAACGCCGCGGGCTGAATGTTCACTCGTGACGTCATGAACACAAACTGCACTTCTGTGTCCGTCTTTGGGTTTGGACAAACACAAACTACAAACCAACAGTTTATGGCAGAGGAGGAAGAGAAACACAAGTATTCAAAAGTAACGCTACTTCAAAATAAAATGACTCCGGTACAAGTAAAGTAAAAACTAAAACTAAAGCAAGAAACAGCCGTATGAAATAAACCCCGAACTCCAAAGAGACACAAAAAAGAGACAAACTGCATCAGATCTGAGGAGCTGCACGAAACACACACGTTCAGATCACTTCAGATTCACGTAAAGTTTTTGTTTACTGTTACTGCAATACAAATATTGCTCAAGTCGGAGTAAAAGTGGAGCGATACGAGCTGCGGCCGGCAGGGGGCAGCGCGTCCACACGTTCGGAGGAGCGTCCTGTCCCCCGCGGGTCAAAGGTCAGAACTGCAGCTCCTCACGGACGCTCCGGACCCGCAGATCGTTCACGTCGTTCACACATGCCGCGCACCGGAGGATCCTGTCTACACCCGCGGGCACAACTCAGCGCTCCAACCCGAGGAGGAGCGCACGGGGCCGGGACCAGAGAACCGAGCCTGCGCCGTGGAGCTCTGGAAGTCAGGTGTGCGGGGGTTTATCTGAGAATCTACTTTATGTTTTCAGCTTGAATTATAAACTAAATTATTGGCTAAAAAGTGCGTAGGGCTGTTTATAAAATTGTGGACAGATTTACACATTTACGCACAGATGCGGGCGCACGCAGCGTAACAAACGAAGCGGGTTTTCTCTTATTAAAGTAAAATTAAGCGAGAAAACTGCTCTTAAATCTGCAAACAGGAGCGTGAAAACCCCCGTGTGTGTGCACAAGTGACAGGTGCGTGTTTGTGCCTGTAGATGGCGCTGTCTACTCGTGCGTAAAAGGCGGATCCTCTCAAACTGCAGCAAGAACCTCTTCACGTTTTACGCATTTATTTTACGCGCAGAATCCCTTTTTTTCTATATGATTTTTTCAGGTTTAATGTCGGCAGTGGACTCAAGTAAAAGCACAGTTAAGTGGCTCATAATGTACTCGATTGCTACTGATAAAATGGTAGTAAATGTACACATGAAAAATACTTTTTTGAGCTTTAGCCATGTTGTACTTGTTTCCTTCTCATTTACCTACTTCTGTTTTAATCTTAAGTACAAATACAGAGCAGTGGTACAGAAAATGCTCTCGTAACTGAAAAAAATGTTTCAGGAAACTGCTGCTCAAGTAAAAGCGACTTGTCGGGATGTAACATTGGATTTATAACTTCAAGTAAAGGTGATTGGAAATGCAAAATATTGAAATGAGTCCCAAAATGTGGTGTTTTCAAAGGACAGACACAAAAACACCCGAGTCAGACCTGAAGGAGCTGCAAGAAACAAATGTTCAAATCATTTCATATCGTCTGAAGGAGGGTCATTCCACACCAAATCTCCGAATGATTTGACTGAATAAACTGGAGGTTCACACACTTTTTAACAGGAAAAGTCCCAAAGTTTAACTCCAAACTCCTTATAGTTTTGCAATTAAAATATTTTGTCACCTTCCCCCTGAGCTGTTTTTTAGCTGTTTTCTGAGGAGCCATTTTCAGATTCTGTGTCTAAAAAACTATTTAAGGTCCTTCAAATTTTCATGGGTTCAAATTTGGCAAATGTACTTGTAAAATCTGGACTTTTACACATGTGCTTACAGTTTATCACAGATTTCTGGGGGGTTGAAAGTTCTGATGCAGAAATAGCTAAAAAAATAAATAAATAAAAAAACAGAGGGAACTACATAGACCATGATCCTTTGCTCCGTTTCAGTGCAGACGACATGAGGAAATAACTGTTCTGAGCACTTTTACATCTTCATTCTGTGGATTAAGTCTGTGAAGCATTTTTAGAGGAAAAAGTGGCAGATTCACAGTTTAAATATTGTAATAAATCTGGTCCAGTGAGATGGAGATGGAAATAAATGAATGAAAGAGAAAGAATGAATGAAAGAAAGAACATACAAAAGAACTAAAGAAAGAACAAAGGAAAGAATGAAAAAGAGAGAACGAATGAAGGGGAACGAATAATCAAACGAAAGAAAGAATAAAAGAAAGAACACAAAAGAACTAAAGAAAGAATGAAAGAAAGTAAATCTGGTCCAGAGAGATTTGGATTTCGTTCCGTCCCTAAAGACGATAAATGTTGCACCAAATGACTGAAGCATTTTAGAGTCAGTCTGTTATTCTGTAGAATATCGTGAACTTTTCCACGATGTCACAGTAAATATCGAACTGTGAGGTTCAGACCGTATCGTATCGTATCGGGACACTTGGATATCGTTACAGCTCTCGGAAAAACGGGCTCTTCTAGAATCTTTCAGGACAGAGCAGACCTCAGGTGAAGCTCAGAACCTCCAGAGTCCCTCCCTGAGCTGCAGAGGCTGCACTAGCACTGACTCCTGATGCTGCAGGTGCTTTTAGGGTTTAGGGAGAGACCAGAGAGACAATTTAGGTTTAAACCAACTGGATTTGAGCTTTGAACCTGCGACCCAAATGAGAGTCGTGTGAGGCTCGTTCTGTTCTGAATTGTCTTCAGATCCTGTAATATTTCCTACATTTGATTTGATGTTTAACTCGTGTCTGGGGACACAGATCGGTCAAGTTTATAGAATTTAAAATGAAAACACAAGCAGCACAAACAAAACACAAATGACTGACTCCATTTTGGGCGTTTTAGAGCATTTTGAAGCTTCCTGGGGGCTGACCCCAGTTTGACCGAGAAAAGAATCGTTAACATCTCCAAAACTAAATCAGCACCAAACGATCAGCGTAGGTTTTTTAGAGATTTGCGTTTTATGGGGAGGCAACTTCACACGGTTCATCCGCCACCAGCACAGCCGACCACAGGGAGCATCCGAACCGCCGTGTCCTGAGCCCCGCCCGTCCTCCGCCCGTCCTCCGCCCGTCCTCCGCCCGTCCTTCAGCATTCCTCAAATACTGAGCGTGTTTCCTGGTCCCTGCCCCGCTCCACACACTCAGAGGCAGCGGTGTGATGTGTCTGTACCTGCTGCCGTGAGCCAGGCTTTCAGCACCACACACCACGTTTAACAAGAAAACGCAGGCGACATTTAGTTTTAGTTGATTTGAAAGGGACCAGTGCATAAAACACATGAGGACACTGCACAAAAGGCCCATCGAAAAGTAAGAGTCCCTGGTTTACAGAAATAAATGACACAATGCAGTTAGTCGACAGTAAGAACAGTCCAATCCACTTTTATTTGCACAGCACATTTTACCAACACAAAGGCTCCAAAGTGCTGCACAGAGTCGGCACAATAGAAATGAACACATGAATTAATATAAAGCATAAAATAAATAAAAAGCAAGTCAATAAAAAAACTTAAAATACTGAATTAGCAAATAGAAAACTAACAAATAAAATCAATAAAAGGAGACACAGGGTCAGATGTGTAAAAACAGCTTCAGAGCCACACTTACACTTAGAGCTCAGATCAAGTTTATTATTTGTAAAAATATTCACTCTGACCTGGAAAAGAGGCCGAAACCTCCGTGTCGTCCCCGAGGAGGTGTGAAGTGATGTTTCTGCACTGCTGTGGTTTTGTGGGCGCAGGAACCTCAACCAAAACCAACTCTGGGCGAAGAAATGTTGAAACAATTACACTGTGGTTCAGACCTCTGCACTTAAAGAAGCTCAGCCCAAATGTCAGATCCAAACACTTAAATCTATCAGAAAATGACTTAAAACTAGTGAAATGATCTGTTCTGCAGCGAGATCGATTTACTGGACAAGTTCTCTTCAAATAAACAACATTGTTTAAATAAACGATGATGCCAGTGTCCAGGGTCCACACGAGTTGGAGAAAGAGAGAGAGGAGAGAGAGGAGAGAGGAGAGAGGAGAGAGGAGAGGAGAGAGAGGGGAGAGGGGAGAGAGGAGAGAGGAGAGGGGAGAGGGGAGAGAGGAGAGGAGAGGAGAGGAGAGAGGAGAGAGGAGAGAGGAGAGGGGAGAGGGGAGAGAGGGGAGAGGAGAGAGGAGAGAGGAGAGAAGAGAGAAGAGAGGAGAGAGGAGAGGAGGAGAGGAGAGAGGAGAGGAGAGGAGAGAGGAGAGGAGAGGAGAGAGGAGAGAGGAGAGAGGAGAGGAGAGAGGAGAGGAGAGAGGAGAGGGGAGAGGAGAGAGGAGAGGGGAGAGAGGAGAGGAGAGAGGAGAGAGGAGAGAGGAGAGAGGAGAGAGGAGAGGAGAGAGGAGAGGAGAGAGGAGAGGAGAGAGGAGAGGAGAGGAGAGAGGGGGATTTGTGTCTTTGTTGTGGCGGTGACGATTCTCTTAAAATAAACAACCTCTAGTGTGCAAAAAAGGCCTGTCAAAAAGTAAGAAAAAAAATACCAATTTTGAGGTAAAAATGTCTATTTTAAGTGAAATTTTCTGCCAGTGCAGAAAGAAATTTCCACTAAACAAGTTTTCTTAAAACAAGACGAAATCTGAATCTTGTTCTAAGCAGAAAACACGAGTTTCAAGTATTTATGGACAGATTTTTCCCCTTATTGGTTTGAGGAGGAAGTTAAAGAGGCTTAACCTGGACTGAGTTCATATAAAAAGTGCTTAGAATAAGTTGTAATATCGAGATAAGAGAAATCAGGAGGAAATATCTGAAACAAGTAAAAAAAATCTCATCTTATTAAGTGAAAAAATCTTAAAATTGATCTTTTCAGATGAATCTGCTTAATTCAAGTCAGTTTAACTATGATAGAAACTCCTTTTTTGCCGTGTGGAGCAGAATGAAGCGTCTCAGAACGAGTGAGTCGATAATAAATCTGAAAACAAGATGAACAGTTTGACCGAACGTGTGTGAAAAGGTGAATAGTTCTGTGTGTTTGTTGCCTTCATGTTCGAGTCTTAAAAAGTTCCTATAATCACAACTGATCCTGTGTTTCCAGTGTTTTAACCTGCAGATACATGCACGTTTTCCTCATCTTTAACCCTAATTTCACTCAGTTTATCGCCCAGCTAAAGATTTGCCCTCATTTGACCCACTTCCTCCTGCCCCGGTGCAGATCCGCGTTCTATTTTCGCCCGCTCGTAATTCCACTTTAGTCCCGGTCCCTGCTGCAAAGCCAGGAACAGGCCGGCCTCTGTGCACCGACCAAACCCCGCCCCCCGCGACAAGCCCCGCCCCCTCCCGCACTCAGCCCCGCCACCCCCGCACTCAGCCCCGCCCCTCCCGCACTCAGCCCCGCCCCCCCCCAGTGCCAGTACATGTGCAGCAGGGCAGGGATCGCTCACACACCCTCTTCTTCTCCTCCGCAGCTCCAGCTCCTGCTCCCAGCCTCTGCCCGGACTCTACCCGCCCGCAGACCCCCTCCGAAGGACCGCACCGCCTCTGCCCCCAGCGCCAGGTCAGTTTGCCCCCAGCGCCGGGTCAGTTTGCCCCCAGCGCCGGGTCCGTTTGCCCCCCTCTGTTTCCTCTCTTCGCGGCTCTGATCCTGTTCTGGTGGAAAGTTTGCAGCGCGCTCCGGTGAGACTGGTTTGTTCACGTGGGTGTGTCGGCTTTGCATGTGTGTGTGAGTGTGTGTGTGTGTGTGTGTGTCTCTGTGTGTGTGTGTGTGAGTGTGTGTGTGTGTGTGTGTGTCTCTGTGTGTGTGTGTGTGTGTGCGCGCCCCTCCCTCACACACACACACACTCTTTGCTCTGTTTACTCTCTTTACTCAGACACTGTCGTAACTCAGATGAGCTGCTGGGATCATGAGACGGGCCTGAACTGACAGGTCGCAGTTTGATATTTGTTTATGCATTTGTTTATTTAAAAGTGGCACAGCAGGGGGCATTGTTAGTGGCACAATGGCAGCGATGATGCCAGTGTCCAGGGTCCACACGTGTTGGAGAAAGAGAAAGAGAAAGAGAAGGAGGAGAGAGGGGGATTTGTGTCTCTGTTGTGGCGGTGACGGGACGGTCCTGAAACATGAGAATGAGCAAAAGAGAAAGTCAGAGATTAGAACATGCGCCGCTGACTCACTCTGTACCTCCTCCTGTACCACCTCCTACTGTGCCCTCCTCCTGTACCTCCTCCTACTGTGCCCTCCTCCTCCTCCTGTACCTCCTCCTACTGTGCCCTCCTCCTGTACCTCCTCCTACTGTGCCCTCCTCCTCCTCCTGTACCTCCTCCTACTCTGCCCTCCTGGTAATGTGCCCTCCTCCTCCTCCTGTTCCCTGCTTCTGTGTCCACTTCCTAATAATGTGCCCTCCTCCTCCTCTTAATATGCCATCCTGTGCCCTCTGCCCTCCTCCTGTACACTCCTCTTCCTCTGCTCTCCTTCTCCTACTGTTCCCTCCTCCTAATGTGCCCTCCTCCTCCTCCTGTGTCCTCCTGTACCCTCCTCCCCCCCGAGTTGCCCTCTTTCTCCTCCTGTTCACTCTTCCTGTGCCCTCTATTCTCGTTCCTTCCTCCTAATGTGCTCTCCTCCTCTACCTCCTCCTCCTCCTTGTCCTAATGTGCTGCCTGTACCTCCTCCTCCTGCACCTCCTCCTTGTCCTAATGTGCCACCTGTGCCCTCCTCCTCCTGTACCTCCTGCTGTACCTCCTCCTCCTTGTCCTAACGCGCTGTCCTGCACCTCCTCTTCCTCCTAACGTGCCACCTGTGCCCTCCTCCTGTACCTCCTGCTGTACCTCCTCCTCCTTGTCCTAACGCGCTGTCCTGCACCTCCTCTTCCTCCTAACGTGCCACCTGTGCCCTCCTCCTCGTCCTAACGTGCCTCCTGCGCCTCCTCCTCGTCCTAACGTGCCTCCTTCGCCTCCTCAGATCGTCATGGAGACCCCGAGCTCTAAGCGTGTTCGCGGCGCCGCGTCGCCGGCTCGGATCAGCCGCCTGCAGGAGAAGGAGGAGCTGTGTAACCTGAACGACCGTCTGGCCGTTTACATCGACAAAGTTCGCTCCCTGGAGGCGGAGAACACCAGCCTGCGCCTCCGCATCACCGAGTCCGAGTCCAGCGTCACCCGCGACCTGTCGGGCATCAAGGCGGCGTACGAGAGCGAGCTGGCCGACGCCCGCCACACCCTGGACCAGGTCGCCAAGGAGCGCGCCCGCCTGCAGCTGGAGCTCGGCAAAGTGCGGCAGGAGCACCAGGAGCTCAAGGCCAGGTCAGAAACACTGACAGAAACACGACAGAAACACGACAGAAACACGACAGAAACACGACAGAAACACGACAGAAACACGACAGAAACACGACAGAAACACGACAGAAACACGACAGAAACACGACAGAAACACGACAAACACGACAGAAACACGACAGAAACACGACAGAAACACGACAGAAACACGACAGAAACACGACAGAAACACGACAGAAACACGACAGAAACACGACAGAAACACGACAGAAACACGACAGAAACACGGACAGAAACACGACAGAAACACGACAGAAACACGACAGAAACACGACAGAAACACGACATAAACACGACATAAACACGACAGAAACACGACAGAAACACGACAGAAACACGACAAACACGACAAACCACGACAGAAACACGACAGAAACACGGACAGAAACACGACAGAAACACGACAGAAACACGACAGAAACACGACAGAAACACGACAGAAACACGACAGAAACACGACAGAAACACGACAGAAACACGACAGAAACACGACAGAAACACGACAGAAACACGGACAGAAACACGACAGAAACACGGACAGAAACACGACAGAAACACGGACAGAAACACGGACAGAAACACGGACAGAAACACGACAGAAACACGACAGAAACACGACAGAAACACGACAGAAACACGACAGAAACACGACAGAAACACAGACAGAAACACGACATAAACACTACAGAAACACGGAAACAAACCCGCAAATAAACCCGACATAAACACGACAGAAACACGACAGAAACACGGACATAAACACGACACAAACACGCACATAAACACGTACATAAACACGACATAAACACGACATAAACACGACAGAAACACGACAGAAACACGGACAGAAACACGGACAGAAACACGACAGAAACACGACAGAAACACGACAGAAACACGACAAACACGACAAACACGACAGAAACACGACAGAAACACCGACAGAAACACCGACAGAAACACGACAAACACGACAGAAACACGACAGAAACACGACAGAAACACGACAGAAACACCGACAGAAACACGACAGAAACACGACAGAAACACCGACAGAAACACGACAGAAACACGACAGAAACACGACAGAAACACGGACAGAAACACGACAGAAACACGACAAACACGACAGAAACACCGACAGAAACACCGACAGAAACACCGACAGAAACACGACAGAAACACGACAAACACGACAAACACGACAGAAACACGACAGAAACACGACAGAAACACGACAGAAACACGTCAGAAACACGGACAGAAACACGACAGAAACACGACAAACACGACATAAAAACCGACAGAAACACCGACAGAAACACGACAGAAACACGACAGAAACACGACAGAAACACGGACAGAAACACGACAAACACGACAAACACGACAGAAACACGGACAGAAACACGGACAGAAACACGGACAGAAACACGACAAAAACACGACAGAAACACGACAGAAACACGGACAGAAACACGGACAGAAACACGGACAGAAACACGGACAGAAACACGACAGAAACACGACAGAAACACGACAGAAACACCGACAGAAACACGACAGAAACACGGACAGAAACACGACGGAAACATGACGGAAACACCGACAGAAACACGACAGAAACACGACAGAAACACCGACAGAAACACGACAGAAACACGACAGAAACACGACAGAAACACCGACAGAAACACCGACAGAAACACGACAGAAACACGACAGAAACACGACAGAAACACGGACAGAAACACGGACAGAAACACGCACATAAACACGGACATAAACACGGACATAAACACTACAGAAACACCGACAGAAACACCGACAGAAACACGACAAACACGACAGAAACACGACAGAAACACGACAGAAACACGACAGAAACACCGACAGAAACACGACAAACACGACAAACACGACAGAAACACGACAGAAACACCGACAGAAACACCGACAGAAACACGACAAACACGACAAACACGACAGAAACACGACAGAAACACCGACAGAAACACCGACAGAAACACGACAAAAACACGGACAGAAACACGACAGAAACACGACGGAAACACGACGGAAACACGACAGAAACACGACAGAAACACGACGGAAACACGACGGAAACACGACGGAAACACGACAGAAACACGACAGAAACACGACAGAAACACGACAGAAACACGACAAACCACGACAGAAACACGACAGAAACACCGACAGAAACACGACAGAAACACGACAAACACGACAGAAACACGACAGAAACACGACAGAAACACGACAGAAACACGACAGAAACACGGACAGAAACACGACAGAAACACGACAGAAACACGACAGAAACACGACAGAAACACGGCCAGAAACACGACAGAAACACGACAGAAACCCGACCGAAACACGACAGAAAACCGACAGAAACACCGACAGAAACACGACATAAACACGACAGAAACACGACAGAAACACGACAGAAACACGACAGAAACACGACAGAAACACCGACAGAAACACCGACAGAAACACGACAGAAACACGACAGAAACACGACAGAAACACGACAGAAACACCGACAGAAACACCGACAGAAACACGACAGAAACACGACAGAAACACCGACAGAAACACGACAGAAACACGACAAAAACCCGACAAAAACCCCACAAACACAACACAAACACGACAGAAACACGACAGAAACACGACAGAAACACGACAGAAACACGACAGAAACACGACAGAAACACGACAAACACGACAAACACGACAGAAACACGACAGAAACACGACAGAAACACGACAGAAACACGGACAGAAACACGACAGAAACACGACAGAAACACGACAGAAACACGACAGAAACACGGACAGAAACACCGACAGAAACACGGACAGAAACACGACAGAAACACGACAGAAACACGGACAGAAACACGGACAGAAACACGACAGAAACACGGACAGAAACACGACAGAAACACGACAGAAACACGACAGAAACACCGACAGAAACACGACAGAAACACGACAGAAACACGACAGAAACACGGACAGAAACACGACAGAAACACGACAGAAACACGACAGAAACACGACAGAAACACGACAGAAACACGACAGAAACACGACAGAAACACGACAGAAACACGACAGAAACACCGACAGAAACACGACAGAAACACGACAGAAACACGACAGAAACACGACAGAAACACGACAGAAACACGACAGAAACACGGACAGAAACACGGACAGAAACACGACAGAAACACGACAGAAACACGACAGAAACACGACAGAAACACGGACAGAAACACGACAGAAACACGACAGAAACACGACAGAAACACGACAGAAACACGACAGAAACACGGACAGAAACACGACAGAAACACGACAGAAACACGACAGAAACACGACAGAAACACGACAGAAACACGACAGAAACACGACAGAAACACGACAGAAACACGACAGAAACACGACAGAAACACGACAGAAACACGGACAGAAACACGGACAGAAACACGACAGAAACACGACAGAAACACGACAGAAACACGACAGAAACACGACAGAAACACGACAGAAACACGACAGAAACACGACAGAAACACGACAGAAACACGGACAGAAACACGACAGAAACACGACAGAAACACGACAGAAACACGACAGAAACACGACAGAAACACCGACAGAAACACGACAGAAACACGACAGAAACACGACAGAAACACGACAGAAACACGACAGAAACACGACAGAAACACGGACAGAAACACGACAGAAACACGACAGAAACACGACAGAAACACGACAGAAACACGACAGAAACACGACAGAAACACGACAGAAACACGACAGAAACACGACAGAAACACGACAGAAACACGACAGAAACACGACAGAAACACGACAGAAACACGGACAGAAACACCGACAGAAACACGACAGAAACACGACAGAAACACGACAGAAACACGACAGAAACACGGACAGAAACACGACAGAAACACGGACAGAAACACGGACAGAAACACGGACAGAAACACGACAGAAACACGGACAGAAACACGGACAGAAACACGGACAGAAACACGACAGAAACACGGACAGAAACACGGACAGAAACACGACAGAAACACGACAGAAACACGACAGAAACACGACAGAAACACGACAGAAACACGACAGAAACACGGACAGAAACACGGACAGAAACACGACAGAAACACGACAGAAACACGACAGAAACACGACAAACACGACAAACACGACAGAAACACGACAGAAACACGACAGAAACACGACAGAAACACGGACAGAAACACGGACAGAAACACGACAGAAACACGACAGAAACACGACAGAAACACGACAGAAACACGACAGAAACACGACAGAAACACGACAGAAACACGACAGAAACACGGACAGAAACACGACAGAAACACGGACAGAAACACGACAGAAACACGACAGAAACACGACAGAAACACGACAGAAACACCGACAGAAACACCGACAGAAACACGACAGAAACACGACAGAAACACGACAGAAACACGGACAGAAACACGGACAGAAACACGACAGAAACACGACAGAAACACGACAGAAACACGACAGAAACACGGACAGAAACACGGACAGAAACACGGACAGAAACACGGACAGAAACACGACAGAAACACGACAGAAACACGACAGAAACACGGACAGAAACACGACAGAAACACGACAGAAACACGGACAGAAACACGACAGAAACACGACAGAAACACCGACAGAAACACGACAGAAACACCGACAGAAACACGGACAGAAACACGACAGAAACACGACAGAAACACGGACAGAAACACCGACAGAAACACGACAGAAACACGACAGAAACACGGACAGAAACACGACAGAAACACGGACAGAAACACCGACAGAAACACGACAGAAACACGACAGAAACACGACAGAAACACCGACAGAAACACCGACAGAAACACGACA
>CM060657.1:41708575-41723575 GCA_030686955.1 Odontamblyopus rebecca
GCAGATACATGCACGTTTTCCTCATCTTTAACCCTAATTTCACTCAGTTTATCGCCCAGCTAAAGATTTGCCCTCATTTGACCCACTTCCTCCTGCCCCGGTGCAGATCCGCGTTCTATTTTCGCCCGCTCGTAATTCCACTTTAGTCCCGGTCCCTGCTGCAAAGCCAGGAACAGGCCGGCCTCTGTGCACCGACCAAACCCCGCCCCCCGCGACAAGCCCCGCCCCCTCCCGCACTCAGCCCCGCCCCTCCCGCACTCAGCCCCGCCCCCCCCAGTGCCAGTACATGTGCAGCAGGGCAGGGATCGCTCACACACCCTCTTCTTCTCCTCCGCAGCTCCAGCTCCTGCTCCCAGCCTCTGCCCGGACTCTACCCGCCCGCAGACCCCCTCCGAAGGACCGCACCGCCTCTGCCCCCAGCGCCAGGTCAGTTTGCCCCCAGCGCCGGGTCTGTTTGCCCCCAGTGCCGGGTCCGTTTGCCCCCCTCTGTTTCCTCTCTTCGCGGCTCTGATCCTGTTCTGGTGGAAAGTTTGCAGCGCGCTCCGGTGAGACTGGTTTGTTCACGTGGGTGTGTCGGCTTTGCATGTGTGTGTGTGAGTGTGAGTGTGTGTGTGTGTGTGTGTGCGCGCGCCCCTCCCTCACACACTCACTCTTTGCTCTGTTTACTCTCTTTACTCAGACACTGTCGTAACTCAGATGAGCTGCTGGGATCATGAGACGGGCCTGAACTGACAGGTCGCAGTTTGATATTTGTTTATGCATTTGTTTATTTAAAAGTGGCACAGCAGGGGGCATTGTTAGTGGCACAATGGCAGCGATGATGCCAGTGTCCAGGGTCCACACGTGTTGGAGAAAGAGAAAGAGAAAGAGAAAGAGAAAGAGGAGAGAGGGGGATTTGTGTCTCTGTTGTGGCGGTGACGGGACGGTCCTGAAACATGAGAATGAGCAAAAGAGAAAGTCAGAGATTAGAACATGCGCCGCTGACTCACTCTGTACCTCCTCCTGTACCACCTCCTACTGTGCCCTCCTCCTGTACCTCCTCCTACTCTGCCCTCCTCCTCCTGTACCACCTCCTACTGTGCCCTCCTCCTGTACCTCCTCCTACTGTGCCCTCCTCCTCCTCCTGTACCTCCTCCTACTCTGCCCTCCTGGTAATGTGCCCTCCTCCTCCTCCTGTTCCCTGCTTCTGTGTCCACTTCCTAATAATGTGCCCTCCTCCTCCTCTTAATATGCCGTCCTGTGCCCTCTGCCCTCCTCCTGTACACTCCTCTTCCTCTGCCCTCCTTCTCCTACTGTTCCCTCCTCCTAATGTGCCCTCCTCCTCCTCCTGTGTCCTCCTGTACCCTCCTCCCCCCCGAGTTGCCCTCTTTCTCCTCCTGTTCACTCTTCCTGTGCCCTCTATTCTCGTTCCTTCCTCCTAATGTGCTCTCCTCCTCTACCTCCTCCTCCTCCTTGTCCTAATGTGCTGCCTGTACCTCCTCCTCCTGCATCTCCTCCTTGTCCTAATGTGCCACCTGTGCCCTCCTCCTCCTGTACCTCCTGCTGTACCTCCTCCTCATCCTAACGCGCTGTCCTGCACCTCCTCTTCCTCCTAATGTGCCACCTGTGCCCTCCTCCTGTACCTCCTGCTGTACCTCCTCCTCCTTGTCCTAACGCGCTGTCCTGCACCTCCTCTTCCTCCTAACGTGCCACCTGTGCCCTCCTCCTCGTCCTAACGTGCCTCCTGCGCCTCCTCCTCGTCCTAACGTGCCTCCTTCGCCTCCTCAGATCGTCATGGAGACCCCGAGCTCTAAGCGTGTTCGCGGCGCCGCGTCGCCGGCTCGGATCAGCCGCCTGCAGGAGAAGGAGGAGCTGTGTAACCTGAACGACCGTCTGGCCGTTTACATCGACAAAGTTCGCTCCCTGGAGGCGGAGAACACCAGCCTGCGCCTCCGCATCACCGAGTCCGAGTCCAGCGTCACCCGCGACCTGTCGGGCATCAAGGCGGCGTACGAGAGCGAGCTGGCCGACGCCCGCCACACCCTGGACCAGGTCGCCAAGGAGCGCGCCCGCCTGCAGCTGGAGCTCGGCAAAGTGCGGCAGGAGCACCAGGAGCTCAAGGCCAGGTCAGAAACACTGACAGAAACACGACAGAAACACGACAGAAACACGACAGAAACACGACAGAAACACGACAGAAACACGACAGAAACACGACAGAAACACGACAGAAACACGACAGAAACACGACAGAAACACGACAAACACGACAGAAACACGACAGAAACACGACAGAAACACGACAGAAACACGACAGAAACACGACAGAAACACGACAGAAACACGACAGAAACACGACAAACACGACAGAAACACGACAGAAACACGACAGAAACACGACATAAACACGACAGAAACACGACAGAAACACGACAGAAACACGACATAAACACGACATAAACACGACAGAAACACGACAGAAACACGACAGAAACACGACAGAAACACGACAAACACGACAGAAACACGACAGAAACACGACAGAAACACCGACAGAAACACGACAGAAACACGACAGAAACACGACAGAAACACGACAGAAACACGACAGAAACACCGACAGAAACACGACAGAAACACGACAGAAACACGGACAGAAACACGACAGAAACACGACAGAAACACGACAGAAACACGGACAGAAACACGGACAGAAACACGGACAGAAACACGACAGAAACACGACAGAAACACGACAGAAACACGACAGAAACACGGACAGAAACACGACAGAAACACAGACAGAAACACGACAGAAACACGACAGAAACAGGACAGAAACACGACATAAACACGACAGAAACACGACAGAAACACGACAGAAACACGGACAGAAACACGACAGAAACACGACAGAAACACCGACAGAAACACCGACAGAAACACGACATAAACACGACAGAAACACGACAGAAACACGACAGAAACACCGACAGAAACACGACAGAAACACGACAGAAACACGACAGAAACACGACAAACACGACAGAAACACGACAGAAACACGACAGAAACACGACAGAAACACCGACAGAAACACGACAGAAACACGACAGAAACACGACAGAAACACGACAGAAACACGACAGAAACACCGACAGAAACACGGACAGAAACACGACAGAAACACGACAGAAACACGACAGAAACACGACAGAAACACGACAAACACGACAAACACGACAGAAACACGACAGAAACACCGACAGAAACACCGACAGAAACACCCACAGAAACACGACAGAAACACGACAGAAACACGACAGAAACACCGACAGAAACACCGACAGAAACACCGACAGAAACACGACAGAAACACGACAAACACGAAAAACACGACAGAAAAACGACAGAAACACGACAGAAACACGACAGAAACACGTCAGAAACACGGACAGAAACACCACATAAACACGACATAAACACCACATAAACACCGACAGAAACACCGACATAAACACGACAGAAACACGACAGAAACACCGACAGAAACACCGACAGAAACACGACAAACACGACAAACACGACAGAAACACGACAGAAACACCGACAGAAACACCGACAGAAACACGACAAACACGACAGAAACACGGACAGAAACACGGACAGAAACACGGACAGAAACACGGACAGAAACACGGACAGAAACACGACAGAAACACGACAGAAACACGGACAGAAACACGACAGAAACACGACAGAAACACGACAGAAACACGACAGAAACATGACGGAAACACCGACAGAAACACGACAGAAACACGACAGAAACACGGACAGAAACACGAAATAAACACGACAGAAACACGGACAGAAACACGACAGAAACACGACAGAAACACGACAGAAACACGACAGAAACACGACAGAAACACCGACAGAAACACGGACAGAAACACGACAGAAACACGGACAGAAACACGACAGAAACACGGACAGAAACACGACAGAAACACGACAGAAACACGGACAGAAACACGACAGAAACACCGACAGAAACACGACAGAAACACGACAGAAACACGACAGAAACACGACAGAAACACCGACAGAAACACGACAGAAACACGACAGAAACACGACAGAAACACCGACAGAAACACCGACAGAAACACGACAGAAACACGACAGAAACACGGACAGAAACACGACAGAAACACGACGGAAACACGACGGAAACACCGACAGAAACACGACGGAAACACGACGGAAACACGACGGAAACACGACAAACACGACAGAAACACGACAGAAACACGACAGAAACACGACAGAAACACGACAAACACGACAGAAACACGACAGAAACACGACAAACACGACAGAAACACGACAAACACGACAAACACGACAGAAACACGACAGAAACACGACAGAAACACGACAGAAACACGGACAGAAACACGACAGAAACACGACAGAAACACGACAGAAACACGACAGAAACACGACAAACACGACAGAAACACGACAGAAACACGGACAGAAACACGACAGAAACACGACAGAAACACCGACAGAAACACGACAGAAACACGACAGAAACACGACAGAAACACCGACAGAAACACGACAGAAACACGACAGAAACACGACAGAAACACCGACAGAAACACGACAGAAACACGACAGAAACACGACAGAAACACGACAGAAACACGACAGAAACACCGACAGAAACACGACAGAAACACGACCGAAACACCACAAACACGACAGCAACACCACACAAACACGACAGAAACACGACAAACACTACAGAAACACCACATAAACACGACAGAAACACGACAGAAACACGACAGAAACACGACAGAAACACGACAGAAACACGACAAACACGACAAACACGACAGAAACACGACAGAAACACGAAATAAACACGTAAAGAAACACGCACATAAACACTACATAAACACTACATAAACACGACATAAACACGACAGAAACACCGACAGAAACACCGACAGAAACACCGACAGAAACACGACAGAAACACGACAGAAACACGGACAGAAACACGGACAGAAACACGACAGAAACACGGACAGAAACACGACGGAAACACGACGGAAACACTACAGAAACACGACAGAAACACGACAGAAACACGACAGAAACACGACAGAAACACGACAGAAACACGACAGAAACACGACAGAAACACCGACAGAAACACCGACAGAAACACGACAGAAACACGACAGAAACACGACAGAAACACGGAAAGAAACACGACAGAAACACGACAGAAACACGAAAGAAACACGACAGAAACACCGACAGAAACACGACAGAAACACGACAGAAACACGGACAGAAACACGGACAGAAACACGACAGAAACACGACAGAAACACGACAGAAACACGACAGAAACACGACAGAAACACGACAGAAACACCGACAGAAACACGACAGAAACACGACAGAAACACGACAGAAACACGGACAGAAACACGGACAGAAACACGACAGAAACACGACAGAAACACGACAGAAACACGGACAGAAACACGGACAGAAACACGGACAGAAACACGACAGAAACACGACAAACACGACAGAAACACGACAGAAACACGACAGAAACACGACAGAAACACGACAGAAACACCGACAGAAACACGACAGAAACACGACAGAAACACGGACAGAAACACGGACAGAAACACGACAGAAACACGACAGAAACACGACAGAAACACGACAGAAACACGACAGAAACACGACAGAAACACCGACAGAAACACGACAGAAACACGACAGAAACACGACAGAAACACGACAGAAACACGGACAGAAACACGACAGAAAGACCGACAGAAACACGACAGAAACACGGACAGAAACACGACAGAAACACGGACAGAAACACGACAGAAACACCGACAGAAACACGACAGAAACACGACAGAAACACGACAGAAACACGACAGAAACACGACAGAAACACGACAGAAACACGACAGAAACACGACAGAAACACGGACAGAAACACGACAGAAACACCGACAGAAACACGACAGAAACACGACAGAAACACGACAGAAACACGACAGAAACACGACAGAAACACGACAGAAACACGGACAGAAACACGGACAGAAACACGACAGAAACACGACAGAAACACGACAGAAACACGACAGAAACACGACAGAAACACGACAGAAACACCGACAGAAACACGACAGAAACACGACAGAAACACCGACAGAAACACGACAGAAACACGACAGAAACACGACAGAAACACGACAGAAACACGACAGAAACACGACAGAAACACCGACAGAAACACCGACAGAAACACGACAGAAACACGACAGAAACACGACAGAAACACGACAGAAACACCGACAGAAACACGACAGAAACACGACAGAAACACCGACAGAAACACGACAGAAACACGACAGAAACACGACAGAAACACGACAAACACTACAGAAACACCGACATAAACCCGACATAAACACGACAGAAACACGACAGAAACACGACAGAAACACGACAGAAACACGACAAACACGACAGAAACACGACAGAAACACGACAGAAACACGACAGAAACACGGACAGAAACACGACAGAAACACGACAGAAACACGACAGAAACACGGACAGAAACACGGACAGAAACACGACAGAAACACGACAGAAACACGACAGAAACACGGACAGAAACACGACAGAAACACGACAGAAACACGACAGAAACACGACAGAAACACGACAGAAACACCGACAGAAACACCGACAGAAACACCGACAGAAACACGACAGAAACACGACAGAAACACGGACAGAAACACGGACAGAAACACGACAGAAACACGGACAGAAAGACCGACAGAAACACGGACAGAAACACGACAGAAAGACCGACAGAAACACGACAGAAACACGGACAGAAACACGACAGAAACACGGACAGAAACACGACAGAAAGACCGACAGAAACACCGACAGAAACACGACAGAAACACGACAGAAACACCGACAGAAACACCGACAGAAACACGACAAACACGACAGAAACACGACAGAAACACGACAGAAACACGGACAGAAACACGGACAGAAACACCGACAGAAACACGGACAGAAACACGGACAGAAACACGAAAGAAACACGACAGAAACACGGACAGAAACACGACAGAAACACGACAGAAACACGGACAGAAACACGGACAGAAACACCGACAGAAACACCGACAGAAACACGACAAACACGACAGAAACACGGACAGAAACACGGACAGAAACACGGACAGAAACACGGACAGAAACACGACAGAAACACGACAGAAACACGACAGAAACACGACAGAAACACCGACAGAAACACGACAGAAACACGGACAGAAACACGACAGAAACACGACAGAAACACGACAAACACGACAGAAACACGACAGAAACACGACAGAAACACGACAAACACGACAAACACGACAGAAACACGACAGAAACACGGACAGAAACACCGACAGAAACACGACAGAAACACGACAGAAACACGACAGAAACACGACAGAAACACGACAGAAACACGGACAGAAACACGACAGAAACACGACAGAAACACGACAGAAACACGACAGAAACACGACAAACACGACAGAAACACGACAGAAACACGACAGAAACACGACAGAAACACGACAGAAACACGACAGAAACACGGACAGAAACACGACAGAAACACGACAGAAACACGACAGAAACACGACAGAAACACGACAAACACGACAAACACGACAGAAACACGACAGAAACACGACAGAAACACGACAGAAACACGACAGAAACACGGACAGAAACACGACAGAAACACGACAGAAACACGACAGAAACACGACAGAAACACGACAGAAACACGACAGAAACACGACAGAAACACGACAGAAACACGGACAGAAACACGGACAGAAACACGACAGAAACACGACAGAAACACGACAGAAACACGGACAGAAACACGACAGAAACACGACAGAAACACGGACAGAAACACGACAGAAACACGACAGAAACACGACAGAAACACCGACAGAAACACGACAGAAACACGACAGAAACACGACAGAAACACGACAGAAACACGGACAGAAACACGACAGAAACACGACAGAAACACGACAGAAACACGACAGAAACACCGACAGAAACACGACAGAAACACGACAGAAACACGACAGAAACACGACAGAAACACGACAGAAACACGACAGAAACACGACAGAAACACGACAGAAACACGACAGAAACACGGACAGAAACACGACAGAAACACGACAGAAACACGGACAGAAACACGACAGAAACACGACAGAAACACGACAGAAACACGACAGAAACACGACAGAAACACGACAGAAACACGACAGAAACACGGACAGAAACACGACAGAAACACGGACAGAAACACGACAGAAACACGACAGAAACACGACAGAAACACGACAGAAACACGACAGAAACACGACAGAAACACGACAGAAACACGACAGAAACACGACAGAAACACGACAAACACGACAGAAACACGACAGAAACACGACAGAAACACGGACAGAAACACCGACAGAAACACGACAGAAACACGACAGAAACACGACAGAAACACGACAGAAACACCGACAGAAACACGACAGAAACACCGACAGAAACACGACAGAAACACGGACAGAAACACGACAGAAACACGGACAGAAACACGGACAGAAACACGGACAGAAACACGACAGAAACACCCACAGAAACACCGACATAAACACCACAAACACGACAGAAACACGGACATAAACACGACAGAAACACGGACAGAAACACGACAGAAACACGGACAGAAACACGACAGAAACACGACAGAAACACGGACAGAAACACGACAGAAACACGACAGAAACACGACAGAAACACGACAGAAACACGACAGAAACACGACAGAAACACGGACAGAAACACCGACAGAAACACGACAGAAACACGGACAGAAACACGACAGAAACACGACAGAAACACGGACAGAAACACGACAGAAACACGACAGAAACACGGACAGAAACACGACAGAAACACGGACAGAAACACGACAGAAACACGGACAGAAACACGGACAGAAACACGACAGAAACACGACAGAAACACGACAGAAACACGACAGAAACACGACAGAAACACGACAGAAACACGACAGAAACACGGACAGAAACACGGACAGAAACACGACAGAAACACGACAGAAACACGACAGAAACACGACAGAAACACGGACAGAAACACGGACAGAAACACGGACAGAAACACGGACAGAAACACGACAGAAACACGACAGAAACACGACAGAAACACGACAGAAACACGACAGAAACACATTCAGATCAAACTTTACTCATTCATTCACTTTCATACAAAAATGCAGCACAATCCAAGTCCAAGTGTCACGATACGATACAGTCTGAACCTCACGGTACGATATTTATTGCGATATTGTGGGAAAGTTCACGATATTACGATATTCTACAGAATAACAAGACTTCAGTCATTTGGTGCAACATTTATTGTCGTTAGAGATGGAACAAAATCCAAATCTCTCGTTCTTCCTCAGCTTTGTTTGTTTGTTCTTTCTTTTGCTATTTTGCTCTTTTTCGTTCTTTCTTTCATTCATATTCGATATATATCTCACGGTACGATATTTATTACAATATTTTGTCTCCTTTTTCCTCTAAAAACGCTTCACAGACTTAATCCACAGAATGAAGATGTAAAAGTGCTTAGAACTGTTATTTCTTCATGTCGTCTGCACTGAAACGGAGCAAAGGATCATGGTCTATGTAGTTCCCTCTGTATTTTTAGCTATTTCTGCATCAGAACTGTTCATTTAAGCAAAGAGACTTGGGATTCGATATATTGTGATGCTCCACGATATTATTGTGACGCCTTTGACGACACGATATCACCAGATTTGCGTGATTGTGTGTGAGTGTGTGAGTCGTTCCCTGTTGTCAGGCACTTTGAGCCTTGAAGGTGGAAAAGCGCTCTGACCATTTACCACCTCACAGTTACAGGGTCCTCGGTGCAGTTCCCAGAATGCACTGGGCCCTTCCTCTGAGGACTTTGCGTGTCCTGATGTGTTTGAGGGGTGTTTAAAGGTGAAGTTTACGAATGTGAGTTAGAGAATGTGAGTTTTACAGCTCCACATAACTCAGACGCTTCAAAAAACAGGTGTGAGCGAAAACAGAGCAACACGTAAAACCTAAACACTTAAATCTCTCAGAAAATGACTTAAAAGTAGTGAAATGATCTGTTCCTTTACTCAAGTTAATAAACGGCCTCTAGACGAGAATGAAGCTTCTCAGGTCGAGTAAGTCGATAATAAATCCTGTCGGATGATGTTTTGGCCGAGCTTTGTTCCCGAGTCTAGACTTTGGCAGCTCTTTGTGTGGAGTTTGCGGTTTACACATTTACGCGGATCATAAACGATCGGAGCCTCTGGGCCTGTCCTGACACGAGGCCCCAGACAGGGAGACTCCCTGTCCTCCGGCGGGTGCTCCCTGTCCTCCGGCGGGTGCTCCCTGTCCTCCGGCGGGTGCTCCCTGTCCTCCGGCGGGTGCTCCCTGTCCTCCGCCGGGTGCTCCCTGTCCTCCGCCGGGTGCTCCCTGTCCTCCGGCGGGTCAAAAAATGTGATAGTCCTGGTTTAGTCTTAGTTTAGTTCTGGTTTAGTCTTAGTTTAGTTCTGGTTTAGTCTTAGTTTAGTCCTGCTTTAGACCTCCTGTAGTCCTGGTTTAGTCCTGGTTTAGACCTCCTGTAGTCCTGGTTTAGTCCTGGTTTAGACCTCCTGTAGTCCTGGTTTAGTCCTGGTTTAGACCTCCTGTAGTCCTGGTTTAGTCCTGGTTTAGACCTGCTGTAGTCCTGGTTTAGACCTCCTGTAGTCCTGGTTTAGTCCTGGTTTAGACCTGCTGTAGTCCTGGTTTAGTCCTGGTTTAGACCTGCTGTAGTCCTGGTTTAGACCTGGTTTAGACCTCCTGTAATCCTGGTTTAGTCCTGGTTTAGACCTGCTGTAGTCCTGGTTTAGACCTGCTGTAGTCCTGGTTTAGTCTTAGTTTAGTCCTGTTTAGTTTAGTTTCATGCACTTGTTTCACAGTTTCATTATTACACCAAACCCAAACCAGTGATTTGTCCCAGTTTTATACAAGAAATGTCCCTGTGACCCCATTTCTGACCAAAGTGAGAGGCACAAACTGTCATTTGTTTCGGTAAAATACAGAAAAGCTGCTTAAAAACGACAAAAACACAACACGACGAGCGCGTCACAGTTCTTCATTTTACACTTTTATTTTTACCACCACAAACCGAGTGCGTCCGGGTGTTTTACTTTGAAAGTCTGGTCCTGGCCTCGGCCTCGGGTCCAGATGTTCCTGCTCTGCTCCGTTTGCGTTGGCTGTTGTTGTTTGGTGCGTGGTTGCCATGGCAGCGCTCGTGTGTGTCTGTGTCTGTGTGTGTGTGTGTGTGTGTGTGTGTGTGTGTGTGTGTGTGTGTGTGTGTGTGTGTGTGTGTGTGTGTGTGTGTGTGTGTGTGTGTGTGTGTGTGTGTGTGTGTGTGTGTGTGTGTGTGTGTGTGTGTGTGTGTGTCTGTGTGTGTGTGTGTGTGTGTGTGTGTGTGCGCAGGTCATGTGACGGTGACTCAGGCCCCTGGAATGGGGCTGTTTGCACACGGAGCAGGAAAAGCGGCAGGAAAACCCCCTCGGCTCCTGCAGGATTGTTCTCCTACTGTGGGCTCAGGCACCCATAATGCACCTCTGCACCGTGACAGGTCCACACCTGACGGACCTGCCCCTCTGCACTGGGAATTTAGCAGAATTTGAAGCGTTTTATCTAGAATTTTGAAGAATTTTATGGATTTTATCTAGAATTTGGCAGAATTTAAAGCATTTATCTAGAATTTAGCAGAATTTAAAGCATTTTAACCTTGAATTTGGCAGAATTTGAAGCGTTTTATCTAGAATTTTGCAGAATTTTATGCATTTCATCAAGAATTTAGCAGAATTTAAAGCATTTTTATCTTGAATTTAGCAGAATTTAAAGCGTTTCATCTTGAATTTGGCAGAATTTAAAGTGTTTTATCTAGAATTTGGCAGAATTTAAAGCATTTATCTAGAATTTAGCAGAATTTAAAGCATTTTAACCTTGAATTTGGCAGAATTTGAAGCGTTTTATCTAGAATTTTGCAGAATTTTATGGATTTTATCTAGAATTTAGCAGAATTTAAAGCATTTTAACCTTGAATTTTGCAGAATTTTAAGCATTTTATCTAGAATTTTGCAGAATTTTATGGATTTTAGCTAGAATTTGGCAGAATTTAAAGCTTTTTAACCTTCAATTTGGCAGAATTTTAAGCATTTTATCTAGAATTTTGCAGAATTTTATGCATTTTATCTAGAATTTGGCAGAATTTGAAGCGTTTTATCTAGAATTTTGCAGAATTTTATGCATTTTATCTAGAATTTGGCAGAATTTAAAGTGTTTTATCTAGACTTTGGCAGAATTTAAAGTGTTTCATAGAGAATTTAGCAGAATTTAAAGCATTTTATGTAGAATTTCGCGTCTGAGAACTTCTTCTCAGGCCATGAACACTGATCCTAAACTGGTTTTAAGTCTGTTCATCTCAAACTTCACGTCCATAAACTTATTTACAGCCCCTGAACTCTCAGAGACGCTTCATTCTCGTCTAGAGGCCGTTTATTTTCAGATAAACTGATTTTGCTGCAGGAACAGATCACTTTCTGATAGATTTAAGATTTAGATTAGATTTAGATCTCACATTTTGTCCGAGCTTTTTGCAGGTTTAGTTCAGGACGGGGCTCAGTGTTCACAGCAGATTCTTACATTTGCACCACAAAGATTTAGATTTAGTCAAACTTTATTGATCCACGAGGGAAATGATTTGGACACAGGAGCTCAAACAGACAATATATGAAAACCAAAGAGTAAAAACATAAATGGTGATGATAAATTCTAAATAAGCAGTAAAAAAGAGCAAGAGACACGTGTTAAATAAGGAATAATTCTATAAATGTAAATGTACAAGTGAAAGTTAATTGGAAAAGTGAGTGATAAAAACTAAACCTCAGGTATTTACAAGAGGCCGGATTAAGAAGATAAGATAAACACATTCTTACAATCTGACACTTTGGACACGACTCGTTCGGTGTTTTCTTTGTTCTGAGTTTGTGCGTCGTAAAAACAAACTGAAGACATCGAGTACATGAAGCGTGTGAATATTTACAGCGAAGGAAACGACGTTAAATCCTCTAAATATGTTTAATATTCAGTTTAATATTCTGCCCGTTGCTTTGTGGACGGCTCTGAACTCTCCTGTGTGATACTGAGAGTGAAGCAGCAAAGCGAAACAGAAAGGATTTTGTGAAGGAGCTGAAATATTAAACCTGTTTTGGAGTTATTTAAAGGTCTTCTGTCTGTTCCATCGTCTGCTGCAGGAAGCAAAACGTAACATATAAACATGATCTGTTCCTGCAGCAAAATCAAGTTCTCTTCAAATAAACGGCCTCCAGACAAGAATGAAGCGTCTCTGAGAGTTCAGGGGCTGGAAATGAGTTTATGGACGTGAAGTTTGACATAAACAGACTTAAAACCAGTTTAGGATCAGTGTTCATGGCCTGAGAAGAAGTTTTCAGATGCAAAATTCTACATAAAATTCTTTAAATTCTCCCAAATTCTAGACAAAATGCTTTAAATTCGGGTAAATTTTAGATAAAATGCTTTAAATTTGGCTAAATTTTAGATAAAATGCTTTAAATTCGGCTAAATTTTAGATAAAATGCTTTAAATTCGGCTAAATTTTAGATAAAATGCTTTAAATTCGGCTAAATTCTCGATAAAGTGCTTAAAATTCTGCCAAATTCTAGATAAAATGCCTAAAATTCGGCTAAATTTTAGATAAAATGCTTCAAATTCTGCTCTGGCCTAATAAAACGGAACAAAACATACGACACACAGACAAAATGAAGGAAGTGGGGGGTTGTTGTTTCGTACAGTTTTCCACTGCAGTTCATAAATATATTTACATTTTGAGGCTGTCAAATCAAATTTGCATTTACATATTTTCTGTTCCCTCATATTTTTGTTTTCCGTTCTCAGCGAAAAAAACAAGAATGAACCGGTGAGTTCAGAGTGATCTGGTGCGGTTCTGTACGCTGAACGGTCGTTACGTGGCTTTTCTGGGCGAGGGCGTCTCCCGCTCGTCTCCCGCTCGTCTCCCGCTCGTCTCCCGCTCGTCTCCCGCTCGTCTCCCGCTCGTCTCCCGCTCGTCTCCCGCTCGTCTCCATGGAGATGTTTTTGTTTTCCCTGTAATGTTCGGCCGCTCTTATCTCAGTCACGGCTCAGAGCGTTTGTCCTGCAGAAGAGTTCAGCAGGTGTGAGACTGTGAGCCGTAAAAACACTTTCCTCAGAACCTGAACTGGGCCAAGTTTGGATTTTGTTCCCAGAAATGTGTGAAGTTTAGTAAGAGACCCGAGATCTGTGGAAGGGCGAGCCCACTCTCCTGAAGAACACATCTTTATTGTTTATTACATTCTCTCAGTCCGGACTCAGACTGAACCCTGGTCCAGGAGCTTTCTGCAGCTGAGGCAAAGGAATGAGAAATACTTTTCACTCGGGCTGTGCCAAAATGGTGAAATATCGATAAATCGTATTGTTTAAGGTGATGAGACGGGATCGATATCGTGGGCTGCCGTATCAATAAGTCGCCAAGAGGATTTTTTGGTTTACAGTGACCCCTGGTTTATGGCGGGGGTCACGTTTAAAAAAGAAACCTGTGAAGTATCAGCTTTATTTTTACTATTATCATATAATCCAGTCCTGGACTATGGACTGAAGCCAAAGATCAAACCTGTTTTCAGGCCCAAGCGTCTGTTTAAGAAATAAAAAT
>CM060657.1:41731075-41736075 GCA_030686955.1 Odontamblyopus rebecca
ATGTTGTTTTTTGTTTTTGTGTTTTTTAGAACACAAATTAAAGCTGCACCACGTAAGCTTTCCACTTCCGTGAAGCAACAGGAAGTAGGCGTGTCCCTCAGGATCTGACTCGTAAACTGTTAGACTCCAGCGCTTCTGAGTGTCGCGATAAAACCGTCCGAAGTGTCGAGTACTTCCTGTAATCGTCTGGACAGAGGTTTCCTGTTTCTCTTTTATCAGTTTTCCGTTGGAGCTCTCAGAGGAACGTAACACGCATGACGGCAGAGGAGGAGACGGAGGGTTAGATGTTCTGAGATGGAGCATTATGAGATCTTCTGAGGAGATGTTTTCAGGAGAGTGAGATGGTTTCAGATGTTCTGAGGAGGTGATGGAGCAGAGTGAGGTTGAGGAGAATTAAATAATCTGAGGAGGCGGTGGAGGTGAGTGTGGGATGTTTGGAGACGGAGATGGAGGACAGTGAGATGCTCTGTGGAGGAGATGGAGCAGAGTTGGATCTTATGAGGAGGCGGTGGAGAATTAGATCTTCTGGTTAAGTGACGGCTGAAAGTGAAATGTTCTGTGGCGATTGAGATGTTCTGAGGAGGTGAGGGAGGAGGATGCGATCTTCTAAAGGTGTGGCAGAGAATTAGGTCTTTTTGAGTAGGTGATGGAGGACGGTGGAATGTTCTCTGGAGATTGAGATGTTCTGAGGAAGACATGGAACAGAGCGAGATGTTCTGAGGTGGTGATGGAGCGTTGATTGATTGGTTGTCACTGAATGAAGGGAGCAGAAGAGTGAAAAGAGGAGGTGATGGAGCAGAGTTGGCTCTTATGAGGAGAGAAAGATGTTTTTTAGGAGGTGGAGCAGCGTGAGATCCTATGAGGAGGTGATGGAGGATGAAATCTTCTGGTTAAGTGATGGCAGAAAGTGAAATGTTCTGTGGAGATTGAGATGTTCTGAGGAGGCGAGGGAGCAGACTCGGATGTTTTCCTGGATCCCGGTTCTTCGTAGTATTGTGTTTTCCACCGTACTCCAGCTCCGCCCTCTCCGCGCTCCTCCTCCTCCTGCAGTCAAATCAGATCTGCTGCTTTGTGAAGTGCGGTTCTTCAGAGTTTCCGCCGCTGGCTCCGGTCCCGCTGACTCACACTGGCATTTCGGTAGTAAATGGTTTCAAGATGGCGGGCTCCGGGAAGGCTCCTCGCTCCGGCTCCTCTGGCCCTCCTCTCTCCTCGGGTTATGTAACGGCAGGAGGGGTTCCGAACACAAAGGCGGATTGAGCGATTCGGCTCCTGGCGTCGTAAACGTGCAGATTCTTTCGTTTTACTACGACTGTGGCACAATAAAACTCCAACTGCGGCATGTTCCTGGTGTGGAAGAAATGCGCAGGAACTTACAGGCACGCGCTAAAACTGCTTTGTGTGACATTCCTGCCGCTTTTCTCCACGGAGATGTTCTTGATTGGTCTGAGATGTTTCACAGTGCGGCTTTAAACCTTTCTATCTCCATGGAGACCAAACCAGACCAAGTTCCAAATCAGATCTGCGGTGTTTTTCTGAGGTGTTTTTGAGCTTTAAAAAACCCACCCGTGATTGAATAAATGTAAAGCAGAGCTGTTTAAAGTCGCACTGTGGAACATTCCGGGCAGAGCGACAACGTATCCATGGAAACAAGCAAGTGACGGACCCCCGACTGAAAAGTTACACAGTGCAGCTTTAATTTCGAAGCAGTTTTTTTTGTTTTTTGTTTTAAATCAGTGGAATATTTTGTTTCCGTGCGGATGTTGTTGCTTTGGAATGTTCCGCAGTGTGGCATTAAACTTTAGATTCACTCACAGATGTTTTTTTTATTGCTAAACGGGCGGGAAGGGGGTCGCCTCTCCGCAGATCTGACCTGGAACTTGGGTCCGGTTTGGTCTCCGTGAAGACAGAACGTGCGAAACATCGTGAAACCTCAAACTGTGGGACATTCTAGACAAAGAAACCGCATCTCCATGGAGAAAAGCACCAGGAAAGTTCCACAGTGCAGCTTTAGCGGACCCGGTGGTTCCTTGTTGTAAAGCGCGTTGAGCGTCTTGAAGGTGGAAAAAGTGCTGTGACTATTTACTAAGGTCGGATTTTGTAGGATTTTTTTCTATTTTCACAACTTTTTAACGTTTTTAAATCCTCGAAGCGTCTAAAAGTGACGCCGTTGCTTTGGAATGTTCCGCAGTACGGCATTAAACTGGTCTTTCCTGCGGGGAGGGGGGTCGCCTCTCCACAGATCCGACCCGCTCCAGTCAGCTGTATGTACTAATGCTGCGCTGCGGAACATCTCGGGCAAAGGAACGGGGCTGCGCGTCACTGAGAAGTTGCCGACGCGATGCATTTCCGGATACAGTGCAGCTAAATAAATAAATAAATACGGTTCGAAACAGGAAGTTTTGTAATCACTTCGCTGTGGTTCTGTGGTAAATCGTGGCTGTGAGGCTCAGTCCACGAAGTCTGTGCAAAGTTAATATGAAAAACGTCCATTTTGCTCATTAAAACGGCGAAAACGTCGACACAACTGCAGCTTTTACACAAAATAATGAGGTAAAATACGCCTAAAATGACTCTTGGCGATATATCGATGCAGCAGCCCACGATACCGATACTGTATCAGCAAATTAAACGATACGATATGATGATATTTCAGTATTTTTGCGCAGATCTACAAAAGGGAAAACGAGCAGAAACCACCAGGAAACTTCCATCATGTGTCTTTAAATGTAAATACAGGTCTTGTTAAAGGGAACTGTGTGTAATCTGTGATCTGTGTTCAAAAGGGGGATTAGGGATTAGAATCACTGACCTGCGACTCGTCCATGTCCAGTGTTTCTGTAGTCAAGAGTAAATCTGCTTTATCATCGTGAGTAAAACGCGTTCACCTCGGCTCTCGTTTTGTTTCTGTGATTTTTAAATTCACATGAGGCTTCGATTCGGCGAAAACGTTTGGACCGAATTATTTTCCCTTCACAAAATTCAAACCAGACCCAGAAATCTCCACCAAAGAGCGAAGAGTCTGGAGCTCCGTGCACGTTCCCCAAGTCCCAACGCTGAATCTAACACGATTTTTGACTAAAACTAAACCTTTTCTGTCAAAAAGTTTAAAAAAAACCCTCATTATTCCGCACTTCTCGTCTCTCTGGTGGTCACAGGGCATTAAATATACACGTCTGGCATTTCATTATTGCTCTCGGTGGTTTTTGTGAGCGGAGACGCCTCTCCACAGACCCGGCTTGGTGTTGCGGCCTCCTTAAACGATCCCAGTTTCCGAACTCTGAAACACGGCGGCGTTCCAGGCCCAGCGACGCATCTCCATGGAGACAAACCAGTACCAGAAAGTGCCGCAGTGCATCTTTTTAAAGCGCTGAGCTGGCGGCGGGAGGCGGAGCTGATCACAGCGTCGCGCGATTCACAACTGAAGGTCTGCGGTCGGAGGAATCGAGGAGGAGGAGGAGGAGGCGAGGAGGAGGAGGAGGATCCCGGGTTTATGAGACGGAACGTTTGTGTTAAAGTGTGTGAAGGTCCACCTCCTCCTCCTCCTCCTCCTTCTCGCCTCCTCCTCCTCGTCTCCTCCTCCTCGTCTCCTCCTCCTCGCCTCCTCCTCCTCCTCGTCTCCTCCTCGCCTCCTTCTCGCCTTCTCCTCCTCCTCGCCTCCTCCTCGCCTCCTTCTCGCCTCCTCCTCCTTGCCTCCTTCTTGCCTTCTCCTCCTCCTCACCTCCTTCTCGTCTCTTCCTCCTCATCTCCTCCTCCTCCTCGTCTCCTCCTCCTTGTCTCCTCCTCCTCGTCTCCTCCTCCTCATCTCCTCCTCCTCCTCGTCTCCTCCTCCTCGTCTCCTCCTCCTCGTCTCCTCCTCCTCGTCTCCTCCTCCTCGTAAACGCTCCGCAGTCGGAGGACAGAGATCATCAGTCCCATTAGTGATCACATCACATCTGAGAACTGCATCCACAGGGTTTTATTCCGTGTACAAACTGCTCCTGTATTTCAGACCTCTACACACAGCTTTTATTTATTTTTTTGTTTATTTGATTTTATTTTTTTGAGCAAATATAATGTATAACAATAAAAAAGCAGTAGATTAAGAAATTACGTACCAGAAGAGGCAAAAAACCCAGAAGGGCAAAATATTAAAGCCTCCAATTTATGAATTCATTAAAATTGACACAATAAAGTCTTTTGTTTAAACCAGACAAACTATGGCCCAGGGGCCAAATGTGGCCCTGGGACCAGTTGTTTTGGCCCAAACTGCCACAGTTGTACTTTTTATTTGATATTATTTGATGTAAATAATGGTATAATCTTGTAACATTCAAATTATGCTGCAGGTGGATCATTTAAGTTTGGACTTTTATTTCATACGAGGACTCGTAATAATGTGTTTAAAGCAGCTTTAAACATTTGTTTACGTTTTACAGAAATGAAACTTAAAACCACATGACTCATTTGCATAAACTACGCAAAAAAAATGCTTCAGCTTCTGTCAAACTAAAGGACATGACTGGAGTATGAGTGTTCTCTCTGTGACAGAGGATGTTCTGCTGATGCTGAGTCACAGAGATGTTCATGTTAAACTTTTCAGAGATCGTACAGTTGTGCTGTTCACAGACCCTGGCAGAATTTGATAGATTTCTTGTGCATCTTTCAGAGAATATGAATAACACAAAACTTTTCTTTCACTCATAGTTAGTTCTTGGATGAAGCCGTTTCTTATCAAACTCCTGTGTTTCCTCTTTTTAAATCTTAATGAAACAGAAACTACACAAATGACCCAGTGAAGCTGGAGTCTTTTGTGACAGTTGTGGATGTGTTCTTTTCTCTGATGGTAAAGCTGCTCATTCTTCTGGGCAAAAGGCTCCAGTTCCTGTAAATTCTTGGGCTCTTGTCTGAACTGCAGCTTGAATCTGCCCAGAGGCTCAGTGATACTGAGGTCAGAAGAGACGAACACTCCAGAACCTTCACTTTATTCTGCTGGAGCCACAGCTCCACTTTGTGTTCTGGAT
>CM060657.1:41743575-41798575 GCA_030686955.1 Odontamblyopus rebecca
AAGAACGGAATAACTAAAAGAATGAAACAGAAAGAATGTAAAATAAACTAAAGAATGAAATAATGAACAAAAGTAAGAAAAAAATTAAAAAGAAACAAAAGGAAGAACAAACGAAAGAACGAAAAAGAGCAAAATGGCAAAAGAAAGAACAAAAGAGCAAACAAATGAACGAAGGAAAGAAACAATGAAAAAGAACAAACGGACAAATTAAAGAAAGAACGGATGAAAGAACTAAAGAAAGAAAGAACTAAAAACTAAAAAGAATGAAATAACGAACGAAAGTAAGAAAAACTAAAGAAAAAAGGAAGAATGAATGAACGAAGGAAAGAAACAATGAAAAAGAACAAACGGACAAATTAAAGAAAGAACGGATGAAAGAACTAAAGAAAGAAAGAACTAAAAACTAAAAATAATGAAATAACGAACAAAAGTAAGAAAAAACAAAATGGAAAGAGCAAAAGGAAGAACAAACCTAACAAAAGAACAAACAAAAATGAATAAAGGAAAGAAAGAACAAACGAAATAACTAAAGAAAGAACGAAACAGAAAGAATGTAAAATAAAGAACTAAATAATGAACGAAAGTAAGAAAAAACAAAAAAGAAAGAACAAAGGAACAAATGAAAGAACGAAAAAGAAACAACAAAAAAGAAAGAAAGAAACTGGTGTAAATCTGGTCCAGAGAGATTTGGATTTCGCTCCATCTGTAAAGACGATAAACGACTGAAGCGTTTTAGAGTCGGTTATTCTGTAGAATATCGTAATATCGTGAAATATCGAACCGTGACGCTCGGGTATCGTTACATCATCACTAGAGATGGTCCTGATTAAGATTTTTTTGACTTCCAATACATTTTTTTTTAAGTAGAGCCTCTTTTCGATCCCTTTTTGTGCAGCGTCGTGAAGGAAGTTCGAACCTCGGCTCCAAAAAGTCCATTAAACGACGAAGCCGATGTTTCCGTTTGATCGTTTGATCGTCTAAAGCGATGAATTCCTCAATCCTCTGTGTTATTTTCTTGGACTTGTCGCCCATTTCGAGGCTTTACTCTTCTCTTCGCTGCTGTGGCTTTGCGTTTGGCTCTTTTAAATCTCAAACTCGTCCGGATGATTCGTTTGTAAGTGAAGAATCAGGTCAAAAACATGTGAAACCGGATCCGATACTGTCCGATACTCATAAAAGAGCCGGATCACATCCCTAATCCCTACAGTTAGTCTTTTATATTTAGTTCTGCCTTATGTTTATTTAGTTTTTAATGTGCTCGGTTTTCCTTCCCTCGAAATAACAATAATTATATAAAACGAATCCACATAAAGTAAAGGTTTGTTCCGGGTTGAGTCCCGGTTTTGCTGTGGTGCTTGTGTGAGTGTGAACACAGACCACAGCTCCAGGGAGGGGCCCGTTAGGGACTGTTGGTAATTAGCTGGTCCAGCACAGGAAACGGGCCCCTGTGATTGTGTTAATGCAGAGCTCCACTCGTCACTGTCAGGGTCGGACCTGCAGGAGGCGGAGCACAAACGGCACATCAACAACTGAGAATACACTGAAAATGCACTGAGAATTCACTGAAAATCCACGGAAAATCCACTGAAAATCCACTAAAATTCTACTAAAAATACACTAAAAATACACTGAGAAATCCACTAAATTCCATTAAAAATTCATTAAAAATCCACTGAAAATCCACAGAAAATGGGCTTCGGGTCCGGATGTTTCAGCAGACCCGTGTGTGGAATAAGCTGCACTAAAACCAGGTTCATGTGCGACGAATCAGAATCAGATTTTGGGAATATTTATTTATTTAGAATCGGCTCAAAGTAAAACTCAGATGTTTTTCACTTGTGTCGTGCAGCTGCAGTTTATTTTCACGTCACTGACTTGGACTTAATTATGGATCAGAAACACAGATCCTGGTTCAGTTTCCTTCTGGTTTAGTCCTGGTTTAATCCCGGTTTATCCAGGGTTTATTCATGATTTAGTCCTTCTTTAGTTCCAGTTTAGTTGCAATTTAGTCCTGGTTTAGTCCCAGTTTAGTCCTTGTTTAGCCCTGATTTCGTCCTGGTTTCGCCCTGGTTTTGTCCCCGTTTAGTCCCGGTTTAGTCCTCACGCTCCGGTCTCCTGCAGGAACAGTAAGAAGGAGGCGGTTTAGACCCGGTTTAGACCCGGTTTAGTCCCGGTTTAGACCCGGTTTAGTCCCGGTTTAGTCCTCACGCTCCGGTCTCCCTGCAGGAACAGTAAGAAGGAGGCGGATTAGTCCGGGTTTAGACCCGGTTTAGACCCGGTTTAGTCCCGGTTTAGTCCTCACGCTCCGGTCTCCCTGCAGGAACAGTAAGGAGGCGGCGGTTTAGACCCGGTTTAGACCCGGTTTAGACCCGGTTTAGACCCTGTTTAGTCCTCACGCTCCGGTCTCCCTGCAGGAACAGTAAGAAGGAGGCGGTTTAGACCCGGTTTAGACCCGGTTTAGACCCGGTTTAGACCCGGTTTAGACCCTGTTTAGTCCTCACGCTCCGGTCTCCCTGCAGGAACAGTAAGAAGGAGGCGGTTTAGACCCGGTTTAGACCCGGTTTAGTCCCGGTGTAGTCCTCACGCTCTGGTCTCCCTGCAGGAACAGTAAGAAGGAGGCGGTTTAGACCTGGTTTAGACCCGGTTTAGTCCCGGTTTAGTCCTCATGCTCCGGTCTCCCTGCAGGAACAGTAAGAAGGAGGCGGTTTAGACCTGGTTTAGACCCAGTTTAGTCCCGGTTTAGTCCTCACGCTCCGGTCTCCCTGCAGGAACAGTAAGAAGGAGGCCGACCTGGAGGCGGCGCTGCTGCGTCTGAGGGAACTCGAGGCTTTGCTGAACTCCAAAGAGGCGAGTCTGAGCACAGCGCTGGGAGAGAGGAGGAACCTGGAGGCCGAGGCCAAGGAGCTCAAGGCCCAGATCGCCAAGGTACAAGTCCTGGTTTAGACCTGGTTTAGACCTGGGGTTTAGACCCAGTTTAGTCCTGGTTTAGACCCGGTTTAGACCTGGTTTAGACCTGGTTTAGACCTGGGGTTTAGACCCAGTTTAGTCCTGGTTTAGGCCTGGTTTAGACCTGGGTTAGTCCTGGTTTAGGCCTGGTTTAGACCTGGTTTAGGCCTGGTTTAGGCCTGGTTTAGAGCTGGTTTAGCCATGGGTTAGACCTGGGGTTTAGACCCAGTTTAGTCCTGGTTTAGACCTGGTTTAGACCTGGGGTTTAGACCCAGTTTAGTCCTGGTTTAGACCCGGTTTAGACCTGGTTTAGACCTGGTTTAGACCTGGGGTTTAGACCCAGTTTAGTCCTGGTTTAGACCTGGTTTAGACCTGGTTTAGACCTGGTTTAGACCTGGTTTAGACCTGGTTTTGAGTCTGTCCTGTGCCTGCAGCTGGAGTCGAGCCTGGCGGACGTGAAGAAGCAGCTTCAGGAGGAGATGCTGAGGAGGGTGGACGCCGAGAACCGTCTGCAGACCCTGAAGGAGGAGCTGGAGTTCCAGAAGAACATCTACAACGAGGTCAGGACCACAGGGGGTCCACGGCCGCTAAACAGTTTGGAAAAATCTACTGAAAAATCCTCCTGGAGAAGCATCGAAACGGCAGCTCACGATATCAATACTGCGCCAAATTAAATAATACGATATATCGATATTTTAACATTTTTGCACAGCCTCAAAACAGTGACTTTTATTCCACTTTTCTCAACCAAACTTTGTAAAATACCTTATGAGCAAATAGTACAAGCAGTGTTTTTCTTGAAATGTAGTAATGAGGTTTTTTTTATATAAGGGAGGCAACGATTCTCAAAAAACAGATCGAATCGTTTGAGTCTGGTGTGTCGATTCGATTCCGTGTCGAGTTCAGTTCTCACGAAACAGAAAGTAAAACATCTTTACAGAGGCTCACTGCTGTGGTACAGAGCTTTTCCACATCAGTGTCGGTCTGTGGAGCTTCGGCTAATGTTTTTCTGTGTGTAAATGTGGCGTATTCTCCTCCAGCTTCATAAATCTGCCCCAAAACTTCAACCAACAAGGTCGACAAAGGAGAAACATTCTTCATGAAGAATTTATCCACAACGATCGAGGGAAGAAAGACGAAAACTTAAAGGAAACAGCGACGAGCATCAGTGAAACGACTGAGCAACACCAACGTTCTGGTCCTGGAGACGAGTCACAAATCTGTCTGAGCTCAGATCCACAACAGGAAATGGAGTTTTTGTTGTAATTGTTGAATCTGAACCAGTTCCTTCTGTTTTCTCCAGGACCAGAACGTTGGTGCTGCTCAGTCGTTTCACTGATGCTCGTCGTCGTTTCCTTTAATCTTTCGTCTTTCTGCCCTCGATCGTTGTGGGTAAATTCTGGGGTAATAAGCCTCACACCGCCCCCCCTAATATAAATGAATAGGAAGAAGGTTCAATTCTGGGCCCCTAAGACCGACCCCTTAGTCCCCCTTTGGTCCACTCCCCTGTTTATTCAGATCCATCACATTTTTAAACTGTCGGGACCTTAAAACGGCTAATGGCACGTTTCAGGTCATGTTTACAGGAGAACAGTGAGTGCAGTAGAACTGAACGCTGCCCCCTGGTGTGCAGGAGCAGCGCGAGAGCCGGACACGTCACGAGAGCCGCCTGGTGGAGCTGGACGGCAGCCGGCAGATGGACTTCCAGTCGAAGCTGCAGGAGGCTCTGGCTGATCTCAGGGCCCAGCACGAGGAGCAGGTCCGACTGTACAAGGAGGAGCTGGAGAAGACCTTCACGGCCAAGGTGCACCCCGTTTATTCAGTCATTACCTTCAGAATCAAAGGGCACAGCTTGATTCAGGGGGTACATACATGTTTTGTCATGACCGAAAGGGTTTAGGCTGAAGTCAAATGTGCTTCTAATACTGAACCCTGTTTAGCAATAAACAAGAACTCCAAGAAAAGCAGCAGATCGACTGCAAACACTCTTCAACATATGACGAAATATAAAAGAACTAAACAAACCAAAACCAAATATGCACGGATCCTTCATTTGCTCCACACTGTTCAAAAAGTACTGGCTTATCACTTTTTTTAAAGCCACACTGCAAAAAACTAAATCTAGTCAAGCTAAAATAACTTTGATTAAGAAGGTTTTTGAGTAAATTTCACTTATGCCAGTGCAATAAGATTTTTTTTACTTAAAATAAGAAAAACAACTTTTTGCTACAACTATAATTATATAAAAGCTGTTTGAACATGGAACCTATTCACTTATTCATTAAACTTCTAATTATTCATATCCATAACATTTTTAAACTGCAACTGTAATAATTATGGTGATATAATCGTTAGTGCCGACTCGAGACTAGAATGAAGCAGTGTCAGAACAAGTCGATAACGAATCCGAAAACAAGATGAAGAACCTGAAATTTGCACCGAGAACGAAGGAAAACGACGACATTCAGATGATCTGTGCCCCAAACCCTGACACACTCCTGTCCCAGCAGGTCATAGACGTGTGAATGAGGGCGTTTTGCAGCTAGAAACTGTAATAAAAACATGTAACATACAAATATTTACACTTTTAGCAGACGTAGGAAAGCAGGAAGCACCAATACTGATCCTGAACGAGCTGAATTTGGCATCAGTGTGTTCCCCGGGTCTTATTGTGTGTCTGTAATGTGTGTAAAAGTGTAAATGTGTGTGTGCAGCTGGAGAACGCTCGGGACTCGTCCAACAGGAACAGTCACATGGTGGGAGTCGCTCAGGAGGAGCTGCACCAGACCAGGATCAGGATGGAGGGAATGACCGACCAGCTCAGCCTGCTGCAGAAACAGGTGCAAAACACATGAAAACACATGAAAACACATGAAAACACATGAAAACACATGAAAACACATGAAAACACATGAAAACACACACACTCACACACAGGTACACACAGGTACACACAGGTACACACAGGTACACACAGGTACACACAGGTACACACAGGTACACACAGGTACACTCCTCTGCTCAGCCTGCTCCAGAAACAGATGCAAAACACATGAAAACACGTAGACGCACAGACTAGATCAGTGGTTCTGAACTTGGGTTCGATCGCCCCAGGGGTTCAGGGTCAGTCTCAGGGGTTCAGGGTCAGTCTCAGGGGTTCAGGGTCAGACTCAGGGGTTCAGGGTCAGTCTCAGGGGTTCAGGGTCAGTCTCAGGGGTTCAGGGTCAGTCTCAGGGGTTCAGGGTCAGACTCAGGGTTCAGGGTCAGACTCAGGGGTTCAGGGCCGTCTCAGGGGTTCAGGGTCAGTCTCAGGGGTTCAGGGTCAGTCTCAGGGTTCAGGGCCGTCTCAGGGGTTCAGTCTCAGGGGTTCCGGTTCAGTCTCAGGGTTCAGGGTCAGTCTCTGGGGTTCAGGGTCAGTCTCAGGGGTTCAGGGTCAGTCTCTGGGGTTCAGGGTCAGACTCAGGGGTTCAGGTCAGTCTCAGGGGTTCAGGGTCAGACTCAGGGGGTTCAGGGCCGGCACTCAGGGTTCAGGGTCAGTCTCAGGGGTTCAGGGTCAGACTCAGGGGTTCAGGGTCAATCTCGGGGGGTCAGGGTCAGTCTCAGGGGTTCAGGGTCAGTCTCTGGGGTTCAGGGTCAGTCTCTGGGGTTCAGGGTCAGTCTCGGGGGTTCAGGGTCAGTCTCAGGGTTCAGGGTCAGTCTCAGGGGTTCAGGGTCAGACTCAGGGTTCAGGGTCAGTCTCAGGGGTTCAGGGCCGTCTCAGGGGTTCAGGGTCAGTCTCTGGGGTTCAGGGTCAGTCTCGGGGGTTCAGGGTCAGTCTCGGGGGTTCAGAGTCAGTCTCAGGGGTTCAGGGTCAGTCTCAGGGGTTCAGGGTCAGACTCAGGGGTTCAGGGTCAGTCTCAGGGGTTCAGGGTCAGTCTCAGGGGTTCAGGGTCAGACTCAGGGGTTCAGGGTCAGTCTCAGGGGTTCAGGGTCAGTCTCAGGGGTTCAGGGTCAGTCTCAGGGGTTCAGGGTCAGTCTCAGGGGTTCAGGGTCAGTCTCAGGGGTTCAGGGTCAGACTCAGGGGTTCAGGGTCAGTCTCATACGTTTGCTGGTGTCTTGTTTGGCCGTTATCGGCTGCAGGACATTTTGTGAGCGCAGTCGTCTTGTGACTGTGGTGATGGTGTCGTGTCATTTCTCTCTTAATATTTTCCCTTCATACGAACTATGTCGAACAAAAACAAAGTGTTGGATGAATATGTGTCATATGGATTCACATGTGCACCAATAAAATACATAAACCTATGTTTGAATTTGAAAAAAAAACATTTTATTTCTCCAGTTAAGAAGGGTTCGGTGAATGTGCAGATGAAACTAAAATCTATTACTACCTCCTCTCCACTCTCAAGGTTCAAGGTTCACTTTATTGTCAAAAGTCTATGAACATAGAAATTTGAAATTGCGTTTAGCGAGTCTCCAATGTGCAGTTTAAGACATATAAAAAAAACATCTAAAAAGGACAGTAGTTACACATACACACTATACATGCACACTACACTACACACTATACATGCACACTACACTACACACTATACATGCACACTACACTACACACTATACATGCACACTACACTACACACTATACATGCACACTACACTACACACTATACATGCACACTACACTACACACTATACATACACACTACACTACACACTATACATGCACACTACACTACACACTATACATGCACACTACACTACACACTATACATACATAGTGCTTTCACTCCAACACACCCATTCAGAGACACACATACACATGTGCATAAAAAAGAGTAGCAGTGTGATACAGACCTGTACGATTAGCACACACACGTACACACACACGAGCACACACACGTGCACACACACGAGCACACACACGAGCACACACACGAGCACACACACGAGCACACACACGTACACACACACGAGCACACACACGAGCACACACACGAGCACACACACGTGCACACACACAGTGTGAGGTAAGACAGAAGTCCAATCGCTCATAGCAACGGGAGTGCAATCAGTGGGCAATAAGAGTTTGTGCAATAGTTTAAAACCAATATATAAGGTGCAAAAGACATGTTCTTGAATGTTCTTGAATGTTCAACTGTTCATGTTATCCTCCTCAATGTGTCTCCTGTTCTGTCTCAAAACTGTGAGTCACTTTCTCTTTTATTTTAGTTTTATTGATTTAAAAGGGCCGATGCATATTGGACGCAGCCTGAAGGCGACTTTACATGTGTCGTCCCTGCAGGTCAGAGCGAAGCAACAGAAGAACTTCACACAACAAACTGTCAATGACAATTCACAGGACAAAAATGGTAGAAACTGCACAAAAAGAAAGTCCTGACATAAACACCGACATTTAGGAGGTTTTAAATGTGCTGAACGTGGTCGAGTCTCTTCTTGCAGCCGGGAGGTTCCAGATTTCTGTTCTTGACTGAAAACTCCTGCAGACTGAATGTTGTGTGTGTATAAAGTGTCACACAGTCGCCTCAGGTACAGACTCTTCTTACTCAAGACCTTATACACTGAGCAGGCGAGTTTAAAGTTTCTAAAATTTCCAAAACTACTTCTTCTTCTCCTGTCTTGCCGACACAAATTTGGGGGCCCGTGCCAGAAAACTCACACGGGCCCCTTCTCATATTAATGAACAGGCAGAGGTTCCAGTTCTGGGCCCGGGACCGCAGACCTTTTCGCCCCTTGTTCGTGCACATTTCTTCCTCCCCTGACCCTGTGCTCCTCCTGCAGCTGTCCCAGTCCGAGGCGAAGGTCCGGGAGCTGGAGGAGTCGCTGGGCCGGGAGAGGGACGCCATGAGGAGGCGTCTGGAGGAGAAGGAGAGGCAGATGGCCGAGCTGACGGCGCGAATGCAGCAGCAGCTGGACGAGTACCAGGAGCTGCTGGACATCAAGCTGGCCCTGGACATGGAGATCAACGCCTACAGGAAGCTGCTGGAGGGCGAGGAGGAGCGGTGAGCGGTGAACTGTGGCAATCTGGGTTTAGTTTGTGCTGCTTTAGTTTTAGAGATATTAACCATTCTTTTACAGGTCAAAGTTAGGGTCAGCCTGCCCCCCAAGAAACCTCAAAATGCTTGAAAACGCACAAAATGGAGTCACTTGTGCGTTTGTGCGATTCTGGTTCTTAAGATTTGAGCTGTTTTCGGCCGATGACGTCAACCCCGACTGCCCGAAAATGTTAAAACGTGCTAAAAAATCGCGAACTATCACCTAAATCCCCAGGCCCTGAAATGACGTAACGTAATCAGCGAAATAAGTAAACAAGAACTAAAAATATGAACGCAAAAAGTAAAATACATGTTTTGAGCGGCTGGATGACGTCATCGACCGAAAATAAATATCTTAACCCCTTAACGCCTGAATTTATATAGATGTATATTAAAAAAGTGTGTTTTTGCCTTTAACTAGATGGTAAATTAAGTTTAGATTATTAATTTGACTATAGCAAAAAACCTTTTAGGTTATCAGAGCGTTCTTCATTCACTCCAGACCACAGGGACGTCCTTGTTTATTTTCCAATCTCCTTCACCCTCAAACTCTATTCTACTAAATATTGTGAGGTATTTGAGGTTCACATATCGCCCTGTGCCCGCAGCCTGCGCCTGTCCCCCAGCCCGTCCTCCAGGGTCACCGTGAGCAGGACGTCGGGCTCTGGGCACAGCCGGGTGCTTTACTCCCAGACCACCTCCAGCGCCAAGGCCGTGTCCAGCAGCCGCAACTCGTCCGGGACCCACGCCGCCGACGCCAGCAGCAGCCGCAACTCCTCCGGGACCCACGCCGCCTCCGCCGCCGCCGCCACCGCCCAGGCCACGTCCACCACCCCGGCGCCGTCCAGCAGCAGGACCTCCTCCGGCGCCAGTGCCAAGAGGAAGCGCGTGGAGCTGGACTCAGAGAGCGCCGGCCTGGGCTCGGTCATCAAAAGCCGGGTGAGCCAGGGGGCGTCTGCCAGCGGCCGGGTCACGGTGGACGAGGTGGACCTGGAGGGCAAGTTCATCCGCCTCAGCAACAAGTCTGACGAGGTACGACTGCAGCAAGCACCAGACACCACGTGCACGAAGGCCCATCACACGCAAAACTATGCAAAAACTACGCTAACCGACATAAAAACTACACAAAAAACAACACAAACCTACACAAAACCTACACAAAACTACACAAAACCTACACAAACCTACACAAAACCTACACAAAAACTACACAAACCTACACAAACACTACATGAATCCTATACAGAAACTGTCGTTCCTTTGTGCTGCTTTAGTTTTGGAGAAATTAACGATTCTTTTACAGGTCAAACTGGGGTCAGACCCACAGGAAGCTTCAAAATGCTCGAAAACGCCCAAAATGGAGTCAATCGTTTGTGCAAAAAGTTTCATTTGTGCGATTCTGGTTCTTCAGATATTCAGTTTTATTTTCGGTCGATGACGTCGTCCAGAACCTCAGATTGTGAAACGGCCTCAAAACAGCAGAAAATGAAACCAAACGTTTCTATTTCGTTTGTGCTCTGACGGTTTTCTGTTCTCCTCGTGCTCAGGACCAGGCGATGGGCAACTGGCAGCTCAAGAACCAGGCAGGAGGGGGCGCTGTGCTCGCCTACAAGTTTCCCCACAAGTTCACCCTGAAGGCCGGAGCCAGTGTCACGGTACAGTCCCCCTGAGTCCTGCTTTAGTCCTGCTTTAGTCCTGGTTTAGTCCTGCTTTAGTCCTGGTTTAGTCCTGCTTTAGTCCTGCTTTAGTCCTGCTTTAGTCCTGCTTTAGTCCTGGTTTAGTCCTGCTTTAGTCCTGGTTTAGTCCTGGTTTAGTCCTGCTTTAGTCCTGCTTTAGTCCTGCTTTAGTCCTGCTTTAGTCCTGCTTTAGTCCTGCTTTAGTCCTGGGTCAGGTAGTGGATTGCATCAAGTGTTTCTATTAGTACTTTGTTATTTGGCTGTTTCACCTGCCTGTGCTCACTGCCCCTGTCTCTCTGCCCCTGTCTCTCTGCCCCTGTCTCTCTGCCCCTGTCTCTCTGCCCCTGTCTCTCTGCCCCTGTCTCTCTGCCCCCGTCTCTCTGCCCCCGTCTCTCTGCCCCCATCTCACTGCCCCGTCTCTCTGCCCCCGTCTCTCTGCCCCCGTCTCTCTGCCCCCGTCTCTCTGCCCCCGTCTCTCTGCCCCCGTCTCTCTGCCCCCGTCTCTCTGCCCCTGTCTCTCTGCCCCCGTCTCTCTGCCCCCGTCTCTCTGCCCCCGTCTCACTGCCCCTGTCTCTCTGCCCCTGTCTCTCTGCCCCTGTCAGGTGTGGGCGGCGTCAGGGGGCGGGACCCACAGTCCCCCCACAGACCTGCTGTGGAAGAGCCAGGACTCGTGGAGCACCGGAGACCTGCTGATGACCACTCTGATCAACGCCAACGGAGAGGTCCGAGAAACCACCACCGGGTCCTGGTTCGGTCCTGGTTTAGTCCTGGTTCAGTCCTGGTTTAGTCCTGGTTCAGTCCTGGTTCAGTCCTGGTTTAGTCCTGGTTCAGTCCTGGTTTAGTCCTGGTTCAGTCCTGGTTTAGTCCTGGTTCAGTCCTGGTTCAGTCCTGGTTTAGTCCTGGTTCAGTCCTGGTTTAGTCCTGGTTTAGTCCTGGTTCAGTCCTGGTTTAGTCCTGGTTTAGTCCTGGTTTAGTCCTGGTTCAGTCCTGGTTCAGTCCTGGTTCAGTCCTGGTTTCTAGTCTTAGTTTAGTCCTGGTTTTTAGTTCTGGTTCAGTCCTGGTTTAGTCCTGGTTTTTGTTCTGTTTTAGTCCTTGTTTAGTCTTTGTGTAGTCCTACGTTAGTCCTGGTTTAGTGCTGGTTTAGTTCTGGATTTCATTCCTGGTTTTTAGTCCTGTTTTAATTCTAGTTTAGTCCTGGTTTCGTCTTGGTTTAGTCCTGTTTTTTTGTTCTGTTTTAGTCCTGTTTTTTAGTCCTGTTTTTAGACCTAGTTCAGTCCTGGTTCAGTCCTGGTTTTTAGTCCTGGTTCAGTCCTGGTTCAGTCCTGGTTTAGACCTAGTTTAGTCCTGGTTCAGTTCTAACTCGTGGATGTTGTTGACAGGAGTTGGCCTCCAGGAAAGTGACCGTAGTTCTGATGGACGACGACGAAGATTCGGTAACAAAGACACATGAATATTTCCTGTGTTTTCATCTTTTTTCATCTAAAAGTGTCTCATGTTCTTCATATATTCAGACCAACAGTTCACACATGCAAATAAAATGTAGAAATAAATGTATAATTGTGAGTTTCTGTGTTTCGCAGACCACTCACAGTGACTACAACCTGCGCAGTCGTACGGTGATCTGCGACGCCTGCGGGCAGCCGTCAGAGAGGGGCGGGACCTGCGGGGGCGGCCTCCCGGAGGGGCTCGGCGGGCACTCCTTCTTCATGGGACACAACCAGGTAAAACTGCACGACAACCGGGTAAAACTGCACGACAACCGGGTAAAACTGCACGACAACCGGGTAAAACTGCACGACAACCGGGTAAAACTGCACGGCAACCGGGTAAAACTGCACGGCAACCGGGTAAAACTGCACGACAACCGGGTAAAACTGCACGACAAACGGGTAAAAGTGCACGACAACCGGGTAAAAGTGCACGACAACCGGGTAAAACTACACGACAACCGGGTAAAACTGCACGACAACCGGGTAAAACTGCACGACAAACTGGTAAAACTGCACGACAAACGGGTAAAACTGCACGACAACCGGGTAAAACTGCACGACAACCGGGTAAAACTGCACGGCAACAGGGTAAAAGTGCACGACAACCGGGTAAAACTACACGACAACCGGGTAAAACTACACGACAACCGGGTAAAACTGCACGGCAACCGGGTAAAACTGCACGGCAACCGGGTAAAACTGCACGGCAACCGGGTAAAACTGCACGGAAACCGGGTAAAACTGCACGGCAACCGGGTAAAATTGCACGACAACCGGGTAAAACTGCACGACAAACTGGTAAAACTGCACGACAAACGGGTAAAACTGCACGACAACCGGGTAAAAGTGCACGACAACCGGGTAAAACTGCACGACAACCGGGTAAAACTGCACGACAACCGGGTAAAACTGCACGACAACCGGGTAAAACTACACGACAACCGGGTAAAACTGCACGACAACCGGGTAAAACTGCACGACAACCGGGTAAAACTACACGACAACCGGGTAAAACTGCACGACAACCGGGTAAAACTACACGACAACCGGGTAAAACTGCACGACAACCGGGTAAAACTGCACGACAACCGGGTAAAACTGCACGACAACCGGGTAAAACTACACGACAACCGGGTAAAACTGCACGGCAACCGGGTAAAACTACACGGCAACCGGGTAAAACTACACGACAACCGGGTAAAACTACACGACAACCGGGTAAAACTACACGACAACCGGGTAAAACTACACGACAACCGGGTAAAACTACACGACAACCGGGTAAAACTACACGGCAACCGGGTAAAACTGCACGACAACCGGGTAAAACTACACGGCAAACGGGTAAAACTACACGGCAAACGGGTAAAACTGCACGACTACCAGAACCAGACCTGACAGTTCGGCCTGTGGTACTTGGCTCACACTCGGACTAAAGGACAAAAGTTTAGACTTCGGCGTCTCGTTGGACGCCTCTAGTTGGAGCTGTTCAGACCGTGGTGCTGAAATCTCGTTGGAGCCTTTGCGTTTGAAGGCCGACAGGGGCGAGTGCCTTTGGACATTTTGAGAGAGGCGCTGTGTGCGGGTTCATGACATCGTTCAGTTTCATCACCGGCTTCAGCTGTGCTTTGGTCCGTCTCAGCCCCAGTTTGTCCTTCTGTCCCACTCTGGACAAACACGGACTGGAACTCGGCGCATAGTAAAGCCAGAAGTTCAGATCTTTGACTCTGGTGTCTGAGGCTCAAACGGGGACACACCGCGAATCTTCTCTCTGTTCTCAGGTTCCACAATGAGCTCGGAAAAACAGCCTTTTCCACCTCTGCTGCTCTGACGGGAATAACAGAGGAACACATCTGCCTTAGTTCCTTCAGTGCCGAGTTTTCCGAGTGTGGAACTGAAGTGCACATGTTGTTCTTGAGCCAATCTTCATGATTTTATATTTTATGTGTCAGTGCCTCTCGGCCGATCTCCCTCCAAAAAGAGAGTTTATCTCACGGGGCTTCCTGGTAAAATAAAGGTTAAATAAATAAAAATAAAAATAGAAATGGACAGCGCTAACGCGTTAGCCGGCGCATTCCAAACAGGAAGTGCTCCAGGCGGCTCTTCAGGCTCGTCTCTCTGGACCTGCTGCTCTGAGCCTCGTCATTTTGGTCTTAAATGTTCGTCTGAAGCTGCGACACAGGATCCTGAACTTTTCATTTCATTATTTTGTTCCTAAATCAAGATCTGAACATAAATAACGGACCAATCAGACGCCTTCATTCCCCGAGGTCCCTCCCCCTAGTGTTAGCAACAGGTTTGACTGACAGCTCATGCATTTCGTTGCTAGGTAACGCTCTACCCGCTCTCTGGTGAGGAGGGCGGGACTTTTAACCCCCTCCATCCTGATTGGCTCGTGTCGTTGCTATGACACTCACTCGCACCTGTCACCATAGCAACAGGAGCTTCATCTGAGCGGAGCTGTGGAGACGTCGCGCTCACGGAGAACTCTTTTATAGAACGGCAAAAGGAGAAGTTTGATTTGTCGACTGAACAAAAGTTTATTTGGTCGAAAACGTTTCTGCTGCTTCAGTTTTTTTATAGAATCTCTGGTCACAGGAGGCAGAGACGCCACGTCCACATAGACCTGACGCGTAAACTCCACACCCTGACGCCACAGTGCCAGAACTGAGAGGCGGCGTTAAAACTAGTGCTGTTAAAATATATAATCGCGATTAATCTCATGAATGTCATAGTTAACTCACGATTAATCGCAAATTAATCTCACATTTTAAAATAAAAAAATTAATATATAATAATAATAATAATAATAATAATACGTTTTATTTATTTAGCGCCTTTCTGGACACCCAGGTTCGCCTTACAACAGCTATAGTGCTTTTCACAGACACATTTTTGTCCCTTAAATCATCATTTTAACTCTTGTTTGTTTTTTGTAAACCAGAGCCGTCGTCAGTGAGACTTTGTGCTCTGCATCAGTGTGAGCGAAGTGTCTCTTCTGTCTTCAGTCAGATAAAGGGTGAAATAATGTGCCGTGACCTCGGGGCGAGGGTGGATCCTGCTGCGGCCGCGCTCCTCGTTAGTGTCGCTGTCCGTGGTCCTTGTCACAGATTCGCCGTGTGTTTTGAAGTGGACTTTGTTTCGTGTTTTCCTCGTGCGGCGGTGCAGATGTGCCGCCCTTCGGCCCACCTCCTCCAGCCGGGACAAACTGTTTTCCTTCCTGTTTACAGCCGGATCCTGTAGTGTTTTTTACTGGTTACAGCAGCGGCCACAGCAAAACTAGTCTAAGCGTTAATCTCGCGATAAAAAAATAAACTCCGTTAACATTGTTCTGAGATATTTTTGACAGCAGGACCAGACCTGAAGGACCAGGGAGAAAAAAACATACACTGGACTCCAGGGTTTAGATTTTATGACAAACACTCGACACAAAAATCCCGGTCCACAAATAAAACTGATGTAAATGTTTCCGTCTGTGTCGTCCTCAGGGTCGTGTGAAGCCCGAGAGCTGCTCCATCATGTAGGACCCTCGTCTGGACCCGTCTGTGTTCATCTTTGCTTTTGGATCAGATGTTTTGTACTCGCTCTGGGGGTTTGGGGTTCAGGGGTTTTGTGTTTTGCGTCTTCTCTCTTTCGTTCTCTGTGCTGCAGTCGCGCTTTCGCCGCTCGTGGGTTCATTTTTTTTGTCTTTATTTTACTTGAATTGTCGTACTGTACGGAGCTATGCAACTTTTAGCATTTTAATTACCTTTAAAAACTGCAAAAATTAATACGTAAATGAGCGAAAAATGACTGGAAATTCGATTAGAGTCACTAGGCTTAATTTAAAGATGCATTACGGAACTTTTCTGAGAATCCAGTGTCTAAAACGACACCACAGGCTCCGTGTTGCGCTGTTTTCCGTTTCCCTGTCGCGAACGGACCTGGAGTTGTGTTTTGTTTCATTCACACGCGTTTTTTTCTCTCAAATAGAAAACTCTCCGTTCCACCTTGTGATGTCATCATGTGGCGATACAGGAAGTGCTCCGTTGTGTTTTTAAACTCCACACACCTTCACTATTGAGTCGTTTGGATCGTTTCAGCCCTGGAATCGCTTGATTTTTGACTGAACTAAAGGGGAAAAAAGGAGCTGAAAACGACCACCTCATGACATCACGAGGTGGAACGGAGCATTTGGAGCTTTAGAGATGCAGACAGACGAATAATAAAACAAAACTGAACAACTCCCGGTTTGTTTCTGAGGCGGGAACAACATTATTGAACCTTTTAATGTGAGCGGGTTTGGATTGGGCTTTTTTAAGACTTATTTTCATAATTTTCAGAAAAATAAATGAAAAGAAAAAAACAAACCAAAAAACGACGTAAAAGTCCACAGATCCGACCCGTAACGCAGCGTCTCTCGTCTCCGAGGCTGTAGATAAGCTTAACGTCGCACTGCGGAACATTCCAGGCAGCTTCGTAAGATCTCCATGGAGACCAGCGACCATCAGAAAAGTTCCAAAGTGCATCTTTAAAACGCAGTGCTCGGATTTTGATTGGATTTTTCGAATTACCGCGTTTGAAAATAAACGAAAAAGACAAAAAAAAAAAAAAAAAATCCTGATAGACAAAAAATAACATTTAGTACCACCTTAAAGCACAAAAACGAGCAGAATTTTGTGATTTCAGTCATTTTAATCCAATTTAAATAGTGATTTTTGCAGTGAGGGCAGCTTTAAGCTTCAGTAATGAAAGTGCCTTGAATCATGTCATTGTAACTGTCACACTGCCCCCTGCTGTTCGTTTTCAGTATGACGAGTTCTGATTTGTTTTTTGTTTTTTTTTTGTTGTTTTTTGCTTTTTGCTTTTCATTTGTATCGAACGTAAAAAATCGTGTAAACCAAAGATTCCGTGTGCCAAAAGGACTCCGGATGTGCTGTAAAGATTTGAAATGTTCGGGGAAAATAAAACTTTTCTTTGACACAGTGAAAGACCTGGAGTCGAGCTGCGTCTGTGCTTCTCCCAACACAAAAACACTTTATTTACATATTTACACGTCGTAGTTTTTACAGCTTCGTACAAAAGTCTGAGACGCGACAACAACAGCGTCGCGTCCAGAGGCAGTTTCCAGCTCCGGTCTCACATCAGTGGTTTTAGAAACACAGATTTGGACTTTAGGTTTTTCCCACTTATAAAACGTGAACTCTGTGGTAACGGTTATAAAAAAAAATACATCAGGCTTTTATGGCGCTTTTTTACACACTTTACAAACAAATATGTGTTTTCTTCAGATTTGTGTGTGGTCTGTACAGAAGCCCTGATTTTTAAAAAAAAAAAAATTTTTAAGTTGGTGCAAAAAAAAAGACAAAATGTTTATTTAATTTTTTTTTTTTTAAACAAAAGTCTTAGAAATTAAAGCCTAAATTATGTGCTGCTTTTTTTTGGACACTTTACAAACATTTTTCTTCAAATTTGTGTGGTCTACAGAAGCCCTGATTTATTTTATTTTATTTTTTTGCAGTTGTTTCTTTAAAAAATAAAATAAAATCTTAGAAAATAGAGCCTAAATGTTGTGCTTCTTTTTTTCCCTCTTTTTTTTTAAGCTACTTTACAAACATATTTTATTCTTCGTTTGCAGTTCTTCTGTAGCATCTCTGGAAATACCAGAATTTGGTTTATTTTAAATTTCGTTTTTTAAATCGCAGCGATGCCAAATCCTGAATGTCTCTGAATATTTGCTCAGTGCTTAAGATCAGGGAACGATTTCATTTCCAAATGTTCTTTTCTCTGAAATAAATCTGTATTTTAACCAGAGATGAGAAAAACAAACGAATTTGAAAACAGGCAAAACAAAAACCTGTCCATGAACACAAAAATCCAGCACATAAACCTGCAGGGGGCAGCAGTAGTATAGTCGGGTAAGGACTGGCCCATTAACCAGAGGGTCGCCAGGTTAAACTCTACAAAGGCACAAATAACAGTTTTCCCCCTGGACGAGGCTCTTTGTTTTATTAAAGGAGACGTACGGAGCTCCTGCAGCTGTGGATCAGTCTGGAAGAATTTGCACTTTTAATATTGAAATATTCTAAAACTACTTCATAAAAGAGACAAGTGTGCGGACTTCTGGGTTGGAAAAGTGCAGAAAATGCTTTTTTCTGTGCAAACTTATGCCGCGGTGCTGCCAAATCCGACGTGTGTCACAGGTTTAGGCGACAATTACGCGACGACGTCTGAACAGAAGACGCGAAAGTCGCTTTTTATTCCGTGTTCAGACGAGAGTTTTCGGGAGGAAATCTGTGCAAACGGTGGAATTGGACTGGGTGTGCGTGTCATTAATTAATAATTAATTGCAGATCCTTGTTCACTGATGGGATCTGCATATTCTGCATGTTCTGCATGTTCTGCATGTGTTGCGACGCCTCCTGTGAGTTTATTAGCGCTGCCAGGTCTGGAAATGCTCCGACCTGTTTCTGTGTTTGTGACATAAACGCGACATGACCTGAGCCCATCTGACCTGAGCCCATCTGACCTGAGCCCATCTGACCTGAGCCAATCTGACCTGAGCCGATCTGACCAGAGTTTTGTGTCTCGGGCGGTGCAGACGGAAACGCTACAGCCGAGCGAGTTCAGCTTTTACATTCTACAGGGCGGTTTCAGATTTTTGCATCTTTAAGCCCCAAAAGTGGCGTCACCGTCTAAACGAAAGGCACTTCCCGCTGTCAAATGAGTCATTTTTTAAATCAGATTAATCACACTTTAGAATTTTGATTAATCACGATTCATCCCAGTTAATTATTCTTCAAAAAGACCAAAATATGTTGAAAAAAATGCAATTTATTATGAAAAAGTTGTATTATGGACATTTTTCTATCGCTGGTGGTTTTGTTGACAACACTGCCGCTGTTCATCGTACTCGGGTCGTTGTTGGTGCAGTGTCGTCGTTGCCGCCGCTGAATCAAACCCGTGTTTTGCTTTAAGACGGTGTTTTAAACTCGTGCTTCAGTTCATCGCTGCGACATCTGCAAACTGCCTTAGATTATCTAAAGTCGTGTATGGACCTGATCACTGACCTAATCACCTGCGCCGCCTTCCACCATCCGCACTTTAACAGAGGAGCGTTCAGAATAAACTGTGTGATTAATCTGCGCTAAAAAAAAAAAACATTAGTGCGATATTTTTTACGATTAATCGCACGAGTTAACGCGTTAATGCTGTTTTTACCCACGAGCGATCTCGAAAGAAACTGGAGAAGGAAGTGCGTACGTCACACTGGTGGAGACTTCTGGACTACAGGAGAATGAAGACGACTCAAACACGCACAAATCGCTCAGTTCAACGCGGAGGAAACGACTGTGACGTGACTAAAAGCTTCAAACGGGCGATTCTGCAGAATACGTCTCCTTTCATAAAACAATGACTCTGGAAACGACAAAACCAAACATCAAACATCAGCCTCGTGGAGTTAGAGTTCATAAGTACAGTTTTCCTCTTTCAGTCACACCGTTCTACAACATTCCTACACAAATACGCGGTACGTGTGGTGTGATTTTAAGTGCTTTACATCTTAAAAATATATTTCAGTTTTATTTACAGTTTGGTAAACCTGGGATTTCGTTGTACCTTTGGTTGTACCTAAAGCCGGAGACGGCGACTGGCCCTGACGTCCAGAGGAAACCGGAGACGATCTACATCCTCACGGGTTTGTACGTACAGCAGTCTGCAGTACTCTGACCTCTGACCCCACCGTGGACTCGTCGCAGAGGAAACCCGGGACCTGCGACGGACCGAATCGGTCCCAAAAGTCCGGTCCGGGTCGTCCGGGTCCCTGCGCTGGAGCCCGGGAGTCAGACGTGAGCGGGGGAGGGTCTGAAACAGCAGAGTCCGGTCAGAACAGTCCATCTGGAGAAGCACGCGGGCCTCCAGGGGTCACGCCCACGGGGAACGCATGGATGTCTACGGAGGAATGTTCAGCAGTAACTATTGGTGACACAATGCGCACGTGAGCGAGAGGAGTCCGTGATCAGTCCCAACTAAAATGTGAGAGTGACTGAGTGAAAAAAAAACCGGTGGAAAATTCTTGAAATTCTTTGGACGAGCGACGAAAACGTCTTCGCTCAAAAAACATCGGCTTCATTTTTCTTTTGCTCTGGATCCTTCCTCGATGACTGAGGGATCACACAGACATCCTGAGAGCACAAATCCGCCTCTTTGTGGTCAGACTGTGTTCAGATAAAGCTCAGATTAAAGTGTAACGTGAGGAACAGAACTTCAGACACAGCAGAGCCTCTAGTGGATGACATCTGCTAAGTACCAATGGAAGTCTTAAGGGATCAATATGAGGGTCTTCTGGGGTCATTATGGGTCTTTTCAGGGTTTCAGTACGAGGCTCTCCTGGGGTCGGTACGGGGGTCTCCTGGGGTGAGTACGGGGGTCTCCTGGGGTGAGTACGGGGGTCCTCAGGGGTCAGTACGGGGGTCCTCAGGTCTCAGTACGGGGGTCTCCTGGGGGAGGGCGGCCGGCGCAGAGGGGGGAGGTCGTAGTGTCCAGGGATGTGGCTGTTGACGGGGAGGTCGTAGTGGCTCAGGGGGTCGTCCTGGGAGAAGTATCCGGGCTCTGAGGACAGGACAGAGTCGGGATCAGACACAAAAACAGGGAAAGAAAGAAGCAGCTGGTTCAGTTTAGAAAGTGCACGGGGCCATGACCAGAGCACAGCAAAGCAAAGTGGAACTTAAAGCTGATCTCGGGCCCGTCTGAAGCTAAAGTCCGTCGCTAGAGGTGGTGGAATTCTGTCAGGAGCCAAAAAAACGGCACAGATCAGTGTTTCCTCGGTGGAGATCTCACTGTGTGTGAGTCTGTCAAGGCAACAAACTAGTGTAGTGATGGGGGCAAGTTCTGAACTAGTGTAGTGATGGGGGCAAGTTCTGAACTAGTGTAGTGATGGGGGCAAGTTCTGAACTAGTGTAGTGATGGGGGCAAGTTCTGAACTAGTGCAGTGATGGGGGCAAGTTCTGAACTAGTGCAGTGATGGGGGCAAGTTCTGAACTTCCACGTAAAACACCAATTTGCTTCACACTGAAGAAGCTTAACTCCACTTTAACCCATCTGACAACAGCCACGAGTCTAACAAACCAAACGCTCTGCCTGGTTCACTCATTAGTGTCTGGAAACGTTAGAAAACAACTTTATAATCACCTCACACTTCCCTCTGCTGATTTCCCACTGCACAGGCCAAAGCCCAAAAGACTCGATCGCCGATGTCGTTTCTAACGAGAACTCCCCTGAGGAAACACTGATCTGTGCCGTTTTTTGGCTTCTGACAGAATTCCACCTCCTCTAGAAACGGACTGTAGCTTCAGACGGGCCCGAGTTCAGCTTTAAAACTAAATCAGCTTTTGTGGATTCTGTGTTTAACTGTTCCTAGTCATTTTTGGCAGCTTAAATTTGCAGCTTTCTGGTCAAAAATGTCTAAATGTGTGTGTGCTGCCTTCAGTGGACTCTAATTTCCAGTAGTTGGTGACATCACACAGACTGCCCTGATTACACACAGGTGTTTCTAACAAACACCAGGGGCGGAGTTTGAAGTGTGGACACCTGTTAGACCAATCACACTTATACTTCCAGACACCGCCCCTCTCCAGGTGTGTCTCAGGTGTGTCTCAGGTGTGTCTCAGGTGTGTCTCAGGTGTGTCTCAGGTGTGTCTCAGGTGTGTCTCAGGTGTGTCTCAGGTGTGTCTCAGGTGTGTCTCAGGTGTGTCTCAGGTGTGTTACAGGTGTGTCTCAGGTGTGTCTCAGGTGTGTTACAGGTGTGTCTCACGTATGTTATAGGTGTGTCTCAGGTGTGTCTCAGGTGTGTCACAGGTGTGTCTCAGGTGTGTCACAGGTGTGTCACAGGTGTCTCTCAGGTGTCTCTCAGGTGAGTCTCAGGTGTCTCTCAGGTGTGTCTCAGGTGTGTTACAGGTGTGTTACAAGTGTGTCTCAGGTGCATCTCAGGTGCGTCTCAGGTGTGTCTCAGGTGTATCACAGGTGTCTCTCAGGTGTGTCTCAGGTGTGTCTCAGGTGTGTTACAGGTGTGTTACAGGTGTATTACAGGTGTGTCTCAAGTGTGTTACAGGTGTATTACAGGTGTCTCTCAGGTGCATCTCAGGTGTGTTACAGGTGTGTTACAGGTGTCTCTCAGGTGCATCTCAAGTGTGTTACAGGTGTGTTATAAGTGTGTCTCAGGTGAGTCTCAGGTGCGTCTCAGGTGTATTACAGGTGTATTACAGGTGTGTCTCAAGTGTGTTACAGGTGTATTACAGGTGTGTCTCAAGTGTGTTACAGGTGTATTACAGGTGTCTCTCAGGTGCATCTCAGGTGTGTCTCAGGTGTGTCTCAGGTGTGTTACAGGTGTATTACAGGTGTATCACAGGTGTCTCTCAGGTGCTTCTCAGGTGTCTCTCAGGTGTGTTACAGGTGCGTCTCAGGTGCGTCTCAGATGATTCTCAGGTGTGTCTCAAGTGTGTTACAGGTGTATTACAGGTGTCTCTCAGGTGCATCTCAGGTGTGTTACAGGTGTGTTACAAGTGTGTCTCAGGTGCATCTCAGGTGTGTCTCAGGTGTGTTACAGGTGTATTACAGGTGTGTCTCAGGTGTGTCTCAGGTGTATTACAGGTGTATCTCAGGTGCGTCTCAGGTGCGTCTCAGGTGTGTCTCAGGTGTGTTACAGGTGCGTCTCAGGTGAGTCTCAGATGATTCTCAGGTGTGTCTCAGGTGTGTTACAGGTGTATTACAGGTGTGTCTCAGGTGTGTCTCAGGTGTGTCACAGGTGTATCACAGGTGTCTCTCAGGTGTGTCTCAGGTGTCTCTCAGGTGTGTCTCAGGTGAGTCTCAGGTGAGTCTCAGGTGCGTCTCAGGTGTGTTACAGGTGTATTACAGGTGTGTCTCAGGTGTGTCTCAGGTGTGTCTCAGGTGTGTCTCAGGTGTCTCTCAGGTGTGTCTCAGGTGCGTCTCAGGTGCGTCTCAGGTGTGTCTCTGGTGCATCTCAGGAGTTTCTCAGGTGTCTCTCAGGTGTGTCTCAGGTGTATCACAGGTGTCTCTCAGGTGCTTCTCAGGTGTCTCTCAGGTGTCTCTCAGGTGTGTCTCAGGTGTGTCTCAGGTGCTTCTCAGGTGTGTTACAGGTGTCTCTCAGGTGTGTCTCACCTCTGGGGGGTGGGGTCGTGGGCGGCGGCCGGCTCAGCTCTGTGTAGGAGCGGTTCCGGGGCACGGCGGACTTCATCTCCATGTAGCTGCTCTCTGGGGGCCCGCAGGAGGCGTCCAGGGCCCCGCAGAACGGCAGCCCCGGCAGGTCCTTTATGGTGGCGTACGGGTTCTCACTGTTCACAGAACTGCTGCTCACCGCCAGACTCTCCTTCAGCTCTGGACACCAACGGCACAGGGACGTTCAGAGTTTATCAGCTCAGGTTTCTGTCTCAAACTATTTCAAATGGATCAAAATCTACTTTTATTGTCACTAACCTCTGTACATGGTGTTTTAATAGAACGAATAGAACTGCTCCTACAGCTTTTTTGGCCATTTCCGTGTCATCTAGATAAATTTGACTGATTAAAGTCTGGGCAGCGTCTCGTTTCTCTTTCCTCATTTCCTTCTCCTTAATTGTTTCCATTCAGATGACATCACAAACCAGGAAGACGTTCGGAAAGGTGCAATTACAACTTCTTCCGGTCTATGTGCAGGAGTAATAGGTGCAACTACTAAACCAATAAGATCGACAGTACCGCTCGCCGGAAGTTGTAATTACATCTTTCCAAACGTCTTCCTGGTTTGTGACGTAAGCGTGAATAGAGCTTATTCGTCTCCTTGATTCTGCAGGAAGTGGGTAAGGAAGTCCCGCCCACAGAGGAGACACAGGGAGGGGAGAAACTCTTCACTAAGACCAATAAAGTTTGATTCTTTTCTCTGGTGTTTGCTCCTGTTTGAAGCCTCCTCAGGTTTAACCCGTCATGCCATGGTTTTCTACCATACCAAACCAACGTTATTTATAAAGCACTTTAAAAACTTTACAGTCGGCCAAAGAGCAGCACACAAACATAGAAAAGACAAGGGCAGAACAACACAATATAAATGCAATACAACTACTAAAAAATAGAACAATAAGATACTCAACAACATGAAATGTTCATCTCACTTGTTGAAAGTCAGTGAAAAAAGGTGGGTTTTTAGGAGTGATTTAAACACAGGTACAGACTCTGCCTCTAATCTCTACTGGGGACTGGTTCCAGAGCCATGGGGCGGCAACAGAAAACGCACGGTCCCCACAAAGCTCGAGTTTAGTCTTTGGGACGGCGCTGGAGCTGATGCTGACCTGAGAGCACGAGAGGGGGCTGAGGGTGGATCAGGTCAGTGAGGTAAGAGGGCGCTAGGCCGTGTAAAAGAATTTAAGAATCAACTCTAAACACACTGGGAGCCAATGGAGAGAGGCTAAAATAGGACAGATGCTCTTGTGTTTCCGGGTTCCAGTTAAAAGTCGAGCTGCTGAGTTTTAGACCCGCTGCAAACGGCCAAGTGAATTTTGTCTGACACCAACATGAAGTGCATCAAGTCAATACAATTCATCTTCACTTCTTTGGGACACACCACTTAATATGACACATTTGATCGACAGCTGAAAAATCCAGGTTCGAGGAGAGGAATCAAGGAGAAGGAAGCAAAGACCAGTCACACTGTTCCTTATACCCCAGACCCCGCCCCTCCTCCACCCTCTCCCTTCAGTCCTCTAGGGGAAGAAGCTTTGGATCATATGTTTCCTGAATGTCCTCACTCTCATGTCCTCTGATCAGGACTTTGGCTAAATTTAAAAATAAAAATCTATATTCAAGACTTCTCACATTTTATTTTATGTGGACAATTTGGATTCTTCCACAAAAATAGTTGTAAACACTGTTTTGCTTTCACTGCAGCAAATGGAGAAGGAACAAACCCTCATTTTGTTGTCTTATTAACAAGTTTAAATCGTATTATAGTTCCCTGAACACATTGGAAAATTGGAAATCAGCTAAAGCCGCCTCCCACCTGACGCCAAATTCCTGTTTGTTTTGATGAAATGCTCCAGGTGAAAATATAACTGATTTGTTTTTGTATTTATTTTGTATTTGAAATGGAATTGCAGGATATATATTTTAACCACACCCCCTAACATGTTCTTATGTTTGCTTCTCTACGAGAGTTTGCAATGTTTAAAAAGCCCCCCAGGCTCCGCCCAGTTCAGCCGCTCTGTTCAGGTGTTTAATCCCACTTTAAAGCCAATCGTATAAAAAATAAAAACTCCTATTTGACAAAGTAAATCAGAAAATACCTTTATGATAATATTTCCCGGCTCCGGCGCTGTAACTGTAGCTGCGGTCGATTCCGTACGCCCCTGCGGATAGAAACAACGAGAACTCTTCAAAACAATCAATAAATATGCAAATGATCCCGTCTCCTAAGAGAGGAAAATATAATTAAACGCCCCGATCTGTTCTAACGTCGCTCCCTCGTCTCAGACAGACCCGGAGTCGTGTTTTGTTTCATTCTCACACGTTTAACACACAGACCTGCACATTTAGCACGAGTTCTCAAACTGACAACGCCTCATTCCACTTTGTGATGTCATGCGGTGATACAGGAAGTGCTCCATTGTGTTTTTAAGCTCCACACACCTTCGCTAGAATCATTCGGATCATTTACAGGGTGGAACAGAGCGTTTTGAGCTGTGGAGATGTAGACAGACTAAAAATAAACGGTTCAGGTCGCCACACACTACAGGATTTTCTGTCTTAAAGGGTGCGACAAAAAGCCCAAATGCCACAGACACGAGGAGAAACTTACGAGACTTTAAATCTCTGATCTCCCAGATGCAGCAGGATCTGTGTGTGGAGCTCAGGATCTAAAGCTGTGAGGCTGTGATGGCCTCAGCTGTTTCCTGTCTACAGTAAAACCAGTCGCTCTGAGACTCTGAAGTGTTCAAAGATCAGACTCTGCACTTCCACTTTAGACACAAGTCAAACTGTGGGATTATTATGTGTGAAATGTGGAGCAACACTTCAGACACAGGATTTTTAAAGCAGAAAAGAGGAGATAAAGTCCACAGGAAGTAGCGTCACTGTGGTTGATCCGTGGCTGTGGATGGAAACAGATACACGGGAGGAACTATCCAGACTTTTTACTTTTAAAGAACGAAGAAAACTGGAGAGAGCGGGTTTGAGGACTGGGGTCATTACTTGAGAAGGACAAATTGTAATGGAGAATGTGAACATGTGGATGAGATGCTGCAGTCTAAGTTGCTGCAGTTGCGTCTCCATCTGCCCTGGCGTTTCTTTTGGTTTTAACGGCTTCAAAATTGTACACGAAGACACAAAGTTGGGTCACAGGGAGAAGCACATTGCCGCCAAACTCAGGGAAATTGTCCTGTAGTGTGTGGCGAACACTCAAACATGTGAATGAAACAAAACACAACTCCTGTTTTTGAGGAGGGAACAACATTAGAACATGACTTAAAGCTCACAAGAGTCAGTTTTGTGGTCAGACCTGAGTGGGTGCAGGGGCGGTGGGTTTGTGGGTGGTGGGTTTGGGGGTGTCAGACCTGAGTGGGTGCAGGGGTGGTGGGTTTGTGGTTGGTGGGTTTGGGGGTGTCAGACCTGAGTGGGTGCAGGGGTGGTGGGTTTGTGCGTGGTGGGTTTGTGGGGGTCAGACCTGAGTGGGTTTGTGGGTGGTGGGTTTGTGGGTGGTGGGTTTGGGGGTGTCAGACCTGAGTGGGTGCAGGGGTGGTGGGTTTGTGGGTGGTGGGTTTGGGGGTGGTGGGTTTGGGGGGCTCAGACCTGAGTGGGTGCAGGGGTGGTGGGTTTGTGGGTGTCAGACCTGAGTGGGTGCAGGGGTGGTGGGTTTGTGGGTGGTGGGTTTGGGGGTGGTGGGTTTGGGGGGCTCAGACCTGAGTGGGTGCAGGGGTGGTGGGTTTGTGGGTGTCAGACCTGAGTGGGTGCAGGGGTGGTGGGTTTGTGGGTGGTGGGTTTGGGGGTGTCAGACCTGAGTGGGTGCAGGGGTGGTGGGTTTGTGGGTGGTGGGTTTGGGGTGTCAGACCTGAGTGGGTTTGTGGGTGGTAGGTTTGGGGGGCTCAGACCTGAGTGGGTGCAGGGGAGGTGGGTTTGTGGGTGGAGGGTATGGGGGTGTCAGACCTGAGTGGGTTTGTGGGTGGTGGGTTTGGGGGCTCAGAGCTGAGTGGGTGCAGGGGTGGTGGGTTTGGGGGTGGTGGGTTTGTGGGTGTCAGACCTGAGTGGGTTTGGGGGTGGTGGGTTTGGGGGTGGTGGGTTTGGGGGGCTCAGACCTGAGTGGGTGCAGGGGTGGTGGGTTTGTGGGTGTCAGACCTGAGTGGGTGCAGGGGTGGTGGGGTTTCCAGTCGGCTGACAGGGTGTTGCTCCCGTCGAGGCCGTACAGCCCTCGTCTCTGTCGCTCAGTGTTCTTCAGGCTCCCGAACAGCAGGTTATTGGTGTTCTGCACAAACACAAAGAAATAAATTCTTATTCCCCAAATGGAACAAATTCACACCTATAACTGCTCGCCTCAATGAGCTTCATTTGACTGGAGCTGAACACTGTGGGTGACAAACACATAATCAGACATTGTTTCTCTACAGCACCTGTCGCCTGCAAAAGAGCACCTGTCCTGTCTTTTATCCTGTCAATATGTTGCAGGGGGCGGGGATAGGTGCATGGATCAGGTATGAAGGGGCGGGGATAGGTGCATGGATCAGGTATGAGGGGGCGGGGATAGGTGCATGGATCAGGTATGAAGGGGCGGGGATAGGTGCATGGATCAGGTATGAGGGGGCGGGGATAGGTGGATGGATCAGGTATGAGGGGGCGGGGATAGGTGCATGGATCGGGTATGAGGGGCGGGGATAGGTGCATGGATCAGGTATGAGGGGCGGGGATAGGTGCATGGATCGGGTATGAGGGGCGGGGATAGGTGCATGGATCAGGTATGAAGGGGCGGGGATAGGTGCATGAATCAGGTATGAGGGGGCGGGGATAGGTGCATGGATCGGGTATGAGGGGGCGGGGATAGGTGCATGGATCAGGTATGAGGGGCGGGGATAGGTGCATGGATCTGGTATGAGGGGGCGGGGATAGGTGCATGGATCAGGTATGAGGGGCGGGGTGAGGTGCATGGATCAGGTATGAGGGGGCGGGGATAGGTGCATGGATCAGGTATGAGGGGGCGGGGATAGGTGCATGGATCAGGTATGAGGGGCGGGGATAGGTGCATGGATCAGGTATGAGGGGCGGGGATAGGTGCATGGATCGGGTATGAGGGCGGGGATAGGTGCATGGATCAGGTATGAAGGGGCGGGGATAGGTGCATGAATCAGGTATGAGGGGGCGGGGATAGGTGCATGGATCAGGTATGAGGGCGGGAATAGGTGCATGGATCGGGTATGAGGGGCGGGGATAGGTGCATGGATCAGGTATGAGGGGCGGGTGAGGTGCATGGGTCAGGTATGAGGGGGCGGGGATAGGTGCATGGATCAGGTATGAGGGGGCGGGAATAGGTGCATGGATCGGGTATGAGGGGGCGGGGATAGGTGCATGGATCAGGTATGAGGGGGCGGGGATAGGTGCATGGATCGGGTATGAGGGGGCGGGGTGAGGTGCATGGATCGGGTATGAGGGGCGGGGATAGGTGCATGGATCAGGTATGAGGGCGGGGATAGGTGCATGGATCAGGTATGAGGGGCGGGGATAGGTGCATGGATCAGGTATGAGGGCGGGGATAGGTGCATGGATCAGGTATGAGGGGCGGGGATAGGTGCATGGATCAGGTATGAGGGGCGGGGATAGGTGCATGGATCAGGTATGAGGGGGCGGGGATAGGTGCATGGATCAGGTATGAGGGGGCGGGGATAGGTGCATGGATCGGGTATGAGGGGGCGGGGATAGGTGCATGGATCAGGTATGAGGGGGCGGGGATAGGTGCATGGATCGGGTATGAGGGGGCGGGGATAGGTGCATGGATCAGGTATGAAGGGCGGGGATAGGTGCATGAATCAGGTATGAGGGGCGGGGATAGGTGCATGGATCAGGTATGAGGGGCGGGAATAGGTGCATGGATCGGGTATGAGGGGCGGGGATAGGTGCATGGATCAGGTATGAGGGGCGGGGATTGGTGCATGGATCAGGTATGAGGGGGCGGGGATAGGTGCATGGATCAGGTATGAGGGGGCGGGGATAGGTGCATGGATCAGGTATGAGGGGGCGGGGATAGGTGCATGGATCAGGTATGAGGGGCGGGAATAGGTGCATGGATCGGGTATGAGGGGCGGGAATAGGTGCATGGATCGGGTATGAGGGGCGGGGATAGGTGCATGGATCAGGTATGAGGGGCGGGGATCGGTGCATGGATCGGGTATGAGGGGGCGGGGATAGGTGCATGGATCGGGTATGAGGGGGCGGGGATAGGTGCATGGATCAGGTATGAGGGCGGGAATAGGTGCATGGATCGGGTATGAGGGCGGGGATAGGTGCATGGATCAGGTATGAGGGGCGGGGATAGGTGCATGGATCGGGTATGAGGGGCGGGGATAGGTGCATGGATCAGGTATGAGGGGCGGGGATAGGTGCATGGATCAGGTATGAGGGGCGGGGATCGGTGCATGGCTCGGGTATGCGGGGGCGGGGATAGGTGCATGGATCAGGTATGAGGGGGCGGGGATAGGTGCATGGATCAGGTATGAGGGGGCGGGGATAGGTGCATGGATCAGGTATGAGGGGGCGGGGATAGGTGCATGGATCAGGTATGAGGGGGCGGGGATAGGTGCATGGATCAGGTATGAGGGGGCGGGGATAGGTGCATGGATCAGGTATGAGGGGGCGGGGATAGGTGCATGGATCAGGTATGAGTGGATGCATTTAACACATACGGGTCATTAAGACATATCCTTCCCTTAATGTTCATTTAGCATCAGTGTAGTAAACGCTGTCATTTCATAATAACCACACAGACAGCGGCGCTTTCTGTCCAACATGTTCATAAACTAATAATGGTAAACGGTCACATTTTTATACAAAGCTTTTCCAAGGCTCAAAGCCATTTACACCAAGGAGCATTTACACCAAGGAGCTTTCACACACAGACACTGGGGGCGTTGGGTTAAGTGTCTTGCCCAAGGACACGACAGCTTCATCTGTGGGAATCACACCACCGACCTGTGGATCAGCGCATCTGTCGGCTCAATCAATGATGTTTACTAGCAAGTACCATGCCAACAACACACATGTGCGAAGAGAAAAGAGTTTATTCTCTGGAGACGAGGCGGGTTGGCTGGGTTGAGACTCTGGGTGGGGGTTCAGTCTCAAACGTCTCACTGGGTTGCTGGGATAGGCTGCTACAAATAGGCTTCTGGGAAACTGAGATGTGGTAGAAGTGAGCTGTGATTCGCTGGAGAGGAAGCGAGGACGGCTGAGGTGTTAATCATATTAACTACATTTCTGTCAAGAGCAGGATTCAAACTGCCTTCTGAGAAGTGGACAAACCCTCGACCAACTGAACTACGGTCAGCCTTATGATCTATCTGTACAGTCTATATCCACGCCCGGGTCCGCTGTACCCTGAGGTCTGCACCCTGAGGTCTGCACCCTGAGGTCTGTACCCTGAGGTCTGTACCCTGAGGTCTGCACCCTGAGGTCTACACCCTGAGGTCTGTACCCTGAGGTCTGCACCCCGAGGTCTGTACCCTGAGGTCTGCACCCTGAGGTCTGTACCCTGAGGTCTGTACCCTGAGGTCTGCACCCCGAGGTCTGCACCCTGAGGTCTGTACCCTGAGGTCTGCACCCTGAGGTCTGTACCCTGAGGTCTGTACCCTGAGGTCTGTACCCTGAGGTCTGTACCCTGAGGTCTGCACCCTGAGGTCTGTACCCTGAGGTCTGCACCCCGAGGTCTGCACCCTGAGGTCTGCACCCTGAGGTCTGTACCCTGAGGTCTGCTGTATGTTGAAGTCGGCTGTACTCACCTTGATGCTCCTGTCGTGGTTGTTGGGCAGGTGCGGCAGGGTGGCCCTGTTCTCTCTCAGGGTGTGGTAGCTCGGGTTGGAGTAGTACTGGTGGTAACTGTGAGGGACGTCTGCAGAGAGAGAACGGAGGAAGTGAAATTATACCAGAACATTTCACTGCAAGAGTCCGGACTCCGAAACACCTGCTCCTTTAAGGCGGGGCTTACCTGGCACGGCGTACTCGGAGCAGGCGGGGCTTACGGTGTGGGCGGGGCTTACCTGGCACGGCGTACTCTGAGCGGGCAGGGCTTAGGGTGTGGGCGGGGCTTACCTGGCATGGCGTACTTGGAGCAGGCGGGGCTTATGAGTGTGGGCGGGGCTTACCTGGCACGGCGTACTCTGAGTGGGTGGGGCTTATGAGTGTGGGTGGGGCTTACCTGGCACGGCGTACTCGGAGCGGGCGGGACTTAGGGTGTGGGCGGGGCTTACCTGGCACAGCGTACTCTGAGCGGGCGGGGCTTAGGGTGTGGGCGGGGCTTACCTGGCACGGCGTACTCTGAGCGGGCGGGGCTTAGGGTGTGGCTTACCTGGCACGGCATACTCGGAGCGGGCGGGGCTTAGGGTGTGGGCGGGGCTTACCTGGCACGGCGTACTCGGAGCGGGTGGGGCGGCTGGCGGAGAAGGACACGGTGGGCGTGGCGTTGTGTTTCTGTTTTTGTCTGTGGCGATAGAGCAGCAGCAGCGCCAGGAGCAGCACCACCAGCAGCACCAGCACCATGATGCCCACGATGGCGCCCCACGACTCCTTCTCGCCGGGCGGCAGCGGCACCATCACGCTGCCCGCCTGTGACGTCGGGTCTGGAAAATATAATCCTGATGTTTACTCCGCACATTCTGTATCACATTCACAGACTAGAGACATGTTTTCAATAAAAACACCACGAACTGATGCAGAAACATGGATTATTTTACTAAAAATGTGTAAATGACCCAGTGTCTGTAAACACTTTTAAATAAACCTTTTTCATAACAGTCTGAAGTGTCCCACTGTAGGTCTGTGGAGCTTCTGTTAATGTTTTTTCTGTGGTAAATGTGTGTGTAAATGTGTGTGTAAATGTGTGTGTAAATGTGTGTGTAAATGTGGCGTATTCTCCAGCAGCTTCATAAATCTGCCCCATCACCAAATCTTCAACCAGTGGGGTCAGAGTAAATCCCGGCACAACAGCAAATCCCGTAGGAAGAAGGACAATAACGTCTTTCCCCTCGATAAAATTCACCAAACATTCTCTTTGTTCGGGCTTTAAATCCTCGATGTCGGGAATCGGCGGCGACACAAACGTCTTCGTCTCCGTCCGTCTGGACCTTTGTTTCCTGTTGGACACAAAAGGACCCAGAGGAGCTGGAGTTTGACCTCAGGGCTTCACCGCTCACAGCTGATTGGCCCGAGCAACGACTACAACTTCCGGGGTTCAAACGGCCGAGTGTTTCTGATTCCTGACGAGTCGCTGGAGAGAAATGAAGCTGAGCGGAGGCACTAGGGGGCGCCAGCCTGGGTATGAAGTCAGTCAAGGGCTTGGATTTAGAATAGGGAGTCCAGACGTCCCTATTTCCCCGGGACAGTCCCAGTCCTGAGCCCTGTGTCTTCTGTCTCAACAGATTTATCCAAAACCACTGATTTGTCCCAGTTTTATATAAGAAATGTCCTAGGGGCCCCTATTTTTGACCAGTCTGATCCTGCCCCATCACCAAATCTTCAACCAACTAGATCCACGAAGGAGAAACATTCTTCATGAAGAATTTATCCACAATGACAGGGCAGAAAGACGAAAACTTAAAGGAAACAACGACGAGCATCAGCACGAACGTTCTGGTCCTGGAGAAAACAGAAGGAACTTGTTCAGATTCAACAATTACAATAAAAACTCCATTTCCTGTTGTGGATCTGAGCTCAGACAGATTTGTGACTCGTCTCCAGGACCAGAACGTTCGTGTTGCTCAGTCGTTCTGATGCTCGTCGTCGTTTCCTTTAAGTTTTCGTCTTTCTTCCCTCGACCGTTGTGGATAAATTCTTCATGGAGAATGTTTCTCCTTCGTGGACCTTGTTGGTTGAAGATTCGGTGATGGGGCAGATTTATGAAGCTGCTGGAGAAAACGCGGGAAACTTAAGGACGTTGTGAAAAAGCTCAATAAACAGTTGTGGAGGTGCGGGCGTGGGGAGTGGAGGCTGTACCCGGATGACACTCTCCGTCGCCGCACACACACTGCCCGCTCGCCCGCTCACACACCAGAGGGGGCGCACACGAGCAGGTCTGAGCACAGAACAGACCGAAGCGCCCGGACTCACACGCTGTGGAGAAACACACGGCACAGGAGGGTCACCGCAGCAGCAGAAACATTAAAAAAAAGACACTTAAAGACTTGTATTATAGTTTTTAATATAAACAACACAGGTCTGACTGACGTGTCCTTGAGCAAGACACTTCCTCCACCTTGTCTGTGTATAAACCTCATGTGTAACTGAGCTCGGTGGTGGTCGGAGAGTCTCTTGGTGCAGATTATTTCACATTTTCTAACTTAAAATGGTGTCTGCATTTGGTAAATATACTTTATTAATGACACATCTGTTTCCAATGAGGCTGGAGCGCCCCCTGCTGACAGCAACGGGAAGGAACAGTAGAGGAGTAAACAAATGAAGCCCTCAGGAAACGTGAATAGTGCTCATAGAGCCACTGAAACAACTGAAACAAGTGTGAATGAAATAAAATCACAACTACGTTCTTGATGAGGAGACGACAACGTAACACTGATAAAATCCATGTTGTACAATATGTGATCTTTAAGAACATTGTAATGCTTGAAAAACTGCAAATCCAGGCCTGTCTGTCTCTACCTTCCTGGTTCTAAGCACCAAAGTTGAATAAAGTATAAATTACACCTCACTCATGTCTGTTTATGTGTGTCCTGGTTGAACTGACAGTGCATGGACCATGTGAGGGACTAAATCAGGGACTAAATCAGGGACTAAATCAGGGACTAAATCAGGGACTAAATCAGGGACTAAATCAGGGACTAAATCAGGGACTATATCAGGGACTAAATCAGGGACTATATCAGGGACTAAATCAGGGACTAAATCAGGGACGATATCAGGGACTAAATCAGGGTCTATATCAGGGACTAAATCAGGGACTAAATCAGGGACTAAATCAGGGACTAAATCAGGGACTATATCAGGGACTAAATCAGGGACTAAATCAGGGACTAAATCAGGGACTAAATCAGGGACTATATCAGGGACTAAATCAGGGACTATATCAGGGACTAAATCAGGGACGATATCAGGGACTAAATCAGGGTCTATATCAGGGACTAAATCAGGGACTAAATCAGGGACTAAATCAGGGTCTATATCAGGGACTAAATCAGGGACTAAATCAGGGACTAAATCAGGGACTAAATCAGGGACTATATCAGGGACTAAATCAGGGACTAAATCAGGGACTAAATCAGGGACTAAATCAGGGACTAAATCAGGGTCTATATCAGGGTCTATATCAGGGACTAAATCAGGGACTATATCAGGGACTAAATCAGGGACTAAATCAGGGACGATATCAGGGACTAAATCAGGGACTAAATCAGGGACTATATCAGGGACTAAATCAGGGACTAAATCAGGGACTAAATCAGGGACTATATCAGGGACTATATCAGGGACTAAATCAGGGACTAAATCAGGGACGATATCAGGGACTAAATCAGGGACTAAATCAGGGACGATATCAGGGACTAAATCAGGGACTAAATCAGGGACTAAATCAGGGACTATATCAGGGACTATATCAGGGACTAAATCAGGGACTAAATCAGGGACTAAATCAGGGACTAAATCAGGGACTAAATCAGGGACTATATCAGGGACTAAATCAGGGACTAAATCAGGGACTAAATCAGGGACTAAATCAGGGACTAAATCAGGGACTATATCAGGGACTATATCAGGGACTAAATCAGGGACTAAATCAGGGACTAAATCAGGGACTAAATCAGGGACTATATCAGGGACTAAATCAGGGACTAAATCAGGGACCATATCAGGGACTAAATCAGGGACTAAATCAGGGACTAAATCAGGGACCATATCAGGGTCTATATCAGGGACTAAATCAGGGACTAAATCAGGGACCATATCAGGGTCTATATCAGGGACCATATCAGGGACTAAATCAGGGACTAAATCAGGGACCATATCAGGGACGATATCGGGGACCATATGAGGAGGAGGACTCACGTTTGGAGCAGTCGGGTCCGGTCCAGCCTGCAGGACACACACAGCGCCCGTCCCGAGGGTCACAGGAGGAGTTTGCACAGGGGCCACACAGCTGTGAGCACTGGGGGCCGAAGAAACCGGAGGGACACACTGAAAACACAAGAACATGACGTGTTATAGTGTTATTATTACTACCATGAGTTTACCACACAACCACGGGTCCTTTTATTAAATGATCACACAGCATTGTTCGTTTAAATGTACTTTATTTCTGAATTCATTTCAGTTACATCCGTATTCACTAGATTTACCTGCAGCTCCACAGAGTCCAGACAAAAACGGGGCCTGCTCAACTTCAGCCATATTTAAAGCAAAGACTGAGGCGTTACTGTTGGGATCAGGCAGGACCCCCACTGCTGTGGGACCCCTCAAAAATGATGTGCACCCCACAGTCAACCAACCGGCCCTGGCCTCACCGTAGAGTCGTGCGCGCTTTTATTTCATGACACGTGGATGACTGTAATGCAGTTTATTCTGGCGTCTCACAAAACACATTTTACCGACAGCAGTGAGTCCAAAACTCTGCAGCTTTTAACAGGAACCAAAAGAAGAAGCACTGACTTCCTGCTCATTTGGGAGTTGATTTTAAGATTTTATTGTTTGTTTTTAAAGCTTTGAAGAAACCGGCCCCACGTTACATCTCGAACCTCATCTCATCTTTGCTCTTATTTTATTTCACCGGTTTGATTGTTTTAAGACTAGTGATTAAATCTGGGCGTTTATTGTATCATTATATTATTATGTTGTTGTTGTCTCACCCTGGTCGCAGTCGTGCCCGGTGTACCCGGGCGGGCACTCACACTGCCCCGACACGTGGTGGCACAGGTAGCTCCCCCCGCAGGACGGGCAGGTCAGGCTGCACTGGTCCCCGTACACACCCGATCTGCACTCTGCACACAAACAGAAGCACACACCTGTGAGGTACGTGCAGAGAGCACCACTGTCCACCAGGGGGCACACACACAACACACAACACACACAGACACACATAACACACACACAACACACACACAACACACAACACACACACAAGACACACACACACAACAAACACCTGTGAGGTACGTGCAGAGAGCACCACTGTCCACCAGGGGGCACACACACAACACACACACAACACACACAGACACAAGACACACACAACACACACACAACACACAACACACACACAAGACACACACACACAACACACACAACACACAACACACACACAACACACAACACACACACAACACACAACACACAACACACACACAACACACAACACACACACAACACACACACAACACACAACACACAACACACAACACACACACAAGACACACACACAACAAACACCTGTGAGGTACGTGCAGAGAGCGCCGCTGTCCACCAGGGGGCACACACACAACACACAACACACACAGACACAAGACACACACACACACACAACACACACACAACACACAACACACCCACAAGACACACACACAAGACACACACACAACAAACACCTGTGAGGTACGTGCAGAGAGCGCCGCTGTCCACCAGGGGGCACACACACAACACACAACACACACACAAGACACACACACACACAACACACACACAAGACACACACACACAACACACAACACACAACACACAACACACACACAACACACAACACACACACAACACACAACACACAACACACACACAACACACAACACACACACAAGACACACACACACAACACACAACACACAACACCCAACACACACACAACACACAACACACACACAACACACAACACACAACACACACACAACACACAACAAACACCTGTGAGGTACGTGCAGAGAGCGCCGCTGTCCACCAGGGGGCACACACACAACACACACAGACACACAGACACACAGACACACACAACACACACACAAGACACACACACACAACACACACAGACACACAGACAACCCCAAATGAGCAGCAGCTCTACGAGAAAATAATTCATATTCATCATAATTTTATTTAGATGATAAAGATTTAAATGGGGCTGTTGCCCCATTTAAATCTTTTTTCTCTGTGAAAAGTCAGATTAAACTCACAATTCACAAGTTTAATCTGTTTTCATACAAATGTATTGTTTCCTAGTACTTCTTTTCTGCAAAACTTATGCTAAAGTGTTTAGTGCCCCCTGCAGGTGCAGTCTTGTGAGTGCAGTTAGGTCAGACACAGATACAGACTTTTTCACACCACATTGTAGACGACCTATTGATCAACAGCTCGTTTTTATGAGATTTTTTTTTTTTTAATTAATTTAGTGAAGCTTTCAGACACCATATAGAGACAAATTCAAGACACAAAAAAATGATACAAACTAATCCTGCCACAAAATATAAAACACAGCAAAAAGTGGTGTTAAAATTAACTCAAAGGATCAAAAATGTGCACCCAACGCACCAGTGCTGATCTGATCAGAACCAAACCTGTCCAGGGCTGCACCGATATCCAAGTGTCACGATATGATACCATCACAGTCTGAACCTCACAGCACGATATTTACTGCGATATCGTGGAAAAGTTCACGATATTACGATATTCTGCAGAATAACAAGACTGACTCTAAAATGCTTTGACCATTTGGTAAAACATTTATTGTCTTTAGGGATGGAACAAAATCCAAATCTCTCTGGACCAGATTTTCACCATCTCCATCTCACTGGACCAGATTTATTCCAATATAAAACTGTGAATCTGCTCCTTTTTCCTCTAAAAATGCTTCACAGACTTAATCCACAGAATGAAGATGTAAAAGTGCTTAGAACAGTTATTTCTTCATGTCGTCTGCACTGAAACGGAGCAAAGGATCATGGTCTATGTAGTTCCCTCTGGTTTTTTAGATCTTTCTGCATCAGAACTGTTCATTTAAGCAAAGACACTCGGGATTCCAGATACTGTGATGCTCCAGATTATTGTTATTATCACTTTGGCCTTTGACAGTTTGAGCTGTGGACATTTTATTAGATTCTGTTTTCTGGTTTTTATTTGATTCTGTGCTGTTTTTGAAGTGTGGGATAAACACAGTTGAAGTTCTCCCGGCCTCTCGTCCAAGTCCGGTCCAGGTCCAGCGCTGAATTCTAAACAGAAACATTTATTTTCCCTGATTTAAGTAGAACTGAGTGACGTTTGGAGCGTTGAACCTGTTCTGTTCTGTCCATCGTGACGGCGTTTCTGTTGTTCTTCTGGACAGTTTCTTTCCTCGTGTGGACATAAACAAACACTTCTGTTACGCTCACTACAAACTCCCAGTCGTCTGACATTTCCTACGCTCCCCCACAGACCTCGCCCGTCCCGTTTCCGTGGGCACAGAGAGCACAGAGGGCACAGGGGGCACAGAGGGCACAGGGGGCACAGAGGGCACAGGGGGCACAGAGGGCACAGGGGGCACAGAGGGCACAGGGGGCACAGAGGGCACTCACTGGTCTGGCAGCGCGGGCCCCAGTATCCCGGGTGGCACACGCAGGTCCCGCTGTCCCGCAGGCAGGTGGCGCTGTTGGGGCAGTGCTTCACACAGCTCTGGTTACAGCCGGGGCCCCACAGTCCGTCAGCGCAGGGCTCACTGCAGCGGGGCCCTGCACATCACAGGAGGAAGGCAAAGGCTCCTAAATGACACAAAATGGCCCCCGGACCCTCTGCGTTTGGCCCCGGCACTGACCTGTCCACCCCGGCAGACAGCGGCACTCCCCCGAGGCCCCGTGGCACCCGTCTGCCTGGAAACAGTCACACCTCTTCTGACAGTCGGGGCCAAAGTGTCCGGTCTGAGAACACAGAGAGTCACGGTGAAGACACAGAGTCACGGTGAAGACACAGAGTCACGGTGAAGACACAGAGTCACGGTGAAGACACAGAGTCACGGTGAAGACACAGAGTCACGGTGAAAACACAGAGTCACGGTGAAGACACAGAGTCACGGTGAAGACACAGAGTCACGGTGCAGACACAGAGTCACGGTGAAGACACAGAGTCACGGTGAAGACACAGAGTCACGGTGCAGACACAGAGTCACGGTGCAGACACAGAGTCACGGTGCAGACACAGAGTCACGGTGCAGGGCCAGTGCCTCTCAGTGCTCTTTAAATGTGCAGTTTCCTCCTCACAGAAACACTTACGGGGCAGGGCTGGTCACACAGCGCCCCCTGCCACCCGGACGAGCAGGTGCAGGAGCCGTCGGCAGGATCACACTTGGCCCCGTTGGCACAGGCGCAGGTCCTGTTACAGCCGGGGCCCCAGGTTCCCTCTGAGCAGGGGGCCGAGCACTGGGGGCCCCTCCAGCCTGTGCACAAACAGAACACAGTGAACCCTGGGGACGCTCATGTTTAGAGTGAGAAACCAAAGATCATCTGTCATTTTAATATAAGAACAGTTCTCTCAGTTCAGATTAAGACTTTAGTGCTTTGCTCATTGATTCTGCAGAAATCTGCCATGTTTTTATTCCCCTGTGATGTATTTTTCTCCTCATGAGCAGCCATATTTGTTTTGGTCCCTGATTGGCTGATCCACCTGTCAATCACGCTCATCTGAAGTTAGAGAGATTTGACAGAGACGAGACTCACGTTCTACTCACTACTCTTTTACGTTCAGACTGCAGCCTGAAGTGACCCACATCTGACTTTTCCACCCCAAAGACCTCTTTTCCACAGCAACGAACCAGGTGCTGGTTCGGTGCTTCTGCCGATTATCTAAGAACCGGTTAATTTTTCCACCAGCTCAGAGCCGGAGAAGAGCTCCGTCACTACGTCCCTGCACGAGCTGCTGTCCTAGAACCAACAGCTCTGATAATAACGACACTGCAGGACGATCGCTGCAGATCTGTTCTGCTGATATTCATTTTACAAATGTTCTTGTCAATCCAAAGACGAAACATACAGCTCTTCATCATTGCAATGGGCAAAGGATGTGTTCCCGAAGAAAAGTACTTGTATCTGCGCTGGCTGGAGGACGGTGGGCGGGAGCTCAGCGGTGCTGCTCCGCTGATGTGTTTATGTAATAAATCCACTAAAGTTTCTCGACCGGGAAAACACGGCGTCCAAGACGTGTGTCGAGGACGTGTGAATTTAAATGCAAAGTCACCATTAGCACGACTTCTTATGGACGTGCGTCACTATAACCCCGCCCCTCGCACCTACATCACCGGTTCTTGTTTCTGGACCAGCCTTTAGTTGGTGCTGAGTTGGAGCCGGTTCTCCAGGGCCAGAGCCGGTTTATTTGTGTGGAAAAACAAAGAACTGGTTCAAGATTTGGCTCCAAACCAGCACCAGAACTGTCCTTGGTAGAAAAGGGGTATTTGTGACATATATCAGATCTTTTCATGAAGTCTGAACGACACAGAGCCGATTTGTGCAAAAAACCAAAAACTTTGTCCTTTTCCCTCTCAATCTCCTCCTTAAACACAGAAGCTGCACATGTTCTGGCTCCGGTACAACAGCAACTTTAAAATCTCCAGGAGCTCAGTCCACGTTCAGACGACTTTCGTAAACCCAGAGCTGCTGCTGTGACGTCGTCGTGTCCTCCTCATGTGAGACACTTTTGGGGCGTTTAAAGTTCACACTGGAGGTCACAGACAAGTCGCATTCAACTGGAAATGTGAACGACCTCGCAAAAAAAAAATCGAATTTGACAAAAAAATTGAGCATTAAACCCTGCAGTCTGAACGGAGCTGTGATCCGTCTGTGATCATTTGGGCCAATTCTGCAGAAGCCTGAGGGCCCCGTTTGGCCCCGGGGCCACAGTTTAAACTCTGCTCTGAACAGTTAAGCCCAGTTTATGGTCGTGCGTCAAATCGTCTGCGTCGCCTTGAGGGATGAGGGAAAGTGACAGAAGCAGGAAGAGCTGTGACTGGTCCTCTCTACATCGGAAGCAAAAAAATGGAAGCAAAAAACGCGAGCGACATTCCCCTGATTTTAGCGTCGCTGCACCGGCTTCCAGTTCGTTTTCCAGTTGATTTTAAGATTTTATTGTTTGTTTTTAAGGCTTTAAATGTTCTGGCCCCACAGAACGTCTCGGGCCTCATCCAAACTTACTCCCCTGTGCGCAAGCTGAGGTCCGAGGTCCAGCTCCAGCTCGTGGGGCCAAAGTCGAGACTTAAAACCCGGGGGATCGGGTTTTCTCTGTAGCCGACACTAAACTGTGGAAACGCTCTGCCCCGTCACGTTCTGCCCCGTCACGTTCTGCCCCGTCACGTTCTGCCCCGTCACGTTCTGCCCCGTCACGTTCTGCCCCGTCACGTTCTGCCCCGTCACGTTCTGCCCCGTCCCGTCCCAACAGCCCCGACAACCGAGTGTTTTAAGTCTCATCTTAAAACCCACTTTTATTCTCTGGCTTTAAACCCTGCGTGAGTTTGTTTGCTCCTCCGTGTCTCTTATCTATTTTATTTTATTTATTTTAATTGTACTTTGTGGACTGGTACGACCACATTTGAGCTTCTTCATGTTTTATCTCTGTGCAGCACTTTGGAAACTGCTCTGTTTGTAAAATGTGCCGTAGAAATAAAGTGGATCTGGATTTCGACAGGAGCACCTGGTGTTGTGGCGCTGAATTACTTGGCGCAGACGCGTGATCCATAAATCAAACTCGACGGCGGCAGTGAGCGCTGAAATGAGGCAGATCTACCATATTCTTCAGACTATAAACCACACTTTTTTATGGTTTGGGTGTTTCCTGTGACTTATACTCAGGTGTGACGTATATAAAGTCTATCATTTCAGTACCAGTATCTGCCTCATGCTCTTGTACCACTGTCACTTCACCAACTGCATCAGTTAAATCCTGGTTTTCTTTTGTCCCGGCAGAGAATAATCCGATAATCTCGTCCTTTAGTCCGACAGAAGCTTCTCCGTCAGCACCAGCTGTTTTTATCACTATCTGCAAGTGAGCGACGAGGCTTTAAGTTTCTGTAAAACTAAACAAATGTGCCAAAGCTGCATTAAACACTTTATTACTCATGTTTATATCGAGCGGAGGAAGAGAGGAACAATCGAGCAGCAGAAAGAAAGTTTGGAGTGAGAGAAACTCGTGTTTGATGGAGAAAAGTGGAGGAAACTCAAACTGAAGTGAAGAAAACAAAAGCTCATCACTAAAAGCTGAATTTATCTGGAGCTGGAGGAGTTGAAGGATGAAGAATTCAGTGGATTCAGTGATTTGCAGTGAGATGCAGAGTTCGATAAACTTATTCCGTTGTTTCTGCTCTAGTTTTGTGAAGAACTGTTCATATGTGACGTGAACAAACCAGACACATGTTCAGCCTGTTCTTCTGTTCTACTGTTGTTACTGTAACTCGACTTTAGGAGGAAATGTCTGTTCCTGGAGTGTGATTTTATCAAAGAAATTTCCTTTACTTATAGTCCAGTGCGACTTATATATGCTTTTTTTCGTCTTCATTGTGAATTTTTTGGCTGGTGCAACTTATAGTCTGGAAAATACGGTATAAATACGGAAAATACAGTGTTCTGTGCTCACCGTCCTTGCAGTAACACGCCCCGTCCACAGGGGAGCAGTCTACAGCGTGGAGACAGTCGCACTCGAGGGAACAGTTCAGTCCGAAGGTTCCGCTCTTACAAACCGTCTCACAGTGCGGCCCCTGGGGCAGAAAACACACGTTAAAAACCCCCGGAGCAGAGGAGCAGAGTGGCACAGACGGGCTCTTACCGTGAAGCCGGGTGCGCACCTGCACCTGCCCGTGGCCCCGTCGCACTCGCCCCCGTTCACACACAGACAGGGCTCCAGGCAGGCGGGGCCGAAGAAGCCGACGGCGCACGTCTCGTTACAGTGAAGCCCCGCCCACCCCGGCTCGCACGTGCACTCGCCCTTCATCGGGTGGCAGCTGCAGCGGGTACGGGGGGTACGGGGGGGGCAGAGGGGGTACGGGGGGGCAGAGGGGGGCAGAGGGGGTGCGGGGGGCAGACGGGGTACGGGGGGCAGAGGGGTTCGGGGGGCAGAGGGGCACGGGGGGCAGAGGGGGGGCAGAGGGGACAGGGGGGCAGAGGGGGTACGGGGGGGCAGAGGGGATACGGGGGGCAGAGGGGTACGGGGGCAGAGGGGGTACGGGGGGCAGAGGGGACAGGGGGTACGGGGGGGCAGAAGGGGTACGGGGGGGCAGAGGGGGTACAGGGGCAGAGGGGGTACAGGGGGGGCAGAGGGGGTATGGGGGGGCAGAAGGGGTACGGGGGGCAGAGGGGGTACGGGGGGGCAGAGGGGGGACAGAGGGGGTACGGGGGGCAGAGGGGGTACGGGGGAGCAGAGGGGGTACGGGGAAGCAGAAGGGGTACAGGGGGGCAGAGGGGGTACGGGGAAGCAGAGGGGGTACAGGGGGGGCAGGGTCAGAGGGCACAGAGGGCACAGGGTCAGAGGGGACAGAAGGATGGACGTCTGTTATTAACATTATCACTTCTGGTACCACCGCTGACGTCATTCACGTTCACTCAGGTGTGACGCTAACTGTGAGCACTGCTCCGTCTGGGGATTTGTCAGAACTAATCTGAGTTTTATTTGAACAGAATCTGACCAGAAAGAACCGACTGATCTGAATCACAACAGGTGAAACCATCTGAGCTGTTAAACACGTTACTCTGAATAACATTACACTCAAAAGCTAGCACCAGCATTAGCACTAGCATTAACAGGTTTTTTTTTAGAATAAGAGCTGGATAAGCCCCGCCCCCTCTGTCCGTGACCGCAGATTGACATGTGGCCGAGTGAGGAACTGCAGCCCGAGAAAAAACCTCCCACAGAGGCACAGTTTGTGAAATCCACCTGCCCGTGTTTGTGTAGGATTCTTCTGCATTTTTACAATTTTATTTCTTTCTTTAATATGGACGTCGCACATACACTGGACACCCACATGTGCTGCTGAAGTGTGTTTGCACATGTGCTAATTTTCAACAGTCCATAGGGGCTTTTAGAAAAGATGAATTGCACAGTTCAAGTTACAATTTAAGATTTTAAAAAGACAAATAGTAAATTTACTGCACATTAAACATTAGTCCCACTGCAGTAAGGAACATTTCATATATTAAGATTGTGTGAACGTCGTGTGAACTTTAAAAAACGTGTAAATCTTTTTTGGGGCCAATGAGCACAAACCACTGAAAACAATGCGGCGCCATCTTGGATTCATCTTCAGATTTTATTATAGTTCTGTGGTCTCACTTTGAACGGGCCCGTGAACGCTCTCCTGGGCTCTTTAAATCACTGCTGTGTTACAGTTTTTCAGAATTTTGACACTTGAATTTGACAGGTGAAAGTTTTGGCCTGTGGGACGATACTGTTAGATTCTTGAGGAATTGTACAGTTTGATTGTTTAATCCACAGTAAACGTTGGTGCAGTGGGGTTTGTGTGGCCTGAAGTGGGAGAAATATTTAGGATAATGGGAATTTAACTTATTCTTATTAACTTTTTTTCTGCAGAAGGGTCTTATCGCTGACACAGTGTTTATTGTCTATAGTTTTTATCGGCGAATGATGTTAATGAAATAATACGTGAAATTTTATATTAGGGTTTGATGATGAATTGATTGTTTTTTTCTTTTTTACGGGAAATAATGATAATAAATTACTATTTATGTAGTTTTAATAAGATTCAATGCACGAGTTGTGTAAATTTTATTGTTATTTCTGTGTATTGATGAAATGATCATTGTAAATGTTTAAGGACGACAGATGCGGCTCTGATCTGGTGCAGACATTTTTGCCTTGGCCTCATGTTTAACTGTGCACTGTCCTTTAAATAAATGGATTAAAAAATAATAATATTTGTGCTGAATGTGTAAAGTCCCTCAGTCGTCCGGGTAGAATCCACAGCAAAGGAAAAAGTTCAATTTCAAGTTCAAGTTTTTGTTTGGAAAAAACAAAACAAAAAAAAAACCTTTTGTCCAGTTAACAAATTGAACTTTCTCCTTTCTCATTTGTGCTAAACATTTAAAATGTGTTTTTTGAATATATATATTTAATTCTAAACACAATTTCAGCATAAAAATAATTCACACATGTTTTTCATACAGTGCAATAATTCAAAGTGAGAAATTCCATAGTATTTCCAGTCCTAAATCTGATTATACAAATTCTCTTCCCTAAAACGCCGCGGGTTCGTTTCTTTTCGTTTCTTCTGTCCGTGTGCAGTTAAAGGGTTAAGCAGCCACAGACCCTCCTCCTCTGTCCCCTCGTCCAGAGACACTTTCCCACACTGAACAAACGAGTGGAAACTTTGAGTGAGGCCGAGTTCAGGGCGCAGTTCCCCCCGAGGCCTGCGGGGGGCGACGCTGCTCCGGCTCTGGGCTCTTCTGCTAAACTCATCAGAGCTCCGGGGCTCCGGGGCTTCTGTTCGACGCACACGACCAAAACAACTACGGCAGACGAGAAGAATGAGGCAGAAACTCTGGCAAAAACACGAGCGGGAGGACGAGAGGTCAGAGCCTGAGCCCGACGCTTCTGAGGCCGTTTCCTCGACAAAAACTGAACTGGAGCTCACGATACTGCAAAAAGCCTGGGCAAAATGTGAGATTTAAACACTAAAATCTGTCAAAAAATGACTTAAAAGTAGAGAAATTATCTGTCCTGCAGCGAGATCATTTTACTGGACAAGTTCTCTTCAAATAAACGACCTGTAGACGAGAATGAAGCGTCTCTGAGAGTTCAGGGGCTGGAAAAAAGTTTATGGACGCGACGTTTGACATAAACAGACTTAAAACCAGTTTAGGATCAGTGTTCACGGCCTGAGAATAAGTTCAAAGATGCCAAATTCTAGATAAAATGCTTTAAATTCTGCCAAATTCTATATAAATGCTTTAAATTCTGTTAAATTCTAAATAAAATGCTTGAAATTCTGCCAAATTCCAGATAAACAGACTTAAAACCAGTTTATGATTAGTGTTCATGACCTGAAAATAAGTTCTCAGGTGCCAAATTCTGGGTAAAATGCTTTAAATTCTAGATAAAATGCTTTAACTTATGCCAAATTTTAGATAAAATGCTTGAAATTCTCCTCAATTCTAGATAAAATTCTTGAAATTCTGCAAAATTCTACATAAAATGCTTTAACTTCTAGATAAGATGCTATAAATTCTAGATACATGCTTGAAATTCTGCTAAATTTAAAGGAAAATGCTTTAAATTCTGCGTAATTCTAGATAAACAGACTTAAAACCACTTCATGATTAGTGTTTATGGTCTGATAAGTTCTCAGATGCCGAATTCAATAGATAAAAATACTTGAAATTCTGCCAAATTCTAGATAAAATGTGTTAAATTCTTCTAAATTCTAGATAAACAGGGTTTTCAGATGCTGAATTCTAGATAAAACGCTGTAAATTCTAGATAAAATGCTTTAAACTATGCCAAATTCTAGATTAAATGCTTGAAATTCTGCTAAATTCTAGAAAAAAATGTTTTAATTTCAGCAAAATTGTAGGTAAAATGATAATGATACCTGATAATAAGTTCTCAGATGATAAATTCTAGATAAAATATTTAAAATTTTAGTTAAAATGCTTTAAATTATGCAAAATTCTAGAAAAAAAAGACTAAACTATTCTAAACTCTAATTATGATCCTGGAGTCTGACCTGAGTGTGTTCTGGAGTCTGACCTGAGTGTGTTCTGGAGTCTGACCTGAGTGTGTTCTGGGCTCTGACCTGAGCGTGTTCTGGGCTCTGACCTGAGCGTGTTCTGGGCTCTGACCTGAGCGTGTTCTGGGGTCTGACCTGAGCGTGTTCTGGGCTCTGACCTGAGCGTGTTCTGGAGTCTGACCTGAGAGTGTCCTGGGCTCTGACCTGAGTGTGTTCTGGGGTCTGACCTGAGCGTGTTCTGGGCTCTGACCTGAGTGTGTTCTGGGCTCTGACCTGAGTGTGTTCTGGGCTCTGACCTGAGCGTGTTCTGTGGTCTGACCTGAGCGTGTTCTGGGTTCTGACCTGAGCGTGTTCTGGGGTCTGACCTGAGCGTGTTCTGGGGTCTGACCTGAGCGTGATCTGGTGTCTGACCTGAGCGTGTTCTGGGGTCTCACCTGAGCGTGTTCTGGGGTCTGACCTGAGCGTGTTCTGGGGTCTCACCTGAGCGTGTTCTGGGGTCTGACCTGAGCGTGTTCTGGGGTCTGACCTGAGCGTGTTCTGGCTCTGACCTGAGTGTGTTCTGGGCTCTGACCTGAGTGTGTTGTGGGCTCTGACCTGAGTGTGTTCTGGGCTCTGACCTGAGCGCGTTCTGGGGTCTGACCTGAGTGTGATCTGGGCTCTGACCTGAGTGTGTTCTGGGCTCTGACCTGAGTGTGTTCTGGGGTCTGACCTGAGCGTGTTCTGGTGTCTGACCTGAGCGTGTTCTGGTGTCTGACCTGAGTGTGTTCTGGGCTCTGACCTGAGTGTGTTCTGGGGTCTGACCTGAGTGTGTTCTGGGCTCTGACCTGAGTGTGTTCTGGGGTCTGACCTGAGTGTGTTCTGGTGTCTGACCTGAGTGTGTTCTGGGCTCTGACCTGAGTGTGTTCTGGGCTCTGACCTGAGTGTGTTCTGGGCTCTGACCTGAGTGTGTTCTGGGGTCTGACCTGAGTGTGTTCTGGGCTCTGACCTGAGTGTGTTCTGGGGTCTGACCTGAGTGTGTTCTGGGCTCTGACCTGAGTGTGTTCTGGGCTCTGACCTGAGTGTGTTCTGGGGTCTGACCTGAGTGTGTTCTGGGCTCTGACCTGAGTGTGTTCTTGTCCTGGCACAGACAGGTCTTCTCACAGTGCATGCCATAGGAGCCGTGGGCACACATCCTCTGGGTGCACTGGGGGCCCCTGAAGCCCGGCTCACACAGGCAGCCCCCGTCTATGTTGTAGCAGCGGGCACCGTTGGCACAGTCACACACGCCCGAGCAGTCCTGCCCGAACGAGCCCACCGGGCACTCCTCACTGCAGCTGGAGGGACGAGGGCACAGGGTCAGACGGGCACACAGACGGGCACAGAGACAGGCACATGGATGGGCACACAGACGGGCACACGGACGGGCACACGGACGGGCACAGAGACAGGCACACAGACGGGCACACGGACGGGCACACAGACGGGCACACGGACAGGCACATGGATGGGCACACAGACGGGCACACAGACGGGCGTGTGTGTATGTGTGTGTGTGTGTCTGTGTGTGTGTGTGTTTAGTCCAGTCAGGTCTTACCGCGCTCCTGTGAAGCCCTCCGTGCACTGGCACTGCCCGGTCTCTGGGTGGCAGCGCCCTCTGTTGTGGCAAACACACTCTGCAGAACAGTTGGGCCCAAAGCGCCCGACGGGACAGCGCTCGGTGCACACGGAGCCCTGGCACACACACACACATATACACATACACACACACACACACACACACATATACACACACACACACACATACACACATATACACGCACACAGGGTTAATCTCCAGCTCATATGGACACACCACATGTGTGTTACTGCATTATTGTGTGTCATCGTGTGTTATTGTGTCTTATCGTGTGTTATCGCGTGTCCTCGCGTGTCATCGCGTGTCCTCGCGTGTCCTCGCGTGTCATCGCGTGTCATCGCGTGTCCTCGCGTGTCCTCGCGTGTCCTCGCGTGTCCTCGCGTGTCATCGCGTGTCCTCGCGTGTCATCGCGTGTCATCGCGTGTCCTCGCGTGTCCTCGCGTGTCATCGCGTGTCCTCGCGTGTCCTCGCGTGTCATCGCGTGTCCTTGCGTGTCATCGCGTGTCATCGCGTGTCATCGCGTGTCATCGCGTGTCCTCGCGTGTCCTCGCGTGTCATTGCGTGTCATCGCGTGTCCTCGCGTGTCCTCGCGTGTCTTCGCGTGTCTTCGCGTGTCATCGCGTGTCCTCGCGTGTCCTCGCGTGTCATCGCGTGTCATCGCGTGTCATCGCGTGTCCTCGCGTGTCATCGCGTGTCATCGCGTGTCTTCGCGTGTCATCGCGTGTCCTCGCGTGTCATCGCGTGTCCTCGCGTGTCATCGCGTGTCATCGCGTGTCCTCGCGTGTCCTCGCGTGTCATCGCGTGTCATCGCGTGTCATCGTGTGTTATCGTGTGTCCTCGCGTGTCATCGCGTGTCCTCGCGTGTCATCGCGTGTCCTCGCGTGTCCTCGCGTGTCATCGCGTGTCATCGCGTGTCCTCGCGTGTCCTCGCGTGTCATCGCGTGTCTTCGCGTGTCATCGCGTGTCATCGCGTGTCATCGCGTGTCATCGCGTGTCCTCGCGTGTCATTGCGTGTCATCGCGTGTCATCGCGTGTCCTCGCGTGTCCTCGCGTGTCATTGCGTGTCATCGCGTGTCCTCGCGTGTCATCGCGTGTCATCGCGTGTCCTCGCGTGTCATCGCGTGTCATCGCGTGTCCTCGCGTGTCCTCGCGTGTCATCGCGTGTCATCGCGTGTCATCGCGTGTCATCGCGTGTCCTCGCGTGTCCTCGCGTGTCATCGCGTGTCATCGCGTGTCATCGCGTGTCCTCGCGTGTCATCGCGTGTCATCGCGTGTTATTGTGTCAGACTCACGGTCCAGCCCGGGGGACAGTCGCAGACGCCGTTCCCTTTGCACACGCCCCCGTTCTGACAGGGGCACCGCGCCGGGCAGCGCCCGCCCGGGCACAGCTTATCACAGCTGAGAGACACAAAGGGGTTAGGAAACTTAAATACACTTCCTGTACACACACACACAGTTACACACACACACACAGTTACACACACACATACAGTTACACACATACACAGTTACACACACACAGTTACACACAGTTACACACACACACACAGTTACACACACACAGTTACACACACACAGTTACACTCACACACACAGTTACACACACACACAGTTACACACACACACAGTTACACACACACAGACACACACAGTTACACACAGTTACACACACACAGACACACACAGTTACACACACACACAGTTACACACATACACAGTTACACACACACACAGTTACACACATACACAGTTACACACATACACAGTTACACACACACACAGTTACACACATACACAGTTACACACATACACAGTTACACTCACACACACACAGTTACACACACACACAGTTACACACATACACAGTTACACTCACACACACACAGTTACACACACACACAGTTACACACACACACACAGTTACACACACACACACACAGTTACACACACACAGTTACACTCACACACACACAGTTACACACACACACAGTTACACACACACACACAGTTACACACACACAGACACACACAGTTACACACACACACAGTTACACACATACACAGTTACACACACACACAGTTACACACATACACAGTTACACTCACACACACACAGTTACACACACACACAGTTACACACACACACAGTTACACACACACACACAGTTACACACATACACAGTTACACACACACACAGTTACACACATACACAGTTACACACATACACAGTTACACTCACACACACACAGTTACACACACACACAGTTACACACATACACAGTTACACACACACAGACACACACAGTTACACACACACACAGTTACACACACACACACAGTTACACACACACACACACAGTTACACACACACAGTTACACTCACACACACACAGTTACACACACACACAGTTACACACACACACACAGTTACACACACACAGACACACACAGTTACACACACACACAGTTACACACATACACAGTTACACACACACACAGTTACACACATACACAGTTACACTCACACACACACAGTTACACACACACACAGTTACACACACACACAGTTACACACACACACACAGTTACACACATACACAGTTACACACACACACAGTTACACACATACACAGTTACACTCACACACATACACAGTTACACACACACACACAGTTACACACACACAGACACACACAGTTACACACACACAGTTACACACACACACAGTTACACACACACACACACAGTTACACACACACACACAGTTACACACACACACACAGTTACACACACACAGACACACACAGTTACACACACACAGTTACACACACACACAGTTACACACACACACAGTTACACACACACACAGTTACACACACACACAGTTACACACACACACAGTTACACACACACAGTTACACACACACACAGTTACACACACACAGTTACACACACACACAGTTACACACACACACAGTTACACACACACACAGTTACACACACACACACAGTTACACACACACAGACACACACAGTTACACACACACAGTTACACACACAGTTACACACACACAGTTACACACACACAGTTACACACACACACACACAGTTACACACACACACACACAGTTACACACACACACACACACACAGGTACACACACACACACACACAGGTACACACACACACAGTTACACACACACACAGTTACACACACACAGTTACACACACACACAGTTACACACACACACACAGTTACACACACACACACAGGTACTCACACACACAGTTACACACACACACAGGTACTCACTAGACGCCGGTGAAGCCGCTGTGACACACACATTTGCCTGTCGCCCGGTGACAGGTGCCACCTGCCCCGCACCTGCACCTCTGCAGACAGGAGGTCCCGTAGGTGCCCGGAGGACAGGGGTCCTCACAGCGCAGCCCCGTGAAGCCCGCGGTGCAGCCACAGCGCCCGCTCACCGGGTCACAGTCCGCCCCATTCTCACACTGGCACCGACGGGCACAGCCGGGGCCCCAGTGCAGCACGTCACAGGCTGAAACACACGAGGCACAGGCTGAAACACACGAGGCACAGGCTGAAACACACGAGGCACAGGCTGAAACACACGAGGCACAGGCTGAAACACACGAGGCACAAACACACGAGGCACAGGCTGAAACACACGAGGCACAAACACACGAGGCACAGGCTGAAACACACGAGGCACAGGCTGAAACACACGAGGCACAAACACACGAGGCACAGGCTGAAACACACGAGGCACAAACACACAAGGCACAGGCTGAATCACACGAGTCTCAGGCTGAAACACACGAGTCTCAGGCTGAAACACACGAGTCTCAGGCTGAAACACACGAGTCTCAGGCTGAAACACACGAGTCTCAGGCTGAATCACACGAGTCTCAGGCTGAAACACACGAGTCTCAGGCTGAAACACACGAGTGTCAGGCTGAAACACACGAGTCTCAGGCTGAAACGCCTGCAGATCGTTTCCAAATCGTTCTGTTCTGTCAAAGGGACTTTTTTAGTCCCGATACCTGCGAAAAATGAGAATCTAAAGCAGTTTCGATACGATTATTATCGGATCTTCGACACTTTTGACAGTCGAGTCGGGAGCAGTCGTGAGTGTGGATGTGGGGGAACACTTGGACACTTGGCTACAGCATGTGCGTCGTTAGCATGCCGGTCGTCACTAATTCTCCCAAAGTGAAGTCAGATTGTTCTGTTTTATTCTGTTTTTCTGCTTCTCCTCACACGACCTTCAGACTGAACGTCTCCAGACTCTGTGCCCACGAACAGACCTGGAGCTGTGGTTTGTTTCTTCCCTCAAACGGAAAACACCTCGTGATGTCACTGTGTGATGATACAGGAAGTGCTCCACTGTGTTTTTAAACTCCACACACCTTCACTACAATCATTTGGATCATTTCAGAGGAGCCGGAGTTAAGACATCTGAAGGATTTTGAGCTCAGACAATAATTATGATCTAAAAATAAGTAAAAAGCGCCGCAAAATCTGACATTTTTGAGAACTCGGGGAGAAGAAATCACAGCCAAAATTGGGCAGATTCTCCTGTTGTGTGCGGCAGCCTTAAAACTGTAGAAGTTTATTCCTCAGGTAGAATATCAATTCTGACAAACACACACAGAACAACCAGACATTTTGGTGCTGGAAATGTTTTTATCTCCATCTTCTTCTGTCCGTGTTCAGTCTGAAGGAATCAGGACGAACGGGGAACAAAGACACTTCTGTTGCCAAAATGCGGCACATCTTTTTTTATCACTTCCGCTCTAAAAGTGTCTTTAGATCGATGCGCTGACCTCGTTTGGCTTCGTTTGACTGCTGCTGAACGCTGTGGGTGAAGTCCTGTTTTTTCTACAGTCTGTGTGACGGCAAAACTCCGCTCTGGTCTCTGAAAGCTGTAAAAATCTCTTCTAAACTCATCATGGTGAGTCTTTCGGAAGAGAGGAAGAACTTTGGACTTTGCGAACTTTCTGTTTCACGTGAACTCGTTCTGTTTTTCATGCTTTCGGGACACAGTGACCCTGTATTTGAGTGATCACATGTTTATGAAGCGTCCTCTGGTCGTGTCCCTGTGCCGGTCCCACTGGGGCCCGGGTCTGATCCCTGGACTCGGCCTCGCTCTGGTTCCCACAGCCTCGGCGGGACTCTCACTACACTGACGAACCGGGGACCTCTCCTCAGGCTTCACAAACAGGACTCAGTGTGGACACGTGAGCAGAGCTTTGGTGTGATTCCTCAGTCGAACAGGAAGGTTCCATCACGGAAATTCTGCCGTTTACGCGGTGCTGAGGAGACTTAGATCGGCCTTTTGGGGCTTGAACGATGATGCAAAATGAGACTCAGGGACAGTTCACACCTTAGGGCAGTGTGAGTTCTGTTCACGCTGACGTCACACCCAGAAGACGTCTGGAAACATGTGGATGACGACTTCCTTTGGGCTCTGCCGGCGAGAGGAATTTGGGAAATCTGACAAACGGTCTGGTTTTCTTCATCTAGACGTCACACTGTGTCACTCTTTTTTCCTTTTTTCCAGTTTAGAGCTGGTTTGGAGCTTGTTCAGACCTTGTTTAGTCCTTATTTAGAACTGATTTGGTCTTGATTTAGACCTAGTATAGTCCTGGTTTAGATCTGGCATAGTTCTTGTTTAGTCCTTATTTAAACCTTGTTTAGTCCTAGTTTAGACCTTATTTAGAACTGATTCAGTCTTGAGTTAGACCAAATGTAGACCTGGTTTAGACCTGGTTTAGCCCAAATTTTGTCCTGGTTTAGTCCTGATTCAGTCTTGATTTAGACCTAGAATAGTTCTGGCATAGTCCTTGTTTGGAGCTTATTTAGAACTAATTTAGTCTTGATTTAGTCCTGGTATAGTCCTGGTTTATACCTAGTATGGTCCTTGTTTAGTCCTTATTTATAACTGATTCAGTCTTGATTTAGACCTAGAATTGTTCTGCCATAGTCCTAGTTTAGACCTTATTTAGAACTGATTTAGTCTTGATTTAGTCCTGGTATAGTCCTAGTTTAGCTAAAATTTTCTCCTAGTTTAGTCCTGATTTAGTCTTGATTTAGACCTAATATAGTCCTGGTTTAGACCTGGTATAGTCCTGTTTTAGTCCTGTTTTAGATCAATTTTATCCTGGTTTGGATCTAGTTTTATTCTTGTCAAATTCTTGTATTGTCTGAGAAAATCTGGGAAATAATTGATTATTGGAGATAATTGTTTGAACCTTGTTTAGTTCTAGTTTAGACCTTATTTAGAACTGATTTTGTCTTGATTTAGTCCTGGTTTAGACCTGGTTTAGACCTGGT
>CM060657.1:41803575-41841075 GCA_030686955.1 Odontamblyopus rebecca
GCAGTGGCTCCATGACTTTCCTGGTCCAGTCCTGGAAACAGCTCCTGTCAGGACCACGGCCAGAGCCACAGCACTTCTGCATTTCCAGGGTGGAAATTACATTTGGATTTGTTCATTTGGACTGAAATAAATAAAAATAAAATAAAAATAGAAAGAGATGCACAATTACACACACCAAGATGTGTCATTTTCCATGTGTGTGAGAATTAACTCCACTCAGAGCGACTTTTTCCCTCGTTATAAACACACACAGTCAGAGGAGTCGACCATCTTGTCTCACTTCACTCTTTGGCAAAGTTTGGCTCGATCAAAATGGACGGAGCGCATGAGTTTGGGGAAAACAAAGTTCCTATTGGACACTCGTTTTGCTCACGTCATCACACAGCGTGAGTGTGACGTAGGATAAAGCTGCAGAAATGTACGGAAACCTCTATGTCTGCACTTTCAGAGGGGAAAAGGACGTTTCTGTCTGTTACCGTTAGAAAGTTCTGTGGTTCCATCCATCCATCCATCTTCTCCCGCTTAATCCGGCTGGGTCGCGGGGGCAGCTTGCTGCCCAATACTCATAGCACCTGACCCCCCCCTATGAACCCCTCTGCAGGGTGGACAACATGGTCCTTGATGTTAGTTCATAGGGGTGCGGGCATGTTTTGGGTTGATGGGGGAAACCGGAGGACCCGGAGGACACCCATCCAGACACGGGGAGGAACATGCAAACTCCACACAGAAAGGCCCGGGCGACCCGGGGATCGAACCCACAACCTTCTTGCTGTGAAGCCTGAGTGTTGCCACTCAGCCACCGTGCCGCCAAGTTCTGTGGTTATACAAACATGTTCCTCGGTATCTTGTACGATACTGTAGGTCTTCAACGGTTAAATTTTCTTCCGTCTTATTGAAAACACAGACACGTGGGCATAAAGAGCAGGGGGTCAGGAACACTGTAGTTTTATTTTGCGCTGATAATTACAGAGAAATCATTTGGAATGAGTTTGTTCGATATATTGAACTTAAATGTCTTACCCACACACTTGTCTGCGCTCTCGTAGTATCCGGGGCAGCACTGGTACCTGCGGCGGTAATCTGTCTTCACGGCCTGTCTGTACGCCGTCCTGTAAACCACCCTGCAACACACAGCACACGCTGAAATGTCCCGCAGTGTGGCTTTAAAGTGGAACTCCGGCCCGTCTGAAGCTAAAGTCCGTCGCTCGAGGTGGTGGAATTCCGTCAGAAGCCTCAAAACGGCACAGATCAGTGTTGTCGACTCCAGCTGCAGCGAGAAGCTCGAGCCGCCAGAAGCAACGAGTGAAAGATGTTGAAAGAAAATGGTTCAGGAACGTTTGTAATGTGTAAAATATAATTCACTGGTAAATAAACGGGATTAGAAACGACATCGGCGATCGAGTCTTTTGGGCTTTGGCCTGTGGGAAATCAACAGAGGGAAGTGTGAGGTGCTTATAAAGTTGTTTTCTAACGTTTCCAGACACTAATGAGTGAAGCAGGCAGAGCGTTTGGTTTGTTAGACTCGTGGCTGTTGTTTTACATGGAAGTTCAGAACTTGCCCCCATCACTACACTAGTTCAGAACTTGCCCCCATCACTACACTAGTTTGTTGTCTTGACAGACTCACTGTCACAGTGAGATCTCCACCGAGGAAACACTGATCTGTGCCGTTTTTTGGCTCCTGACAGAATTCCACCTCCTCTAGTGACGGACTTTAGCTTCAGACGGGATGGAGTTCCACTTTAAGCGGGGCTCAGGTAAACCGACGCAAACCCGACCCGGAGACTCACCTGTGCCGCACACACCTGGAGCGGTCCTGCCCCCGCACACAGGCCTCCTCAGACACCTGCTCGAAGGGCTGCGAGTACGATTCCTTCACAGACGTGGTGAAGCTGCAGAATCACAGAGGAGGACACATGACACACAACGTTTAGCACAGAGTGAACCTGACCTCACCCAACTTTACCCACTCCACAGACCCGCGGAAACTATTAGAACTCCTGACTGTCCATGTCATGTCTGAAATAAATCTAACCTTGCGTCGCCTGAATCGTCTCATGTTGAGGTTCTATTTTCTCATATATCAGTCGCCGCTGTCGAGCTTCTGTCAGGAAGAACAACTCACTGCTGCTCAGACACAAATCCTTCAGATGCAGCGGTCGGTTTGACTCTAAATGATTCTGTGACACAGACGTTCACAGGGACAGTCTGGAGCTCTAATAGTTTCCTCGGGTCTGTGGAGTGGGTCAGACTGTTTTTAGTGGCAGGACGACTGTGGCCATTGACCTGCACTAGCCCAGCACCAGCACCTCTGCAAATACAAGGACTGGAGGAAGAGTTAAACAAGTGTCTCCACACGTCTCCTCGTGTTAGGGTGTTGTTCCCTCCTCAAAAACAGACCTGGAGTTTGTTTTGTTTCATTTTCTCATGTTTAAATTAGCGCTGTCAAAAATATTCCCTTATTAACAACGCTAAACAATTTTAATGGCGTTAATTCTTTATCAGGAGATTAAAGCTCTTTCCAGAAGCTGCTGTAACATTAGACAAACTCCACTGCAGAGCTCGGGTCACGTTTGGTGTTTCAGACGTGTTTCCTAAAAAACACATAAAATCCAGTGCGATGAGTCTGTATGAAAAAGAAAATGAAGTTGTTGTTCATAAAAGAGAAGATTTCTGTTTGGAACTGATCCATAATTGTGACTGAAATGAAACGTACTGATTCAAAAGGTTTGACAGATTCTCAGCGTTAATGTGTCTAGAACAGGGAAAAAGAGATAAAACGACTTGTCTTTCTGCTCCTTTTCATTCATTTCTTTTATGTTTGATATTGTGATATTGTCAGTGTCATTTTATACTTTATGAATGAAATAAACACTATTTTTTTTATTTTTTTAAAGAAAAGAAAATGAGCCCAATCCTCCAAAACTACACACTTCAAATGTCCTTTATGTCCTTCCTTTAAAACGCTCAAAAGACGGTTCCTTTGCACTGAGCTGATCGTTAATGGGGTTTTGTGTAAAAGTGACTCTGGATTGTTTGGTTCTCTGTATATTTGTGCTGTTGGTGAGTGTGGAAAATTGTGTATAAGGTCTGACCATTGTTTAATGTAAGTTTTATTGTTGTTATTGGTGTATTTTTGACTCCTGTGACCCTCGGAGACGGAAATGAACCTTTTGGCTACAGTCCTGTGTGTTTATATTCACACGTTCTGTCAGGTCTGTTCATTAACCTGCACCGTCCCAATGAAATGAATAAACATACACAGCACCTGCGGCTCCTAACACCTCCCCTTTAATCAGCGCAGGCAGAACACTGAGCCCCTGACACCAGGAGGCTGGAGGCACATTCTGCTCACTGCATTATTTCCTCCACAGAGGAAACTCCAGTGTCTGTGTCTGTTCTGGAGGCAGAAGAGGCTCTTCACTCAGAGCACTTCAGGAAAGTGGAACATGAGAGTCGAACATCCAACTCTGAGTGTCCCACTGACGTTTGTTATCGTTTGAAATGAAAAAAACCACAAAGACGAGGCACTTTTCTGTCTGAAGAAGAGGATTAAAGTGACAGTTAGAGGCATAAATGTGTGATTCATTTGAGGTTAATCACGAGTCAACTACGGCATTCATGAGATTAATCACGATTCAGCATTTTAATAGACTGACAGCACAAATTTAAATCCTTTTCTCAAACTGTTCCACCTCGTGATGTCATGTGGTGATGCAGGACACACCTCCACACAGCTTCACTAGAACCATTTGGATCATTTCAGCCCTGGGATCATCAGTTTCTACTGAACTAAAGGAAAAAAAGAGCTGAAAACATTACAAACATACCACTTCATGACATCACAAGGTGGAACAGTCTGTTCCACCTTGTGATGTCTTTGGAGATGCATAAAACTACAATAATGAGTTCCTCAAACATGTGAATGAAACAAACATGACTCCAGCTCTGTTTTGAGGAGGAAACATAATCAGAATGTGACTTATAACATAAGGTTTTTAAAGTTAGTTGTACGAGTCTGTACGAGGCTCCGCCCCCATGGTCCCACGTGTCAATTCTCCATAAATACAGAAAAACATGACACAAAACTGAGCAGCTGAACAAACCTGGTGTGACGTGCAGGAGTTTCATTCGAGGGATATCGTGGTTACATAAACACCAGAATCTCTCTAATCTGATCTCTGAAGTTTCAGATCTTAAATGACACGAAAACTGCAAACTCAGATGGAGCGATCAGAGGGAGCGCAATCAAAAAGAACCCTGGTGATTTCACTGTGTTCACTTCATTTTAATCACTTTATAACTCCAGAAATCTGTGAATGATCAGATTTTGATTGCGCGTGTAAGCGCAGGACCTGAGTGTGTTCTGATGGCTCTGAAGGGGGAGTGAGCAGCACAGGGAGCGAGAGGGACTAAAACAAACATGTTATACGTCACTCAGAGAGAATCAGAACGTCTAACGGCCGTGTGTTTGTACTGCAGAGGAAGTTCCGGCAGCAGCCAAATCACTGCTGCGTATCACTGCTCTGCCTCTGTCGCCATGACGACGCCATAGCAACGGGCAAATCCTCAACTGCTCTGAGGAGAATTATTTTCCTTTATTAAATACAAAAATTGGAATTAAAAGAAGAGTTATTCAATTACAGAATTAAAATGTCATGGTCATGTGACCAGTGGAAATGATTCTAACGCCTCTGCTCCAAAAGGGCAGTTTGTGAGGGCCTCACCCCGGAGCTGTGCTCCTTAAGTTCTGAAACCAGAGGCAGAGTCAGTCACTACACTGAGCTCCTCGTGGCCTGAGTGAGACATGAGCAGCACTGGGAAACGCCACAGGAAACAGACTGGAGGTGGCTCATCGTACAGTCTGAGGCCGGATGGAGAGACGAGCTTCATTTAAAACACTGACAGAACTGAGATTTGAGACGTTTCCAGACAGAACAGACTTCACATCCACAGGTGACAGGCTTCAGTTTGGAGCTGCAGTAACAGAGCAGTAAACAAACAGGAGCCGTGTGTTCGGCACCTTTAACAGACTCCCCCATGTTTCCACGGCTCATGTTAAACCTGTGCGGCTCCTCCATGTTTAACACTGGTGAATACTGCAGTTTCCAAACAATAACATCGAAATGTGGAAAAGCACAAAATCAGTTTCTCATTTTCATGAAGAATATAGTTTTGTAAATGGTTTTATCGAGAAGCTGCATATTTGATTTAGTTTGAGAAAGTGTTTAAAGAGACTGTGACACTTCTGTGGTAGAAACACGTCACATATTCAGATCCAGGTTCCTCCATGTTCGTAAACACTATAATCGCTCAGTTCTGTTCTGTCCTCGTCCGTCCACCACTTACACGACAAACATGAGTCACAAGAGTCACATTTTCCATCGTTTTACCTCAACAAATGACAGTTTCTGCCTCTTTACTGTTGGCAAACACTAAATTAGTCAAAAACAGGGACTTTGGGACATTTCTGGATAAATCTGCTGTGACGGGGACACGGGGCTCAGGACCGGGACCGTCCCGAGGAAACTGGGGTCACAATATCTGTACAGTTTTGTGTCATGTTTTTGTATATTTCTGGAGAACTGTGGAGCAGGAGCAGAAACCAACTCCAGGTCTGTTTGTGATGAGGAAACTGAACTGAGTTTGTGATGAGGAAACTCTGAACTGAGTTTGTGATGAGGAAACTGAACTGAGTTTGTGATGAGGAAACTGAACTGAGTTTGTGATGAGGAAACTGAACTGAGTTTGTGATGAGGAAACTCTGAACTGAGTTTGTGATGAGGAAACTGAACTGAGTTTGTGATGAGGAAACTCTGAACTGAGTTTGTGATGAGGAAACTGAACTGAGTTTGTGATGAGGAAACTGAACTGAGTTTGTGAGGAAACTCTTTTGGGCTTTTGGAGGAACTCTTTGGACTCGTTCTCTGAGCTCGACTTGTTCCTTCAGAATAAACGACTGGAGCAGAAGTGTAGAGACTGTTTCCTCTGCACTCGGGTAAAGTAAAGCGGGGCTCACGTCTCCCACAGGCTGCACACGTTGGGGTCCCGGGGGTCCAGGCTGGGGCAGAGGGGGGGCAGGAGCCAGAGCAGGAGGGGCAGGAGGGGCAGGGGCCGCAGGGAGGGGCCCGGGGCAGGCATGGCGCTGGGGGGAGGCAGGGCTGACGGAGGCTTCACATCCAGACGATGGGCCCCTGGAACTCACGAGCGCCTCGTCTGCGGGACAAAAAACACAGAGACAGGGAGCAGTTACACTCCGATACTCCGATACTCTGATACTCAGACACTCAGACACTCAGATACTCAGATACTCAGATACTCAGACACTCCGATACTCAGATACTCAGATACTCAGATACTCAGACACTCCGATACTCAGACACTCAGATACTCAGATACTCAGACACTCCGATACTCAGATACTCAGACACTCCGATACTCAGATACTCAGATACTCCGATACTCAGACACTCAGATACTCAGATACTCAGATACTCCGATACTCAGACACTCAGATACTCCGATACTCCGATACTCAGACACTCAGATACTCAAATACTCAGATACTCAGACACTCAGATACTCCGATACTCAGATACTCAGATACTCAGATACTCAGATACTCAGACACTCCGATACTCAGATACTCAGACACTCCGATACTCAGATACTCAGACACTCCGATACTCAGACACTCCGATACTCAGATACTCAGACACTCCAATACTCAGATACTCAGACACTCCGATACTCAGATACTCAGACACTCCGATACTCAGATACTCAGACACTCCAATACTCAGATACTCAGACACTCCGATACTCAGATACTCAGATACTCAGATACTCAGATACTCTGATACTCAGACACTCAGACACTCCGATACTCAGATACTCCGATACTCAGATACTCCGATACTCAGATACTCGCTGAAACATGGAAATAAGAAGAAGAACCAGTTTAAACTGAAACTAAACACTTTTTTTGCCCCTTAACTGAACACAGTGTTTCGGTGTTTCGGTGTTTCGGTGTTTCGGTGTTTAAAGATCAGGACTTTTAGACCAGGTGAGTTTATTTGTAAATTCGTAATTCAAAAGTGTTTTACAGAATAACAAATATATTTACCCCTCAGGGCAATTTTAGAACATTTCTCCTCTTCTTTTACCCCTAATGAAGTGTAAAACTGCCCCTTTTACCCCTAATGAAGTGTTCTACCTCCTTTTGTTCAGTCCAACCTGTTATTTCACAATCTGCTGCTGTAGTTGTGTCATGAGGCTGTGAGAAAAGCTACAGGACCAGAAATAGAGATGGAAAAATAAACAGAAAATAAAATTCACTCTTTTATACAAAACCCACAGCAAACATGTAGAAACAACTTTTTGGACATAAAAAATGCTTAATTTAGGGCCTGAGCTACAAAAATGCAAAAATCTCAAGTCTGTAAGTAAATTAAAAATCTCCTCATTGCCCTAAAAACAAAAAAAGTGCAGTGGCCCCATGACTTAGATGTGTCATTTTCCATGTGTGTGAGAATTAACTCCACTTAGAGCGACTTTTTCCCTCGTTCTAAACACACACAGTCAGAGGAGTCGACCATCTTGACTCACTTCACTCTTTGGCAAAGTTTAGCTCGATCAAAATGGACGGAGCGCATGAGTTTGGGGAAAACAAAGTTCCTATTGGACACTCGTTTTGCTCACGTCATCACACAGCGTGAGTGTGACGTAGGATAAAGCCGCAGAAATGTACGGAAACCTCTATGTCTGTTCATGTGTATTTGTCCTGAATATTCTTCATATTGAGTGTTTTTATGGACGAGCAAATGGTGATTTTGGTGTTTGTTTCCCTGTTGTGCTCATGTGTCTGGGAGCTGCAGATATATCCGATATTACTGCAGCTGAATATCAGTGAGTCAAACGGTTTCACTGCCTGTCGACCTTCTGCTGAACCTGCACATGACAAAGAAACAAGCTTCAAGTAAATAAGAAACTGAACTAAACAATACAAACAAATACAAACAAACAAATAATCCTCATCAAATTAAAAAGAGAGAAATTTAATGGGAGAAAAGAGCAGAAAAGTGAAAATCTTTCAGTCAAACACAGCTGAACTGAACCTGAGTCTGTGTCACAGGTTCAGACTGAACCAGGACTAAACCTGGACTAAACCAGGACTAAACCAGGACTGAACCAGGACTGAACCAGGACTCAACCAAGACTAAACCAGGACTGAACCAGGACTAAATCAGGACTCAACCAAGACTAAACCTGGACTAAACCAGGACTGAACCAGGACTGAACCAGGACTGAACCAGGACTAAACCAGGACTAAACCAGGACTGAACCAGGACTGAACCAGGACTAAACCACGACTAAACCAGGACTAAACCAGGACTAAACCAGGACTGAACCAGAACTAAACCAGGACTGAACCAGGACTAAACCAGGACTGAACCAGGACTGAACCAGGACTAAACCACGACTAAACCAGGACTAAACCAGGACTAAACCAGGACTGAACCAGGACTAAACCAGGACTAAACCAGGACTAAACCTGGACTGAACCAGGACTAAACCAGGACTAAACCAGGACTAAACCAGGACTGAACCAGGACTAAACCAGGACTGAACCAGGACTAAACCAGGACTAAACCAGGACTGAACCAGGACTAAATCAGGACTCAACCAAGACTAAACCAGGACTAAACCAGGACTGAACCAGGACTGAACCAGGACTGAACCAGGACTAAACCAGGACTGAACCAGGACTAAAGCAGGACTAAAGCAGGACTAAACCAGGACTAAAGCAGGACTGAACCAGGACTAAACCAGGACTGAACCAGGACTGAACCAGGACTAAAGCAGGACTGAACCAGGACTAAACCAGGACTGAACCAGGACTGAACCAGGATTAAAACTGGACTGAACCAGGACTAAAGCAGGACTAAAACTGGACTGAACCAGGACTAAACCAGGACTAAACCAGGACTAAACCAGGACTAAACCAGGACTAAACCAGGACTAAACCAGGACTAAACCAGGACTAAACCAGGACTAAACCAGGACTGAACCAGGACTAAACCAGGACTGAACCAGGACTAAACCAGGACTAAACCAGGAATGAACCAGGACTAAACCAGGACTGAACCAGGACTAAACCAGGACTAAACCAGGACTGAACCAGGACTAAATCAGGACTCAACCAAGACTAAACCAGGACTAAACCAGGACTGAACCAGGACTGAACCAGGACTAAACCAGGACTAAACCAGGACTGAACCAGGACTAAACCAAGACTAAACCAGGACTAAACCAGGACTGAACCAGGACTGAACCAGGACTGAACCAGGACTAAACCAGGACCAAACCATGTCTAAACCAGGACTAAACCAGGACTAAACCAGGACCAAACCATGTCTAAACCAGGACTAAACCAGGACTAAACCAGGTCTGAACCAGGACTGAACCAGGACTGAACCAGGACTCCAGCAGGAGTCCCTGAGTCCCTCCGGTCCCTGAGTGCTGATGGTTCCTGTGGCACATTTACAGGAAACGGAAAAGGAGAAAATTCAGTTTGTCGACTGGACAAAAGTTTATTTGGTGAAATACTTTTCTCAGCTCGTCTCCAGTTCTGCTCAGACTCTGGAGGACACGGCCTTAAATCTGCAGGAGGAGTTAGATACGGTGAAATTACTCTGAAACTAACACACCTGCATGTTTACAGTGTCTGTCGTTGGCTCGGGCCTGTTGTAATATCCAACTCCTCCTGCAGGCACATTTAAGGCCTCGTCCTCCTCTGGATGAGAAACGTGTTTCACCAAATAAACTGAATTCTCTGCTTTGCCGTGGACTTCACCAGGACTGAGGCGGAGCGAGAGCTCAGATCTGCACAGGGACATGAGGACGCGTCACAACCAATACTTGACATTTTATTTGAATAAACAAAAATATAAATGTATTCCGGTCATTTTCCAAGCTCTATAGTATTAATTGAACACGTTTGTATTAATTGAACACGTTTGTATTAATTGAACACGTTTGTATTAATTGAACACGTTTGTATTAATTGAACACGTTTGTATTAATTGAACACGTTTGTATTAATTGAACACGTTTGTATTAATTGAACACGTTTGTATTAATTGAACACGTTTGTATTAATTGAACACGTTTGTATTAATTGAACACGTTTGAGTTCACCGTTTGTTTATTAGACGCTCGGAGATGTTTTCAGCCGTGTGTTTCTGTGCTCTTCACACTCGTGCCTCCACTGTTCACTCATTCATTTCTCTCCAATGACCTTGAAATAGTGAATCCAGCTGATGAAGGCAAAACAGTCGTGTCACCGCCCAGAAAAACAGGATATAAAAGGTGATTTCATCAGCGAGGGAGTCGTGCCCAGGCTGATGTTCCTGAGCTGTGACGCAGTGTGAACCTGTTCACTGCAAACGTGTCCAATAATCGGATGATCAGTGATCAGAGCCGACAAACATCTGCGATAAGCACAGAAAAGTGACTGATGCTCAGTGAGGTTCAAAGTCGCCTCAGTTCGGCTGCAGGAAGTTGGAAATTATTTTCTGTTGCAAAAATCATGTGTGACGCACTTTAAAAACATAAGAAAATACAATATTAAAAAATACATTTTCAGTTATTATTGGAGCTCATCAGTGCAGGAACAAAAGACTCTAAGAGGAGGAGGAACATTCACACTATTTGAAAACTTTAATGTATTATACAAACTCACTGCAGATTTAAATGTGCATTTCTCTGGAAATACTGGTCCTATTAACATGAATAAAACTGTAGTGACCTGAGCCTGTCGTCTCTCAATGGTTTTAATAAGATCGAATTGAAAATGGAGGAACTCCTGATTGTTTTTCCCCATATCGTCGCTCTAACTGATCTTAACTGTTCGTATTAACCTGTTCTACACGATCCTGGGGTTTTTATTTCGTTCTTTTGTCCGTTAACACGTTCTCGGCTCCACATTCGCTCCAATAACTTCGAGTCTAACGTCGCCTTCAGTCCGTTTCTTCCTTCAGCTTTGGCTCGAGCGGCTCGTTGAAAAAAGCGTCTGAGCTCATGCAGACTCCATCTCCAGTGTTTTGGTTCTGACGCCGTGGACACAGCCCCGGCTTCTGCTCTCCTCTGTCGCTCACACTTTCCACTCTTTCTCTGCCTGTTTTTTTCCCGCTCTAACCTCTGTGTGGAAAGTTCACTGTGCACCGAGGGGCTGTTCGGAGCTCTATTTTTACAAAGCGCCTCGTGCACGTTCAGCCCCGACACTTCCACAGAACCGGCCGTAAAACGCAGGAAACGGAGAACAGTGTTGTCACAATAGGAACATTTCAAACTCAATTTCAGGACTGAGGAACAGATTCAATACTGATACTGATACTGATACCGATACCACAAAGATAAACAAACCCCCTCTTTCTTCAGACAATATTCTGTGATTTTCTACATTAAAACAGTAGAACTTTATTTACTATTCCATGATTCCTGATATCTGTGTGATCCCTCAGTGTCCAGGTCTAAACCAGGTCTAAACCAGGTCTAAACCAGGTCTAAACCAGGTCTAAACCAGGTCTAAACCAGGTCTAAACCAGCTTTAAAAACAGGTCTAAACCAGGTCTAAACCAGGTCTAAACCAGGTCTAAACCAGGTCTAAACCAGGTCTAAACCAGGTCTAAACCAGCTTTAAAAACAGGTCTAAAAATAGGTCTAAACCAGGTCTAAACCAGGTCTAAACCAGGTCTAAAAACAGGTCTAAAAATAGGTCTAAAGCAGGTCTAAACCAGGTCTAAACCAAGACAAAACTAGGTCTAAACCAGAACTAAACCAGGTCTAAACCAGAACTAAACCAGGTCTAAACCAGGTCTAAACCAGGACTAAACCAGGACGAAACCAGGTCAAAACCAGGTCAAAACCAGGTCTAAAAAAAGGTCTAAACCAGGTCTAAACCAGGTCTAAAAAAAGGTCTAAACCAGGTCTAAAAAAGGTCTAAAAATAGGTCTAAAGCAGGTCTAAACCAGGTCTAAACCAAGACAAAACTAGGTCTAAAACAGGTCTAAAAACAGGTCTAAACCAGGTCTAAACCAGGTCTAAACCAGGTCTATAAACAGGTCTAAACCAGGTCTAAAGCAGGTCTAAACCAGGTCTAAACCAGCTATAAAAACAGGTCTAAACCAGGTCTAAACCGAGACTAAACTAGGTCTAAAAACAGGTCTAAACCAGGTCTAAACCAGGTCTAAACCAGGTCTAAACCAGGTCTATAAACAGGTCTAAACCAGGTCTAAAGCAGGTCTAAACCAGGTCTAAACCAGGTCTAAACCAGGTCTAAACCAGGTCTAAAAACAGGTCTAAACCAGGTCTAAACCAGGTCTAAACCAGGTCTAAACCAGGTCTAAACCAGGTCTAAACCAGGTCTAAACCAGGTATAAAAACAGGTCTAAACCAGGTCTAAACCAGGTCTAAACCAGGTCTAAACCAGGTCTAAACCAGCTTTAAAAACAGGTCTAAACTAGGTCTAAAAACAGGTCTAAACCAGGTCTAAACCAGGTCTAAAAACAGGTCTAAAAATAGGTCTAAAGCAGGTCTAAACCAGGTCTAAACCAAGAAAAAACTAGGTCTAAAACAGGTCTAAAAACAGTTCTAAACCAGGTCTAAACCAGGTCTAAACCAGGTCTAAACCAGGTCTAAACCAGGTCTAAACCAGCTATAAAAACAGGTCTAAACCAGGTCTAAACCGAGACTAAACTAGGTCTAAAAACAGGTCTAAACCAGGTCTAAACCAAGACTAAACTAGGTCTAAAAACAGTTCTAAACCAGGTCTAAACCAAGACTAAACTAGGTCTAAAAACAGGTCTAAACCAGGTCTAAACCAGGTCTAAAAACAGGTCTAAACCAGGTCTAAAAACAGGTCTAAAAGTAGGTCTAAAGCAGGTCTAAACCAGGTCCAAACCGAGACTAAAGCAGGTCTAATCCACCTTTAAAAACAGGTCTAAACCAGGTCTAAACCGAGACTAAACTAGGTCTAAAAACAGGTCAAAAACAGGTCTAAAAACAGGTCTAAACCAGGTCTAAACCAAGACTAAACTAGGTCTAAAAACAGTTCTAAACCAGGTCTAAAAACAGGTCTAAAAACAGGTCTAAACCAGGTCTAAACCAGGTCTAAAAACAGGTCTAAACCAGGTCTAAAGCAGGTCTAAACCAGGTCTAAACCAGGTCTAAACCAGGTCTAAAAACGGGTCTAAAAGTAGGTCTAAAAACAGGTCTAAACCAGGTCTAAACCAGGTCAAAAACAGGTCTAAACCAGGTCTAAACCAGGTCTAAACCAGGTCTAAAAACGGGTCTAAAAGTAGGTCTAAAAACAGGTCTAAACCAGGTCTAAACCAGGTCGAAAACGGGTCTAAACCAGGTAAAAAAAAACAGGTCTAAGTATCGATACTTGGAAAAAGGAGGATTTAGTTTTGATATTTGTGCTTTTGGTGTTTTGAACAGATGAACTCAAAAAAAACCCAAGTGAGGAGAAAGTGCAGCTTTAAACAGGGGTTTGGGCATCTGGGTATTTATGTATTTATGTATTTATGTATTGGGGTATTGGGGTATTTGGGGTATTTATGTATTGGGGTATTGGGGTACTGGGGTACTGGGGTATTTACTTCTCTGGGGTATTAACTGTGACATAATTGTTCTGAAGATGTTCCGTTCGCCCAAACCAACACATTCACATGTTCTGTTCCCTTTTGCGCTCAGGTTAAAGCTTCTTCCCTCAGCTCAGGGTTTCATGTCCCTGGGAAAAAAAGAAAAGTCACTCGTGTTGTGGAAAAAATCTGCATCTCTTGATGATAAATAATTAAACCATTTGTGAAGTTTTTTGGAATTCAGACGAAGATTTATTCTTGTTCCAGCAGGAATGAAAAGACCAGAGTCTGAGCGCTGAGGATTTATACAGAAAAACAGGTCAGAACTAAACCCGGTTTGGACCTGATTTAGACCCGTTTAAAACCTGCTGTAGACCTGCTTTAGACCAGTTTTTAGACCTGGTTTGGACCTGGTTTAGACCTGGTTTAGACCTGGTTTAGACCTGGTTTAGACCAGTTTTTAGACCTGGTTTAGACCTGGTTTAGTCCTGTTTAGACCTGGTTTAGACCTGCTTTAGACCTGGTTTAGACCCGTTTAAAACCTGCTTTAGACCTGCAGATAGTGAGTGTAACTGTGCAGATAGTGAGTGTAAAAGTGCAGATAGTGAGTGTAAAAGTGCAGATAGTGAGTGTAAAAGTGCAGATAGTGAGTGTAAAAGTGCAGATAGTGAGTGTAAAAGTGCAGATAGTGAGTGTAAAAGTGCAGATAGTGAGTGTAAAAGTGCAGATAGTGAGTGTAAAAGTGCAGATAGTGAGTGTAAAAGTGCAGATAGTGAGTGTAAAAGTGCAGATAGTGAGTGTAAAAGTGCAGATAGTGAGTGTAAAAGTGCACATAGTGAGTGTAAAAGTGCAGATAGTGAGTGTAAAAGTGCAGATAGTGAGTGTAAAAGTGCAGATAGTGAGTGTAAAAGTGCAGATAGTGAGTGTAAAAGTGCAGATAGTGAGTGTAAAAGTGCACATAGTGAGTGTAAAAGTGCAGATAGTGAGTGTAAAAGTGCAGATAGTGAGTGTAAAAGTGCAGATAGTGAGTGTAAAAGTGCAGATAGTGAGTGTAAAAGTGCAGATAGTGAGTGTAAAAGTGCAGATAGTGAGTGTAAAAGTGCAGATAGTGAGTGTAAAAGTGCAGATAGTGAGTGTAAAAGTGCAGATAGTGAGTGTAAAAGTGCAGATAGTGAGTGTAAAAGTGCAGATAGTGAGTGTAAAAGTGCAGATAGTGAGTGTAAAAGTGCAGATAGTGAGTGTAAAAGTGCAGATAGTGAGTGTAAAAGTGCAGATAGTGAGTGTAAAAGTGCAGATAGTGAGTGTAAAAGTGCAGATAGTGAGTGTAAAAGTGCAGATAGTGAGTGTAAAAGTGCAGATAGTGAGTGTAAAAGTGCAGATAGTGAGTGTAAAAGTGCAGATAGTGAGTGTAAAAGTGCAGATAGTGAGTGTAAAAGTGCAGATAGTGAGTGTAAAAGTGCAGATAGTGAGTGTAAAAGTGCAGATAGTGAGTGTAAAAGTGCAGATAGTGAGTGTAAAAGTGCAGATAGTGAGTGTAAAAGTGCAGATAGTGAGTGTAAAAGTGCACATAGTGAGTGTAAAAGTGCAGATAGTGAGTGTAAAAGTGCAGATAGTGAGTGTAAAAGTGCAGATAGTGAGTGTAAAAGTGCACATAGTGAGTGTAAAAGTGCACATAGTGAGTGTAAAAGTGCACATAGTGAGTGTAAAAGTGCAGATACTGAGTGTAAAAGTGCAGATAGTGAGTGTAAAAGTGCAGATAGTGAGTGTAAAAGTGCACATAGTGAGTGTAAAAGTGCAGATAGTGAGTGTAAAAGTGCAGATAGTGAGTGTAAAAGTGCAGATAGTGAGTGTAAAAGTGCAGATAGTGAGTGTAAAAGTGCAGATAGTGAGTGTAAAAGTGCAGATAGTGAGTGTAAAAGTGCAGATAGTGAGTGTAAAAGTGCAGATAGTGAGTGTAAAAGTGCACATAGTGAGTGTAAAAGTGCAGATAGTGAGTGTAAAAGTGCAGATAGTGAGTGTAAAAGTGCAGATAGTGAGTGTAAAAGTGCAGATAGTGAGTGTAAAAGTGCAGATAGTGAGTGTAAAAGTGCAGATAGTGAGTGTAAAAGTGCAGATAGTGAGTGTAAAAGTGCAGATAGTGAGTGTAAAAGTGCAGATAGTGAGTGTAAAAGTGCAGATAGTGAGTGTAAAAGTGCAGATAGTGAGTGTAAAAGTGCAGATAGTGAGTGTAAAAGTGCAGATAGTGAGTGTAAAAGTGCAGAGAGTGAGTGTAAAAGTGCAGATAGTGAGTGTAAAAGTGCAGATAGTGAGTGTAAAAGTGCAGATAGTGAGTGTAAAAGTGCAGATAGTGAGTGTAAAAGTGCAGATAGTGAGTGTAAAAGTGCAGATAGTGAGTGTAAAAGTGCAGATAGTGAGTGTAAAAGTGCAGATAGTGAGTGTAAAAGTGCAGATAGTGAGTGTAAAAGTGCAGATAGTGAGTGTAAAAGTGCAGATAGTGAGTGTAAAAGTGCAGATAGTGAGTGTAAAAGTGCAGATAGTGAGTGTAAAAGTGCAGATAGTGAGTGTAAAAGTGCAGATAGTGAGTGTAAAAGTGCAGATAGTGAGTGTAAAAGTGCAGATAGTGAGTGTAAAAGTGCAGATAGTGAGTGTAAAAGTGCAGATAGTGAGTGTGAAAGTGCAGATAGTGAGTGTAAAAGTGCAGATCGTGAGTGTGAAAGTGCAGATCGTGAGTGTAAAAGTGCAGATAGTGAGTGTAAAAGTGCAGATAGTGAGTGTAAAAGTGCAGATCGTGAGTGTGAAAGTGCAGATCGTGAGTGTAAAAGTGCAGATAGTGAGTGTAAAAGTGCGATGTTTTTATTCACTTTATTCACGTTTAAATCAGATTCAATCAAACAGGAGAAAAGTCACAGGAAAAAGAATCGACGCATCAGCGAATCACAAACTCTGTAATTTTGGAAATGCCACAAACAAAAGAGCTGAACTTTAGATCTGTACAAACACAAACGCTTCTTTTCCTTTGTCACCTCAGATTTCACTCGTTTTCTCGCTTCTTCTGGACGTGTTTAAAATGGGAAAATTTGACCCGACTCCTGTTAATAAAAGACCCATTTAACACTGTTTTCTGAGCTAATTATTATTATTATTATTATTATTATTATTATTATTATTATTATTATTATTATTATTATTATTTATTTTATTCAATTTAATTTTTTATTTTTTATTTGTTTTTATTATTATTTATCTACTTATTTATTTATCCATTTAATTAAAATTATTGGTTCATTTATGCTTCTTAATATTATCAGTGTCATTATTATTTCTTTTTCTTTTTTGTGCTTTTACGCTGATATTTATTTTATGTGGAGACAAAAAAAGCAATGAATAAATGACAAATTAAGAAAAAATAAACAGAAAACACTCTGTTCCACCTTGTGATGTCATCGTGTGGTGATACAGGAAGTGCTCCACTGTGTTTTTAAACTCCATCTTCTTTCTTTCTTTTGTTCTTTTTGTCGTTCATATTCCATAAACACCAGATTTACACCAGATTTACCAGATTTATTGTAATATTTTGACTGTGAATCTGCTCCTTTTTCCTCTAAAAATGCTTCACAGACTTAATCCACAGAATGAAGATGTAAAAGTGCTGAGAACAGTTATTTCTTCACTGAAACGGAGCAAAGGATCATGGTCTATGTAGTTCCCTCTGTTTTTTTTTAGCTATTTCTGCATCAGAACTGTTCATTTAAGCAAAGAGACTTGGGATTCGATATATTGTGATGGTCCAGATTATTGGGACCTTTGACCTTTGACCTTTGACCTTTGACGATACGATATTTCGATAAGTCCTGAACTAAAGGGTTCACTGTTGTTGTTCACTTGAAAACTGCTTTGGAGCTTCGCAGATGTAACAGACGAATAAAAAAGTGACTTAAACTAAACAAACTGGACTCCAGGTCTGTGGAAACATCAGATCGACTTTAGCTTTAAAACAGTTCCTTTTGTGGCCCTGAAACTCCCACTCAGACAGTTCCCTGATCCTGACGCTCTTCAGGAGGACGGAGGTGCAGACCGGTGCTGCTGAGCTGTTGTTTGTGTCGTGCTCCATGTGCTGAGCAGAACTGTTCACGTTTATGGAGCCGGCGCAGCTGGGGCCCATTACAGGGGCCCATTACAGGGGCCGTAAAGGGCCCCATTAAAACACTTCATTAGACAAGCTGAGACAGAGACAGGGAGCCGGAGAGACAGGGAGCCGGAAGAGCCGGAGAGACAGGGAGCCGGAGAGACAGGGAGCCGGAAGAGCCGGAAGAGCCGGAGAGACAGGGAGCCGGAAGAGCCAGAGAGACAGGGAGCCGGAAGAGCCGGAAGAGCCGGAGAGACAGGGAGCCGGAGAGCCGGAGAGACAGGGAGCCGGAAGAGCCGGAAGAGCCGGAGAGACAGAGTGCCGGAGAGACAGGGAGCCGGAAGAGCCGAAGAGCCGGAGAGACAGGGAGCCGGAGAGCCGGAGAGACAGGGAGCTGGAAGAGCCCGAAGAGCCGGAGAGACAGGGAGCCGGAAGAGCCGAAGAGCCGGAGAGACAGGGAGCCGGAAGAGCCGGAAGAGCCGGAGAGACAGGGAGCCGGAGAGCCGGAGAGACAGGGAGCCGGAAGAGCCGGAAGAGCCGGAGAGACAGAGAGCTGGAGAGACAGAGAGCCGGAGAGACAGAGAGCCGGAGAGACAGGGAGCCGGAAGAGCCGGAGGAGCCGGAGAGACAGGGCGCGGGAAGAGGCGAGAGGAGCCGGAAGAGACGAGAGGAGCCGGAGGCACTGGGACCCGGAGGAGCCACAGGACCCGAGTCTGAGTCTGGGGAACATGTGGAGTTTATGGTAAAGTCTTCATGTGTTTGTGTTCAAAACAGGACTAAACCAGAACTAAACCAGGACTAAACCAGGTCCAAAACAGGACTAAATCAGGTCTAAACCAGAACTAAACCAGAACTAAACCAGAACTAAACCAGGTCCAAACCAGGTCTAAAGCAGGTTTTAAACAACACTAAATAAGGAGTAAACCAGGTCTACAACAGGACTGAAACAGGTCTAAACCGGGACTAAAGCAGGTCTGAATCAGGACTAAACCAGGACTAAACCAGGACTAAACCCGCGCAGACTACAAACAGATCTTTGATCAGGACGTTATGGGTCTGGACCCGGTCTGTTCCAGGACTCAGACGTGTCCGGAGTCAAACCAAACCAAACCAAACCCTCACCGCGGCCGGACTTCACTGTCCCGGCACGAAGGTGTTTGGCCCCCGGGACGTCTGAGCCTCAGGGGCCTCAGGAGCCACAGGGCCAAAGCAAACTCACACTGACGGAGTGGAAACTTCACAGGAACGAGAGAAGGAGAGAGGAGAGAGGAGAGGAAAGAGGAGAGAGGAGAGAGGAGGGAGGAGAGGAGAGAGGAGAGGAAAGAGGAGAGAGGAGGGAGGAGGGAAGAGGGAGGAGAGGAGAGGAGGAGAAATTAATACAGAGAGAGAAAGAAAGAGGGAAGAGGGAACACTACAAAAAAGGATTTTCTAACAGAGTTAAACTGATTTGAATTAAGCAGATTCAACTTAAAAGACCAATTTTAAGATTTTTTTACTTAATAAGATGAGATTTTTTTTACTTGTTTCAGATATTTCATCCTGATTTATCTTATCTCGATATTACAACTTATTCTCAGCACTTTTTATATTAACTCAGTCCAGGTTCAGCCTCTTTAACTTCCTCCTCAAACCAATAAGGGGAAAAATCTGTCCATAAATACTTGAAACTCGTGTTTTCTGCTTAGAACAAGATTCAGATTTCGTCTTGTTTTAAGAAAATTTGGTAAGTGAAAATTTCTTACTGCACTGGCAGAAAATTTCACTTAAAATAGGCATTTTTACCTCAAAATTGGTATTTTTTTCTTATTTTTGATGGGCCTTTTAGCAGTGAAAGAGGAAGGAGGAGAGAGGAGGGAGGAGAGAGGAGGGAGGAGAGAGGAGGGAGGAGGGAGGAGAGAGGAGGGAGGAGAGAGGAGAGAGGAGGGAGGAGGGAGGAGGGAGGGGGTCTGTGTGGCAGAAGCTGGCAGGGTCTGAGGCTCTGCTCGGAAAAGAACGACATAAACATGAACCACAAAGACAGAGAGAGAGAAAGAGGAAAAGAGAGTGAGGGGAGAGGAGAAAAGAGAAGGGGAACAGCGAGAAAGAGGGAGAGAAGCAAAGAGCAAGATGGTAAGAGAGGGCAAAGAAAGAGGAGAAGGAGAGAGAGGCAAAGAGAGTGAAACGAAGAGAAGCAAAGAGAAAGGACAGAGGACACAGAGAAAGACTGGCACAGAGAGAGAGAGAGAAGTGGGAAAAGGGAGATACTGTAAAGACAGGGAGGCAAAGAGAGAAAGAGAGGGAGAGAGAGGGCAAAGACAGAGACAGGGGCACAGAGAGAGAGGGAGGTGGGCAAAGAGAGAGTCGTTAAGGAGAGAGGGGAAAGAAAGAGGAGAAAGACAGCACAGAGAGAGAGAGAGCAGGCACAGAGAGGTACAGGGAAGGAGAGAGAGAGACAGTCAGGAGAGGGAGGTAAAGAGAGAGGAAAGAGGGAAAAGAGAGAGGAGAGAGAAAGAGGTGAGGGGAGAGGAGAAAAGAGAGATGGCACAGAGAGAAAGAGGGAGCAAAGAGAGACGGTAAGGAGGGGGGCAAAGAGAGAGACAGACAGAGAGGCAAAGGGAGTGAGAGAGAGACAGGGGCACAGAGAGCAAGAGGGAGGTGGGCAAAGAGAGAGACAGTAAGGAAAAGAGGGCAAAGAGAGAGGGAGAGCAAGACAAGGGGAAAAAGAGAGGAGAGAGAGACATATGGTAAGGAGAGGAGGGCAAACAGAAAGGAGAGAGAGTACAGAGAGAGACCGGGGCACAGAGAGCAAAAGGGAGATGGGTAAAGAGAGAGATGATAAGGACAGGGAGGCAAAGAGAGAGACGACAGAGGGTACAGAGAGAGAGATGAAGGAGCAGGGGCAAAGAGAGAGACAGGGGTATAGAGAGAGAGGCTAAAGGAGAGACAGTGAGGAGAAGGGGCAAAGAGAGAAGCGAAAGTGGGCACAGAGAGAGAGAAAGAGGGAGGAAGGTGGGCAGAGAGAGAGAGACAGTAAGGAGAGAGGGGCAAAGAGTGTGAGAGACAGAGAGATATGGAGAGAGAGAGCACAGAGAGAGATCGAAAGAGAAACAAGGCCCAGAGCCGTAAAGAGAGATGTCACAGAAAGTGGGCACAGAGAAAGAGGCTAAGGGAGGGAGAGGGTGAGGAGAGGGAGGCAAAGAGAGAGAGGAGAGAGAGGGCACAGAAAGAGAGAGAGAGAGAAACGAGGGCAAAGAGAGAGACTAGGGAAAGAGTGTATGTGAGAGAGAGAGAGAGAGAGAAAGGGCACAGAGAAAGATCGAAAGAGAAACTAGGCCCAGAGATGTAAAGAGAGACGGCACAGAAAGTGGCATAGAGCGAGGAGGTGAAGAGAGATGTCAGAGAGAGAAAAAAGGAGGGTGAAGAGAGAGAAAAGAGGAGGGTAAAGAGAGAGAAAAGCAGAGGGTGAAGAGAGAGAAAAGAGGAGGGTAAAGAAAGAGAAAAGAGGAGGGTGAAGAGAGAGAAAAGAGGAGGGTAAAGAGAGAGAAAAGCGGAGGGTGAAGAGAGAGAAAAGCGGAGGGTAAAGAGAGAGAAAAGCGGAGGGTGAAGAGAGAGAAAAGAGGAGGGTGAAGAGAGAGAAAAGGCGGAGGGTGAAGAGAGAGAAAAGGAGGAGGGTGAAGAGAGAGAAAAGGAGGAGAGTCTGTGTGACAAACGCAGATGCAGTTTCGCAGTAAAACCCCGAAGGCCTCAGACCACAAACCCGAACAAACTCACTCCATGTGGAAAAACAGGCGACACTTTGTTTTCCCGCTGTTTTCCCGCTGTTTTCCCGCTGTTTTCCCGCTGTTTTTCCGCTGTTTTCCCGCTGTTTTCCCGCTGTTTTCCCGCTGTTTTCCCGCTGTTTTCCCGCTGTTTTCCCGCTGTTTTCCCGCTGTTTTCCCGCTGTTTTCCCACTGTTTTCCCGCTGTTTTCCCGCTGTTTTCCCACTGTTTTCCCGCTGTTTTCCCGCTGTTTTCCTGCTGTTTTCCCGCTGTTTTCCCGCTGTTTTCCCGCTGTTTTCCCGCTGTTTTCCCGCTGTTTTCCCGCTGTTTTCCTGCTGTTTTCCCGCTGTTTTCCCGCTGTTTTCCTGCTGTTTTCCCGCTGTTTTCCCACTGTTTTCCCACTGTTTTCCCGCTGTTTTCCCACTGTTTTCCCGCTGTTTTCCTGCTGTTTTCCTGCTGTTTTCCTGCTGTTTTCCCGCTGTTTTCCCACTGTTTTCCCACTGTTTTCCCACTGTTTTCCTGCTGTTTTCCCGCTGTTTTCCTGCTGTTTTCCTGCTGTTTTCCCGCTGTTTTCCCGCTGCTCCTGTTCGGCTCTGGAAACAACAACAGGCCTGAAGTGTCCGGCCCAAGGACACGACGCCAGAGACTGAACTGACAAACACCACAGATCCCTAAATGCTGCAGAGAGGAAAATCTAAAGAAACAACCATAACCATAAGCCTAAAGCGATGCTGGAGTTGAATGTCTTTACTGTGGAGGAGCAGCGGCTCTACTCCGAGCCCCTCCCTTCCCCGTCTCAGAGGGACTCAGAGATCTAAACCAGGACAAAACTAGGATGAAACCAGGGCTGAACCAGGACTACAACAGGACTAAATCAGGACTAAATCAGGACTAAATCAGGACTAAATCAGGACTAAATCAGGACTGAACCAGGATTGTAGGTGAGAAAAGGAAGGGAGATCTAAACCAGGTCTAAATGAGGACTAAATGAGGACTAAACCAGGATTGAACCAGGATTGAACCAGGACTAAACCAGGATTGAACCAGGACTAAACCAGGATTGAACCAGGACTAAACCAGGATTGAACCAGGACTAAACCAGGATTGAACCAGGACTAAACCAGGATTGAACCAGGACTAAACCTGCGCTGAACAACACCATGAACACATCACAGCTGATTCACGTTTGGACCAATCAGAGCGCAGCGTGGAGCGTTTGAACCAATCAGAGCAGAACATGGAGCGTTTGAACCAATCAGAGCAGAACATGGAGCGTTTGGACCAATCAGAGCAGAACATGGAGCGTTTGGACCAATCAGAGCAGAACATGGAGCGTTTGAACCAATCAGAGCAGAACATGGAGCGTTTGGACCAATCAGAGCAGAACATGGAGCGTTTGGACCAATCAGAGCAGAACATGGAGCGTTTGGACCAATCAGAGCAGAACATGGAGCGTTTGGACCAATCAGAGCAGAACATGGAGCATTTGGACCAATCAGAGCAGAGCGTGGAGCATTTGGACCAATCAGAGCAGAGCGTGGAGCGTTTGAACCAATCAGAGCAGAACATGGAGCGTTTGAACCAATCAGAGCAGAACATGGAGCGTTTGAACCAATCAGAGCAGAACATGGAGCGTTTGAACCAATCAGAGCAGAACATGGAGCGTTTGAACCAATCAGAGCAGAACATGGAGCGCAATCAGAGCGCGGCCTGGAGCATGGAGGACATTTAAAAAAAAAGTTGATGTCAAATTAAAAAGGAATCCTACAGAATGTGGCCTTTGTGAAAGCCGGATGCCCTGTCAGAACACGGGCAGTTTGAATTCTCAGAAAGCGTTGCCTCTGTGGAAGAATTCTTTCTTACAGAAACAGTTACAAAGAGATGAGCGATAATTTGTTGTGTAAAGTCGATGGAGCTGAAGTGGCACCAGGCTCTCAGGCTCTCAGATCTAAACTCCAGGGTCAGGCCCGTGGAGAGGCAGGGAGGGCATCTGACACATGGGGGCAGTTCAGAACGTGTTTGTACAGGTCTGAACTCCAGGGTTCATCACTATCAAAGCAAAATCACAGTTTAAATGGATCCAATGGCTGTGGTTTGTAAAGTACTTCCTGTGTCCCTGGAGTTTTTTTTAGTCATTTTGCAGCACTACAAAACAAAACAAACCCCACGGATCAGGACCGAAAGGGTTTAGGCTGAAGTAAAGAGTATTTCTGAAGTATTTCTGAAGTATTTCTGAAGTATTTCTGACACCTGAACCTGTTCAACGACGACTTCCGACGAACTCCGAGAAAGAAAAGCAGCGTCTGAACGGCAAGTTTGAGTTTACAGTTTCACAGTTTCACTTACGACTTTGACTGTAAACATAAGAGACAAAATCTAAAGGAAAACAAAGCAAACTGAAGCACGGTTCATTCCAGAGCTCGACATCGTTCAGAACATTTACACTTAACGACTTCTGCGGTGTTAAAATTTAAATTCATGTTCCGTAAACTCCCTCGAACACAAATACAAACTGTTTTTCTTAGTTCTTATCTTCATTTTTTTAAAGACTAACTTAGTTTTTGTTGTTTTTATTCCTTTGTTCCTGATCGTACAAACTAAAGATAATGTTACCGGACACTCCCCCTGTAGTTTAGACCTACACAAACATGTCCGTGTGTGTCAGATGCCCTCCCGCGGGGCCTCCCTCTGCACCAGCACGTCCTGCACGCTCGGCCTCGTGTTCCTCACACTTCTGGACGTGTTTAACTGCTAAACTGTGAGCTCTGACCTGAGTCCTGTCATTACCACATAAATCCCTCTGGAGCACCCACGTTCCTCAGCCCAGAGCACCCACGGGTGTCCTGACCCAGCCTCTGTCCTGACCCAGCCTCCAAACCCCACGCTAACCCACGCTAACCGCCTCTGACCAGCGCTAACATGGTGGCTAACCCCAAATGAGAGGCTCCGCGGGGTTTAAGGGCCTGGAGCGAACAGGGCTGTAATTACTGCACCACGACAGAGGAGCTACAGGAGGAGAGGAGCGAGGAGACGAGCGAGGAGCGAGGAGACGAACGAGGAGCGAGGAGACGAACGAGGAGCGAGGAGCGAGGAGAGGAGCAAGGAAAGAGGAGCGAGGAGAGGAGCGCACAGGGCTGTAATTACTGCACCATGACAGAGGAGAGGAGCTACAAGAGGAGAGGAACGAGGAGAGAGGAGCGAGGAGAGGAGAGAACAAGGCTGTAATTACTGCACCACGACAGAGGAGCTATAAGAAGAAAGGAGCGAGGAGTGAGGAGAGGGAGCGAGGAGAGAAGTGAGGAGAGGGAGCGAGGAGAGGAGTGAGGAGACGAGGAGAGGAGACGAGGAGAGGAGTGAGGTGACGAGGAGAGGAGTGAGGAGACGAGGAGAGGAGTGAGGAGACGAGGAGAGGAGTGAGGAGAGGAGGAGAGGAGACGAGGAGAGGAGTGAGGAGACGAGGAGAGGAGTGAGGAGAGGAGTGAGGAGACGAGGAGAGGAGTGAGGAGAGGAGTGAGGAGAGGGAGCGAGGAGTGAGGAGAGGGAGCGAGGAGAGGAGTGAGGAGAGGGAGCAAGGAGAGGAGTGAGGAGAGGAGTGAGGAGAGGGAGCGAGGAGTGAGGAGAGGAGCGAGGAGAGAAGTGAGGAGAGGAGCGAGGAGAGAAGTGAGGAGAGGGAGCAAGGAGAGGAGTGAGGAGAGGGAGCAAGGAAAGACGCGAGGAGAGGAGCGCACAGGGCTGTAATTACTGCACCATGACAGAGGAGAGAGGAGCTACAAGAGGAGAGGAACGAGGAGAGGGAGCAAGGAGAGGAGCGAGGAGAGGAGCGAGGAGAGGAGCGAGGAGAGGAGCTGCAGGAGGAGAGTGCAGATTTGCAGTCGTCCATCAGTCTGTCCCAGGGCAACTGCGGCTCCAGCAGCATTTACACCAGAGTGTGGAGAATGAAGAATAAAGTGTAAATACTGAAGTGTAAAAACTGAACTGTGAAGCGTCTGTGAAAAGCGCTGTAGAAATAAACACTTATTTTCACTTTCACAGTAGAAAGTTTATTTTCTGAACATGTAAACGTCAAACGTCCTGAACTGAGTCCCCCACAGCTCATGTCGTGAACAGACTGTTCATCAGCCGGAGCTCCTGACGTTACATTAAACCTTCTCGTCCAGATTTTCCCGACTGTTTCAATGGAACGAATTTACAACGAACGTCGAGAAAACCGACTCCGATTTGTCGAATAGCGACGGAGCGCGGCGTCAGGAGCAGTGCGACCGGCGCCTGAGAAACACCACAAACTTCAGGTGTTTGTGACCAGAAAACTGCAGATTTACAGAGTTTGCTCAGAAACTGCCAAAAGAAAAAGAACATTTGGCGCCGAGAACAGAGTTTAGAAGCAAAAACAGTGGATCTGGTGTTTACTTTCACTTCTTTCATTCACCGGGAAACAGAGGACAGCTCCTCTCGCCAACACCAGATCGAACCCGGTCTGCAGGACGTGTGGAGAACTGCACGAGTGAGGCTGAAAAATGACCTGAGCGTAACAGAAGTGTTTGTTTATGTCCACACGAGGAAAGAAACTGTCCAGAAGAACAACAGAAACGCCGTCACGATGGACAGAACAGAACAGGTTCAACGCTCCAAACGTCACTCAGTTCTACTTAAATCAGGGAAAATAAATGTTTCTGTTCAGAATTCAGCACTGGACCTGGACCGGACTTGGACGAGAGGCCGAGAGAACTTCAGCTGTGTTTATCCCACACTTCAAAAACAGCACAGAATCAAATAAAAACCAGAAAACAGAATCTAATAAAATGTCCACAGCTCAAACTGTCAAAGGCCAAAGTGATAATAACAATAATCTGGAGCATCACAATATATCGAATCCCAAGTGTCTTTGCTTAAATGAACAGTTCTGATGCAGAAAGAGCTAAAAACCAGAGGGAACTACATAGACCATGATCCTTTGCTCCGTTTCAGTGCAGACGACATGAAGAAATAACTGTTCTAAGCACTTTTACATCTTCATTCTGTGGATTAAGTCTGTGAAGCATTTTTAGAGGAAAAAGTCGCAGATTCACAGTTTTATATTGTAATAAATCTGGAACAGAGAGATGAACGAACGAAAGAACAAACGAAAAAAAAGAAACAAAGAACGAAAAAGAGCAAAATAGCAAAAGAAAGAACAAACGAACAAAAGAACAAACAAATGAAAGAAGGAAAATGAATGAAGGAAAGAACAAAAACGAACAAATGAAAGAAAGAAAATACGAAAGAACTAAAGAAAGAATGAAAAAGAAAGAATGAAATAACAAACAAAAGTAAGAAAAAACAAAATAGAAAGAGCAAAATGAAGAACGTTTGTTCTTCCTCTATTTTTTCTAAAAGAAAAAAGAATGAAAAAGAGCGAAGAATGAATGAACAAAAGAAGAGAAAATAAAGAATGAACGAACAAAAGAAACAAATGAACGAAGGAAAGAAAGGAAAACTCTGGTGTAAATCTGGTCCAGAGATTTGGGTTTCGTTCCATCTCTAATGACAATAAATGTTGCACCAAATGACTGAAGCATTTTAGAGTCAGTCTGTTATTCTGTAGAATATCGTAATATCGTGAACTTTCCCACGATATCGCAGTAAATATCGAACTGTGAGGTTCAGACCGTATCGTATCGTGACACTTGGACATCACTGCATCCTGTCTTCACAGACTGAATCCACAGACTGAAGATGTAAAAGTGCTTAGAACAGTTATTTCTTCATGTCGTCTGCACTGAAACGGAGCAAAGGATCATGGTCTATGTAGTTCCCTCTGTTTTTTAGCTATTTATTTAGCTATGTGTGTGTGTGTGTGTGTGTGTGTGTGTGTGTTTATGTGTGTGTGTATGTTTATGTGTGTGTGTGTTTAGGTGTGTGTGTGTGTGTGTGTGTGTGTGTTTGTGTGTGTTTAGGTGTTTGTGTGTGTGTGTGTGTGTGTTTATGTGTGTGTTTATGTGTGTGTGTGTGTGTGTGTTTAGGTGTGTGTGTGTATGTGTGTGTGTGTGTGTGTTTAGGTGTTTGTGTGTGTGTGTGTATGTGTGTGTGTGTGTGTGTTTAGGTGTTTGTGTGTGTGTGTGTGTGTTTATGTGTGTGTGTTTATGTGTGTGTGTGTGTGTGTTTAGGTGTGTGTGTGTATGTGTGTGTGTGTGTGTTTAGGTGTTTGTGTGTGTGTGTGTATGTGTGTGTGTTTATGTGTGTGTGTTTATGTGTGTGTGTTTATGTGTGTGTGTGTATGTGTGTGTGTTTATGTGTGTGTGTGTATGTGTGTTTAGGTGTGTGTGTGTGTGTGTGTGTTTAGGTGTGTGTGTGTTTATGTGTGTGTGTATGTGTGTGTGTGTGTGTGTGTTTATGTGTGTGTGTGTGTGTGTGTGTGTGTTTAGGTGTGTGTGTGTGTGTGTGTGTGTTTAGGTGTGTGTGTGTATGTGTGTGTGTGTGTATGTGTGTGTTTATGTGTGTGTGTGTGTGTGTGTTTAGGTGTGTGTGTGTGTGTGTGTGTGTGTTTAGGTGTGTGTGTGTGTGTGTGTGTGTGTGTGTGTTTAGGTGTGTGTGTGTGTGTGTGTGTTTAGGTGTGTGTGTGTATGTGTGTATGTGTGTGTGTGTGTTTAGGTGTGTGTGTGTGTGTGTGTGTGTGTGTGTGTGTGTGTGTGTGTGTGTGTGTGTGTGTGTGTGTGTGTGTGTGTGTGTGTGTGTGTGTTTTGGTGTGTGTGTGTGTGTGTGTGTTTTGGTGTGTGTGTGTATGTGTGTATGTGTGTGTGTGTGTGTGTGTGTGTGTGTGTGTGTGTGTGTGTGTTTAGGTGTGTGTGTATGTGTGTGTGTGTGTTTAGGTGTGTGTGTGTGTGTGTATGTGTGTGTGTGTGTTTTCCAGAGAGCTCCAGACACACAGTCGCTCTCTCTTGGCTCTTTACTGTTGTCGTGTTTGTCGAGGTTTATTTCACAATCGGCTCATTGAGTCTGAGTCTGAGTCCAGCTTCAGTCACGTTTCTGTAAATAAAACTCTGCAGGTGAAACGGGAGAAACTCTGACGTTTCCTCACACGGAAAAACAAAACTGTTTCATCGCGTCGTGTCGTCCGAAAAAATCAGACATTTAAGGTGGAAAAAACAACATTTTTGGCAGATTTACACTCTGCTCCACGGACTTGGGTTCTGTCTCTCACTCTCAAGTCCTGGTTCAGTCCTGGTTCAGTTCTAGTTTAGTGCTGGTTTAGACCTGGTTTAGACCTGGTTTAGACCTGGTTTAGACCTGGTTTAGTCCTGGTTTAGACCTGGTTTAGACCTGGTTTAGACCTGGTTTAGACCTGGTTCAGTCCTGGTTTAGACCTGCTTTAGACCTGGTTTAGACCTGGTTTAGACCTGGTTCAGTCCTGGTTTAGACCTGGTTTAGACCTGGTTTAGACCTGGTTTAGACCTGGTTTAGTCCTGGTTTAGACCTGGTTTAGACCTGGTTTAGACCTGGTTTAGACCTGGTTTAGACCTGGTTTAGACCTGGTTTAGACCTGGTTTAGACCTGGTTAAGATGCTCCACACTGGATTTCAGGACCAGAAGTTTGGTTCGGGAAACAGTCGTTCTCTGTTTTTTCCATTATTAATTTAAACACAAAATCGAAAACTGAAAAAACGAATCGTTCTCAGTTTTTTCGTTTTAGTTTTGGAGACAAATAATGAAGAAAACAGTTTTTTTTCTTTTTTTCCCATTTTCTTATTGGTTATTTGGGTTTATTTTGAAGTGAACGACTGAACGGGCGACACGGGGACTCCAGACGTGCGGCCGCGCTCACTTCCTGTTTGCGACGCTTCGTTTGTTCGGTCCGTGTGTTCCTCAGTTCCTCAGATCCTCGACTCTAAAGTGCATTTCTGCTGCCGCTCGGGCCCCGCTGCTGCCCGGGCCCCTTCCCACATGCACCACAGACACGTATGTGCCTCGGTCTGGCGCAGAGCGAAGGTTTATGAGCCCACTGCAATATCTGAGCACTTAGTCAGAGTTTAGTCACTGTTACGGTTAAAACGCTCCATCGTACAGACACGGCTCAACATTTACAACCTGCAGACGCTCAGAATACGTCTTTTCAATCTCACAAAACAAAAAAAACTAAAATAATGTTCAAATCCACGGCATTTTAAAGCAACACTGTGAAGCTTTCTGGATTTCCACTTCACCTGCACGATTCTACAGAAGTATAAAGTTAAACTGCACGTTGGAACTTTCTCCGTGGACGTCGATCGATTTCCTGCCGTACTGTGGAATATTAAAGCCAAAGGAACAACATTTCCATGGAAACAAGCAGGAGGAAGCCTAATAAGAGTCAGGTTTGTGGAGATGCGAGCCCGTTCAAAAGTTACACGGTGAGCTTTGAGTTTATTTAAGTCCACTTTAGGTCAGAGTTATACGGAAGCCGAGAGGGCTCACAACAAATACAAACACCAAAACGCACCAAAAAAAGCCACGACGCACCAAAAAAAAGCCACAGCGCACCAAAAAAAGCCACAACGCACCAAAAAAAGCCACAACGCACCCAAAAAAGCCACAATGCACCAAAAAAAAGCCACGACGCACCAAAAAAAATCCACAACGCACCAAAAAAAAGCCACAACGCACCAAAAAAGCCACAACGCACCAAAAAATGAGCCACAACGCACCAAAAAAGCCACAACGCACCAAAAAAAGACACAATGCATCAAAAAAGCCACAACGCATAAAAAAGCCACAACGCACCAAAAAAGCCACGACGCACCAAAAAAACTCACAACGCCCCAAAAAAGCCACAACGCACCAAAAAAAGCCACAACGCACCAAAAAAAAGCCACAACGCACCAAAAAAGCCACAACGCACCAAAAAAAAGCCACGACGCACCAAAAAAACTCACAACGCACCAAAAAAGCCACAAAGCACCAAAAAAACTCACAACGCACCAAAAAAACTCACAACGCACCAAAAAAAAGCCACGACACACCAAAAAAACTCACAACGCACCAAAAAAACTCACAACGCCCCAAAAAAGCCACAACGCACCAAAAAAAGCCACAACGCACCAAAAAAAGCCACAACACACCAAAAAAGCCACAACGCACCAAAAAAAAGCCACGACACACCAAAAAAACTCACAACGCACCAAAAAAACTCACAACGCCCCAAAAAAGCCACAACGCACCAAAAAAAGCCACAACGCACCAAAAAAAAGCCACAACGCACCAAAAAAGCCACAACGCACCAAAAAAAGCCACAACGCACCAAAAAAAAGCCACAACGCCCCCCAAAAAAGCCACAACGCACCAAAAAAAGCCACAACACACCCAAAAAACCCCACAATGCACCAAAAAAAACTCACAATGCACCAAAAAAAAAACTCACAACGCACCAAAAAAAAACTCACAACGCACCAAAAAAAACTCAAAGCACCAAAAAATCTCACACAAAGCACCAAAAACCTCCGACAACACACCAAAAAAAAAGCCACAATGCACCAAAAAGTGAGCGCAGGAGTGTATTTAACGACAGACCAAACGAGGAGGATCGAGCGACAAATAAGGAAAACAGAGTTTCAGAGGTTCATAACATCACAGTTCATTTCCTTACACTTTTCCTCACAGACGTCACAATTCACACAGTTTTATTTGGTTTTCTAAACTGAATTCCTGTATTACGCAAAAGTAACTCCTGTGAGCTTTAAACGCCGGCGAATTCACATTTCGAGAAGATGTAGTTCCAAAAATCAGCGCGAAAATGACCACAAACTGTCAAATGTCAAAACTGTGACCTGAACGGCCTCACACGGGCCCCTCTTTTTCTCACACTTTAAATCTTCATTTCACTAAATAATTTTGTCATTTTCTTAATTTTTTTTCTACAAACTTCCACTGAACGGATGTAAAACTATGGTACAAACATATAACAGTATCCACAAGCCCGTCGGCAGAAATTTGGGGGCCTGGGGCAAGAAGAAGCCTCACACGGGCCCCTCTAATATAATTTAATAGGAAGAGGATTTATTCTTATAATTTCCATCAAAATTTCATCTTCTCGTGTCTGGTCTCGTCTCATGAGGATCCTGACGTCTGGTCAAAGTCAATAGTTTCATAAGATCCAAAAAGTCTGTAGCTCCTGTTTCTTTTTGTTTGTTTTTTTTGTCGGCGCAGCTGCAGCAGACGTGGATCCCGCACTCGCCCACTGTCAGGATTCTGTCAAACTGTGGACTTATTTCAGCCAAAAAGATGGAAAAGTCATTTATTTATGAGGTCCTCGCTGTGTCCGGGTGGTCTCCAGACAACAGCCCACAACACAGAGGCGAAAACAAATGAATTTACCTCAAAATTACAACCTGAAACAACACAAACTGTACATCCAGGGCAGTAGCCGGGGGGTATTTGACCCTCAAAGTCCTACGACATCATATACGACACAGAGGAACATGTTTGTATAACTGCAGAACTTTGTAAGTGTAAAAGACAGAAACGTCCTTTTCCCCTCTGAAAGTGCAGACATAGAGGTTTCCGTACATTTCTGCGGCTTTATCCTACGTCACACTCACGCTGTGTGATGACGGGAGCAAAACGAGTGTCCAATAGGAACTTTGTTTTCCCCAAACTCATGCGCTCCGTCCATTTTGATCGAGCCAAACTTTGCCAAAGAGTGAAGTGAGTCAAGATGGTCGACTCCTCTGACTGTGTGTGTTTATAACGAGGGAAAAAGTCGCTCTAAGTGGAGTTAATTCTCACACACATGGAAAATGACACATCTAAGTCATGGAGCCACTGCACTTTTTTTGTTTTTAGGGCAATAAGGAGATTTTTAATTTACTTACAGACTTGATATTTTGTATTTTTGTAGCTAAGGCCCTAAATTAAGCATTTTTTATGTCCAAAAATGTTTGCTGTGGGTTTTGTATAAAAGAGTGAATTTTATTTTCTGTTTTTTGTTTTTTTCCATCTCTATTTCTGGTCCTGTAGCTTTTCTCACAGCCTCATGACACAACTACAGCAGCAGATTGTGAAATAACAGGTTGGACTGAACAAAAGGAGGTAGAACACTTCATTAGGGGTAAAAGGGGCAGTTTTAAAAGAAAAATTAAGAAAAAAAGTCCAGGAGAAATGTGCTAAAACTGCCCTTAGGTCTTCAGGGGTTAAACTGATATTAAAGAGGGGCCCATGTGCAGATTCTTGCCCCAGGCCCTGAGATTTCTGCCGACGGGCCTGTGCAAACCATGATATTTTTTTTCTTATAAACATGAATCATAGTTTTATATCCGTTAAGTGGCAGTTTGTAGGGGAAAAAAACAAGGACATCAGGTTTATTTAGTGAAATGAAGGTTTAAAGTGTCAGAAAAACGGAGGAGAGGGATTCTGTTTTGCTGCTGTAAACTGAAGCCTTCACCAAATATGAAAAACGGGCAGAACTGGGCCAGATTTGGAGCCGCGCTCTCATGTAATGACGTTATAATGAAGCTAATTGTGTTTTAGTGACTCAGAGTCAAACCTGTTATTACGCAAACTCAATTTCACTGTTTACGTCCCCGGAGCCCACCCTGTAGTTTTCATCTCAAATGTCCCACGCGGCCGAGTACGTGCTGGAGGTTCAGCTCGTTTTAACTGTGCAGCGGGTCTGTCTACGTGCTGGAGTTTCAGCTCGTTTTAACTGTGCAGCGGGTCTGTCTACGTGCTGGAGTTTGGCACATTTTGAAGTTCGATTTACCGGTGAAATACAGAGTGATCAGGCCGGGGTTATCAAACACCATAGACCATATATATGAGTGGACTAAGCTAACCCGTTAGCCGCTAACCCGTTAGCCGGCGTGTGCCAAACAGGAAGTGCTCCAGGAGGCTCTTGGGGCTCCTTCACATTAGGATCTTCTCGTCCCTCTGTCTGTACCTGCTGCTCTGAGCCTCGTCATTCTGGACTTAAACTGTTCGTCTGAAGCCGCCACACAGGATCCTGAACTTTTCATTTCTCTGTTTTGTTCCTAAATCAAGATCTGAACATAAATAATGGACCAATCAGACGCCTTCATTCCCCGAGGCCCCTCCCCCTAGCGTTAGCAACAGGTTTGATTGACACCTCGTTTCCGCTTTCCCCGAGTGACGATTTCTCAAATAAAATGACAAAATATCTCAAACAGTCACAATATCTAATGTGACTAGAATCTGAACGAGCAGAATTTAACGAGCAGAAAGTAAAGAGAATTTGGTTAAATTGTGACTCTGTTGTTGTTCGTACGGAACAGAACAAACAACATAAATCAGTGACTTAAACTATTTAAAGCTCAAAGTTTCTTCTTCTTGTGCAGAATCAGGTAAATCCAGTGTCCTGCAGGTGCAGAGTATCACATCCATAGTCCGTATATATGATGCATCAGCTCTGCCAGGAGGAGGCGCCACATTTAACCTCCTCACTCATGATTGGCTCTTGTGTTGCTATGATACTCGCGGGAGGATTTCCAAATATGGAGCCCTCATTTGTTGTCGAGTGATATTCAGAGCGTCTGGGGCCTTCACCAGGGGAATTCTGGACATTTCATCGCATTTTAGAGGTTTACTAACCCAAAGCCCAATAATACAACTCAGCATAGCCTGTATTTACTTTTTCATGACTAAACATGTTTTATCCTGTATTTATTAAAGCTGTAACGATATCCAAGTCTCACAGTACGATATTTATTGAGATATCGTGGGAAAACTCACAACATTATGATACTATAGAATAACAAGACTGACTCTAAAATGCTTCAGTCATTTGGTGCAACATTTATTGTCATTAGGGACGGAATGAAATCCAAATCTCTCTGGACCAGATTTACACCATAAACATCTCACTGTACCAGATTTATTCTTCACAGACTTAATCCACAGAATGAAGATGTAAAAGTGCTTAGAACAGTTATTTCTTCATGTCGTCTGCACTGAAACTTTAGGCTTCAGGTTTGTCCAAAGAAATTATCAGCATCTGCACGAGATTCCAAAGTGCGACGTATCGGCCGTACGGTTCATGCAGAGCTGAGCTAAAATCAGTAAATCCTGACGAGGGCGGTAATATGTTAATCCGGTGTCCCGCGGTATCAAAAGTATCATCAGTATCAGTTTCATCACCGTCATTATAAAAATCTGCATCAGGAGCTAAACCCACAGCAGGACTTCCTCCCTCCGCTCTCTCTCCTCTTCAAACGTGGTTCCGCTCGGAGATTTCCATCCACACGCAGCAGGAAGAAGAAAAAAACCTGACTGACGCTTCGTGTGGATGTGGAGCCCAAAAGTTTGTGATGGAGACGTTTTACTGAAGCCGAGAGTCGAGAGGGGACGAGGCTGAAGAGGAGAAAGTTCCCGAGGGCGAAGTCAGACTTTCACGGAGGAGACGGTAAAGAACAATTTATGGTTCTGATCCAAACGTGTTTGTGTGGACGTGCGGCTCCTACAGCGTCCGACCTGCACCTCCCGAACTTTCTAACGACGCCTCAAAACGCCGCAGACATAAGGGCTGTGATTGGTCCTCTGCACCGCTCTACATTTCCTCCTCATTCTAGACTCTGAGGAATAATGTGTTTAATGCAGCTTTAAACATTTTTTACACAAACCAAACTTCAAACCTCATGGCTCATTTGCATACAGCTCATTTGCATACAGCTCATTTGCATACAGTATAAGCGCTGATAAAAACAGCTCGTGCACTGATGCTGATGCGATCGAACGAGCTGCAGAGTTTGGTTTGATCAGAACTTGTGCCTCATCTTCAAATCTAAAGCTGTGACTGTTTCTGAAGGTTTAGGAGCAGATACAGAATAATTCTGCATTAGTCACAGTAAAACCATAAACCCGGGAAAATGATGAGACGGTTTAACGTGTCAGAATTTGAATCCTGCCCAAACATATCAATAATATTAATCTACACAGAGACAGTAGCAAACCCTCCGCCAGAAAAGTCGCGCAGTGCAGCTTTAAAACTTGAACTCTGAATCCATTTTCTCAAACAGAAATCACAAAAAACCTTGTCAGAAAAGTCAGATCTCCGTCCCGCCTGAAGCCCACACGTCTGACAGCGCCGACACTTTATTTATTTATTTTTCTATTTCACATTTAACCGATTATTAAACAAACACATTTTCGTGACTAATTAAATTAAACCAGAGCCGGACTCCACGCAGCAGAGAAACATTATCAAAAGGACGTGAATAAATGAAGGACTTTGAGGAAAAAAAACAAGCTGCAGCGTTTTGTTTGCGTCTGTGATCCAGATGAAGATCGTGTTCGAGTTAAAATATTTCAGTTTTAAAGGTCCCGTATTACGCACTTTCCTGATCTGTTCTCCTGTCGTTTCCTCGTCACAAACAAACCTGCAGATTAATAAGGACGGAACGAGCTGGAGAGTTTGGTTCATAGTTCCTCATTTCCTGGTGATCCAGAGTGTTGGAAATAAAACTAACCTTGTGTCGCCTGAATCGCCGCATGTTGAGGGACTGTTTTCTCCTGTATCAGTCGCCGCTGCCGAGCTTCTGTCAGGAACTGTCACAACTCACGCAAAAAAAGTAAAGAAACCACTGAAATCCTTAAGACTTGCATTCTTGGACAAAATGTATGAACGTGTAACCCGACTTTCATTTGTATTTATCTATTACTTATTAGTATTTGCATGTATATGTACCTGTAAGTGTTTGTATACATCTGTGTGTACAGTATATGTGTCTATCTGTACACAGATACGGCTCTGCAAAATGATCCGTTTCTCTGATTTTACTGCTTACAGGTTTGTGTTTGAGTAAAATTAACATTTTTTTGTTTCATTCTCGAAACTATTGACAATATTTCTCCCAAATTCCAAATAAAAATATTGTCATTCAGAGCAGTGGTCCCCAACCCCCCGGATCAGAAATAATTAATTATCCAAGAAATAATTAATTATTTCCATTGTATTAATATTTAATTGTATTAATAATTATTTCAACTTTGTAAATAGTAAATATTTTAACCCCTGGACAGGGTTTTAGAGGTTTTTGGGGTTTTTTTTGTTTTTGTTTTTTTGTTTTTACATTTATTTGTATATTATAGTTTTATCTATTGAGAGATATTGTTAATAAAGTATATTTTTATATTTATTTCCATTGTGTTTATTATCTGAGTCTGAACAATCTTTTATTTTGAACAATCTTTTATTTTGTAGAATGACCGGATTCTCTCGGTTACATCTCGGTCACTTGAGCGCCAAAAACTTTCACCCACAAATGAGCAAAATGAGTAAAAAACAGACGTGTTTGGAAAGTTTCTTTTCGAAGGGGAAAAGGTCCAGTGAAGAGGCAGAAGAAGAAGATCCGACGACTTCCAAGAAAAAGAAGCTTTTCACAGAGCAGGAGTTCTACCTGAAATATGGATTTATGGTCATGTTGTTGGTGCAGTGAAGCTGCTGCGAATAACGTTACAGACGAGGACACAGTGGATTCACCTTTATTATTAAATTCAGAATATAAACATATCTACGTCCCCCCGGTCTACGGTAAAATTGTCGAACATCGTCTGGTCCGCGGTGATAAAAAGGTTGGGGCCACTGATTTAGAGCATTTATTTGCAGAAAATGACAAACGGTTAAAAATAACAAAAAAGATTCACCTATTTTCCGGACTATAAGTCGCACCAGCCAAAAAATGCACAATGAAAAAGAAAAAGAAACATGTATAAGTCGCACTTTTCGGGGGGAAATTTATTTTATAAAATCAGAGACCAAGAACCAACATTTCATCTTAAAGGCCATAAAGTTATAGAAGTTATAGTGATAAAAACAACCGAACAGAGAAGAGTCCGTGTGTCATTCATTTGTTCGTTTTTCAATATAGAAACATAAGAAAATGAAAAAACAACTCTTTTCTTTATTATTTGTCTCTAAAACCAAAATGAAAAAACAGATAACGATTTGTTTTTTCATTTTTGATTCATATATTTGGTTTATGGACGGAAAAAATTTGAAAAATGTCATATATAAGTCGCACCTGAGTATAAG